>OZ026598.1:3692270-3712270 GCA_964020085.1 Micromussa lordhowensis
GCTGCAAAGCGGTGTTTTTACAAGCCAGTAAAAGGTCCTATTAAACCCTTAACGTCGTCGATGCCCAGTTCTGGTAAACATGGTGAAAACAGCTTGGAGCAAAAAACATTCGAAGATGTTTTTTCGTCACGGTGATTTAACTTATTGTAATTCAGGTCTGTGGTCTCTTGCACAGACCAATGACATCTCAGAAATCGAGAACGTTCCTTCCGAAAGTAGATAACAATTTTATATCATGCTGTTGTTAAAAACACCGGAAGCTATAAACCAAAAAACGTATTTTTAGGAGAAATAAAGTAAAATGTCTCGTCTACTGTACATAGCTGAACGACGAGAAAACCTCTCGATTTCGTCTGCGATTAACTTGTTACCGTTGTGGTTCACGTCTCGGAGAAAATGATAAAATAAAGCTAAGCTAATTTAATATTGATTGTTGTGCTAATTAACTCTCTCAGATGTCGAATTAATTTCATCTGAGACAATCTAATTTAATTCTTTCGTAAAAGTTATTATGAGAATAAAAGAAATCAAATGGCCAGGTTATGATGCCTTAAGTTAATTTTCCTCCTTGCACTGAGGTATATAAAGATTACAAAACAACATTATTTTAGCACTGGACTTGGAAACTACATTATCCGTGATCTGATCACGGAATGCAATAATCGGCAGTTAGACAGGTACACAGGACGCGAGGAATTGCCGTGCTTTAATCTCCCTATAATAATCATATCGTACTTAAGAAACAAAATCACAACAAGACTAAGCGGAAGAAGTAATTTCCAAGAAGCCGAACGACGATTGCGCTGTTTGCTTTCGGTTAATTAACCGCGCGGCCATGGGCCGAGCGCGGTTCTTGCTCTGCACGGGGTTTTTTTTTTTAACCGCGCGGCCATGGGCCGAGCGCGGTTCTTGCTCTGCACGGGGTTTATTTATTTATTTATTAACCGCGCGGCCATGGGCCGAGCGCGGTTCTTGCTCTGCACGGGGTTTATTTTTTTTTTTTTTTGCCATGTCGGAGAGCTGAACCAGATCTCTGCTCGGCCAAACTTTGAATCACGCAACCGGTAATGTTTATTCGCCAAAAGCTGTTGAAATATTACCACAAGGACATTTGCAAGGATAAATAATGTAATTTAGGACCTGTTGCGGCTACTTAGGCTGAAATTATCTAGAGTTAAGCTGTATTTTCGTTTTGCTTGCATGTTCACTTTCGAAGGGAATATTCAATGCGCTAAAGAAACGTCTGGCGTCCGCCATGGAATGGGCTCACGGTGATAAATAAAACCGTATTTACTGTAATGCCCTTACGGTGATAAATAAGATCGTGTTGATTTCGCCAGAAGCAATGGTGGAGTTTTCTGGGAGAAAAATAAAACCTCGGCGCTCGTCAAAACCCTTTGAACATATGCAAATATATATTCTCCTTCGAGCTACAGATAAATAAAATCTCCGATTACCAATCACGCAACCACGCTATGCAAAGAATGTGAAATAAAATTTCTTTCAATCCAGGCACTAAGCCAACTTTGAATCACGCAATCTCTATTGTTTCCAATGGGTAATTTTCTTTTTCGCTACATAAAACGATGTTTTATTTACCATTTTGCAAAATACAAATCTTGACTATGTCAAAAAACAGTGTTTAAATATCTGCCTAAATACAAACTTGCATCAACCTGATAGCAGATGAAATATAAACCCGGGCTACGGTCAACAAAACTGTAAATCATTTTGCATTGCTGTATAAAATCAAATGCAGATCAGCTCAGTTAATCGGCCGTGTGACAGAAATACTTTTTAATATCCAAGATACCATACAAAGAAGAAAATAAATTACCTCCGAATTAAAAGATTCAAGAGACGGATCCACTGGTTTCACTTCGATTCGGCAATAAGAAAAAGAAAAGGAAAAAAAATTCAACTTTCACAGGATTCGAACTCACAACTTCTAGCCCGGCAGGCGAACGCCTACTCGACTGCGCCACGACAACATATGAACTTTGGTGGTGAAACATTGAATATAATCTTTTTGACAAACAAAGGACTGCCTTCTGCCTTGGAAGTGCCCTGCTTTGCATTTGTAGTGCTAAGAAAACAGTTTAACTTTCAAAGCGCGGTTAAAAGATCTCTGATCTTCTTGTTTTTTTTTGTCATGTCGGAGAGCTGAACCAGCTCTCTGCTCGGCCAAACTTTGAATCACGTAACCGGTAATGTTTATTCGCCGAAAAAAAAGCTGTTGAAATATTACCACAAGGACATTTGCAAGGATAAATAATGTAATTTAGGACCTGTTGCTGGCTACTAAGGCTGAAATTATCTAGAGTTAAGCTTTATTTTCGTTTTGCTTGCATGTTCACTTTCGAAGGGAATATTCAGTGCGCTAAAGGAACGTCTGGCAACAGCCATGGAATGGGCTCACGGTGATAAATAAAACCGTATTTACTGTAATGCCCTTACGGTGATAAATAAGATCGTGTTTATTTCGCCAGAAGCAATGGTGGAGTTTTCTGGGAGAAAAATAAAACCTCGGCGCTCGTCAAAACCCTTTGAACATATGCAAATATATATTCTCCTTCGAGCTACAGATAAACAAAATCTCCGATTACCAATAACGCAACCACGCTATGCAAAGAATGTGAAATAAAATTTCTTTCAATCCAGGCACTGAGCCAACTTTGAATCACGCAATCTCTATTGTTCCCAATGGGTAATTTTTCTTTTTCGCTACATAAAACGATGTTTTATTTACCATTTTGCAAAATACAAATCTTGACTATGTCAAAAAATCTGCCTAAATACAAACTTGCATCAACCTGATAGCAGATGAAATGTAAACCCGGGCTACGGTCAACAAAACTGTAAATCATTTTGCATTGCTGTATAAAATCAAATGCAGATCAGCTCGGTTAATCGGCCGTGTGACAGAAATACTTTTTAATATCCAAGATACCGTACAAAGAAGAAAATAAATTACCTCCGAATTAAAAGATTCAAGAGACGGATCCACTGGTTTCACTTCGATTCGGCAATAAGAAAAAGAAAAGGAAAAAAAATTCAACTTCCACAGGATTCGAACTCTCAACCTCTATCCTGGCAGGCGAACGCCTACTCGACTGCGCCACGACAACATATGAAATTTGATGAGGAAACATTGAATAGATTCTTTTTGACAAAAAAAGGACTGCCTTCTGCCTTGGAAGTGCCCTGCTTTGCATTTGTAGTGCTAAGAAAACAGTTTAACTTTCAAAGCGCGGTTAAAAGATCTATGATCTTCTTGTTTTGTCATGTCGGAGAGCTGAACCAGCTCTCTGCTCGGCCAAACTTTGAATCACGCAACCGGTAATGTTTATTCGCCGAAAAAAAGCTGTTGAAATATTACCACAAGGACATTTGCAAGGATAAATAATGTAATTTAGGACCTGTTGCTGGCTACTAAGGCTGAAATTATCTAGAGTTAAGCTTTATTTTCGTTTTGCTTGCATGTTCACTTTCGAAGGGAATATTCAGTGCGCTAAAGGAACGTCTGGCGTCAGCCATGGAATGGGCTCACGGTGATAAATAAAACCTTATTTACTGTAATGCCCTTACGGTGATAAATAAGATCGTGTTTATTTCGCCAGAAGCAATGGTGGAGTTTTCTGGGAGAAAAATAAAACCTCGGCGCTCGTCAAAACCCTTTGAACATATGCAAATATATATTCTCCTTCGAGCTACAGATAAACAAAAATCTCCGATTACCAATCACGCAACCACGCTATGCAAAGAATGTGAAATAAAATCTCTTTCAATGCAGGCACTGAGCTTACTTTGAATCACGCAATCTCTATTGTTTCCAATGGGTAATGTTTACTCGCAAAACGCTGTTGCTAAATACTTAGAAAACAGTTCAATTTTAAAAGCGCGGTTAAAAGTTGTTTTCAACTTCTTGTTCGTTTTTGTGTCACCAGACGCAGATCTCCGCGGATGATGTCTTCATCAACCAATCACAGGCCAAACTCCCACTCGGCCAAATGTCGTCACCGACTGATGTCATCATCAGCCAATTACAGGCCATTTCTCAGCTCTTTTCGTCATACCTTCCCTCCGGAAAGTTTTGTTGAATATTCATATTCGGGGAGAAATAATTGGGCGAAAATCCCTCGGAGTTGGACGTCAAGACATTTGCAAGGATAAAGAATGTAATTTAGGACCTGTTGCTGGCTACTACGGCTGAAATTATCTAGAGTTGTATTTTTGTTTTGCTTGCATGTTCACTTTCGAATGGAATATTCAATGCGCTAAAGAAGGTAGTCAGCCATGGAATGCGCTGATGCTGATAAATATGACCGTATTTACTGTAATGCCCTTACGGTGATAAATAAGATCGTGTTTACTTCGCCAGAAGCAATGGTGGAGTTTTCTGGGAAAAAAAATATAACCTCGGCACTCGTCAAAACCTTTGCAAATATATATTCGTTTGAAAGGTCAATTCTCCTTCGAGCTACAGGTAAACAAAAATCTCCGATTACCAATCACGCAACCACGCTATGCAAAGAATGTGAAATAAAATCTCTTTCAATCCAGGCACTGAGCTTACTTTGAATCACGCAATCTCTATTGTTTCCAATGGGTAATGTTTACTCGCAAAACGCTGTTGCTAAATACTTAGAAAACAGTTCAATTTTAAAAGCGCGGTTAAAAATTGTTTTCAACTTCTTGTTCGTTTTCGTGTCACCAGACGCAGACCTCCGCGGATGATGTCTTCATCAACCAATCACAGGCCAAACTCCCACTCGGTCAAATGTCGTCACCGAATGATGTCATCATCAGCCAATTACAGGCCATTTCTCAGTTCTTTTCGTCATATGTCCCCTCAGGAAAGTTTTTTCTACAACAATGTTGTATTGTGTCAGAAGATCATGCTTCTTATGAACTTTTATTTTGCCACGAGCTACAGTCATTTGTAATTTTCCGAGTATTTTTTGTGTTGTTGGGCACTTCGCTTTTATCTTTTATTGATCTGTTTATGGATACTTGTTTTTTATTTTCCCAGCTTTAAGTTTAGAAGGTAGGTTTTTCTTTTTTATCTCGCTTAGAGATGCGCGCATATGGTCTGTTTTCATGTATCATGAAAATCCATCGTAGTATCCTTCTTAATTTCGTAGTTTAACTTATACGCTAATTCAGTATGGACAACAATGCCGTATTGTTGAAGGTTTGCTACAATTCTCAGAGCTAAGACGTTTTAAATTTTTATGGCAATGTCGCGGAGTAGGATGTGCCATTTCTCAACTCTTTTCGTCATACCTCTTCTCATGAAAGTTTTGTCTGTTACCTAATTGAATATATTATTCATAGTCGGGCCAAAATTCCTCGGAGACGTCAGGACATTTGCAAGGATAATGTCATTACAGTGATAAATGAGATTGTGTTTACTTCGCCTCTAGATGAACTTCTAGGTTTCTCGAATTGTAGCTAAAGCGTCTCCGAAGAAAAACGTAAGAGGACAAATATGATATTCTTGATAAGAATCTACATACTGTAGTTGAATGTAGTTATAATCAAACAGCCGGGCCCGGCGTCACACTATATGATGCAAGTAAGCAACATGTTCACGGTAAATTTCATATTTAGTCCGTCGAAAGCAAATTCTTGGAGACATATGTTGCTTTAGAAAATGAGCCTAAGCAAAACACATAGCAAATTACAGAGGTGTCAAACTCTGCAAAGCGGCATGCCGATAACGGCGGAAACTATGCAGACCACGGTGACCTCTAATTAAGAAATACAAAGCGTGTGCCGTGTTTCTATCGAGTTATAGAAGTTTGGGAGAACGAGAAATGCTGTGGGAACACGAACCAAGCATTAGATTCGCTATCTAAATAGTTCTTATGGATCGCTTAGTAGTTCTTAATCGACATATCATAATTTGAATTCAATGTGTTCCTTCGATTCCTTAAATTTGAGGAAAATATCGGATTGCCGGTGATTTAGTGATTTTATATTGTACTGTGCTTGTGTTGCTACAGTTTCAAAAGCTGGAATTTGTTGGCTGCTTAAATGTTTGGTTCAGGTTGATCTAAGAAGTAAGAGTACATCTGTCACTGATATGTAGGCAGTATTAATTTCTAAGTGAGGCATTTTAGGGATTGTTAGAAATTCTCAGAAAGTGAAAAGACTGTATTGTTTCCATTGTATTGTTCTTGTTAGAAAAACACTTGATCGATTTTTACAGTCATCTTTCTAGATTTATTTTTGCGAATTTCGGTTCAATGAGGATGTGTTTTCATAACAAATAATCATTTCGTGCCGGAATGTAAAGGTACTCCTTATCGCCTTTTGGGATCCGTTTTGGAATACTTGTGGAGTGATGCGCTCGACATGAATTTCGGACAACAATGATATATTGTGCAGCGTGTTAAATGTTTTGAACTTTTATTTGGCAATGAGCTTCAGTCATTGAGCTGCTGTAGAAATTCTCAGAAAGTGGAAAGACTGCATTGTTTCCAGTGTATTGCTCTTGTTAGAAACTCACTTGATGACTGAGTTTTTATAGTCATTTTGTTGTTTCCTTTGTCTAGATTAAAAGTTACTATGCCAATTTTTGTTCAATGAGGATTGGCTTTTATATCAAATTAACTATTTCGTGCCAGAATGGAAAGAATACCCCTTATCTTTTTTAAGGATCGGTTCTGGAGTATATGTACAGTGATGTGCTTGACGTAATTTTCGGGCAACAATGTCATATTGTGCAGCGTGTTAAAGAAGATTGTGCTTGTTTTGAACTTTTATTTGGCAATGCGCTACAGTCATTGATTGAACTGTAATTGTCCGAGTACTTTTCGTATTGTTTGTCACTCCGTTTTTTGTAGCAATGATCGGTTTTTGGATACTTCTGTTTTATTTTCCCAGTTTTTAGTTGGGAAGGTATGGTTTTTTGTTTTGCTTTAGATCTGTTTTTTGAGGTTTGTTTCTGTGTATTTTAAGTGTATGTTCATGTCGTTCATAACTGTATAGTTTACCTTATGCGGAAAGGCAAACGCTGTGTTTCGGTGAACTTTTTCTTTATATCCGGTCATAAGAAGAAGTAACAAAAAAGAGTTTTTCTTTATATCCGTTCGTAAGACGGATTTATTTTCATTAGACGTAAACAAAATTCTCCGATTACAAGTCACGCTAAACTCGCGCTATGCAAAGAATGTAATCAGATACTCCTTTTTTCGTATATTTGCTGAAGGGCAGGAGAGTCACGCTTCGCAGACAGTGTAAGTAACCACGTTTTTTTAAAGCGCGGTTTACAACCGCACCGCGGTTCTTGTTAACCGCGCGGCCATGGGCCGAGCGCGGTTCATAATCTACCCTTGGTTTATTAACCGCGCGGCCATGGGCCGAGCGCGGTTCATAATCTACCCTTGGTTTATTTTTATTTTTTTTTTTTTTCGTGTCGAGAGGCCTAGATCTCCACTCGGCCGTACCAAAGATAGCCGTGAATCACGCAACCAGAGATGTTTATTCGCCAAAAGCTTTTGAAACGTGCATACACGGACAGTGTTACGAATATTGTTTTCTTTATTTGTGTGTAAAATATATTTTCTTTTAGTGTTTTGGAAGCTAATATTAAATACGCTGAAAAGGTATTACGTCAGCCATGGAATGTGTTGACCTTGCTAATTTCACTTTCGCTACGTGACAGATAAGATCTTGTTTACTTTGCAAGTTTATTTCGCCAGGAGCGTGGCCCTCGAGTTTTCTGAGTATTTTTCGCAGTTTTAAACAAGAGAACAGAATTGTCGAGCTCTTTTATTGAAACAAGTTTAGAGATCGGAAGGAAAATGAAATCCTTGCAAGTCAAGCAAAGAACATGTAAGGATTACGTCACTGGTAGGGAAATAACCACCTACTACAGATAGCCGTAAATCATGACGTTGCAGCTTTTACGTTCGCCAGTTTTTAGTTTAGTTGCAATTTTACGTGGATTCGTGACGGATTTATGAAACGGCAGTGAATTCTTTGGCTGTTTGATCGAATGGAGGTAAGAGATTCAAAAGAAAAGTAATTATTTGCTGAAGTAAACAAGGGCTTGCCAGAACTTGCAGCGTTCATATCAATGATCAAGACTACCATTCTAAATTTACCGTGGTAGCGTAAACCTCTGATTGTGTGACTGGCGTGACTACTACTTGTTAAATGTATTTTCCTCTGGTATTATCAAAGCGTTCGACTCGAACGGATTAATAAATACGCTAAAAGGTATTACGACAGCCGTGGAATGCGTTGACCTTGCAACTTTCACTTTCGCTACGTGACAGATAAGATCTTGTTTACTTTGCAGGTTTATTTCGCTACGAGGAAATCTTTTTAGTTTTCCGAGTATTTCTGGTATTTTTAGTCAAAAGAAGTGAATCGTCGAGCTCTGTTATTGAAGCGAGTTCAGAGATCGGAAGGAAAATGAAATATTTGCAAGCTAAGCAAAGAACGTGTCAAAACATGCAATGATTACGTTACTGGTAGGGAAATTCCCCACCACCATACTACAGATGGCCTTGAATAAGCAGAATAAGGATATTGCAGCTTTCACTTTCGCTGCGTGACAATAAGGTTGTGTTTACTACGCCAGAGAAGCGATGGTTTTTAGTTTGTTTGCAATTTTGCGTAAATGTCTTACGGATTTATGTGATTGAAGTGAATTCTTTGGCTGTTTGATCGAAGCAAGTTAAGAGATTCAAGGGAGAAATAATTATACCTTCTAAAGAAATGTCAATGTACTGAAAATCGTATGAATATTCTACTCTTTATTTAGTAGAAAATATATTGCCTTTTTGTGTTATTGAAGCGCTTGATTTGAAGCGAGTATTGAATACATAAAAACGTCATTCATGGAATGTGTCGACGTTCAAACTTTCTCTTGGGAAGCGTGTTGAATAACATCGTGCTTGTTTTTAACTTTCATGTCGCTATGTGTGACAGTCATTGATCTAACTGTAACTTTCCGAGCATTTTTCTCATTTTAGACAAGAGAAATTAATTGCTGTGCTGTTTTATTGATTGAAGCGAGTTCAGAGAAATATTTGCAAGCTAAGCAAAGAACGTGTCAGAACGTGCAAGGATTACCTCATTGGTAAGGAAATAATTACCGTAGGTGGATAACGTAATTCTTGAATTATGTGACTCGTGTGACTACTTTGCTAGCCCTTTACTCATGAAAAAATACGATTAATTAATCGTGACTTTTAAGAAAGAAAGCTGTTGTTAATAGCGTTATCGTATCGTTCATGCCCATACAAGGAAGTTCCAGATTAAGGCCATTACGTCATCGGTATACGACTGATGGTGCAATCGGAGATTTCATAACACGTACAAGTGATGGTGCAATAAGAGGCTTAAATAGTTCGTGTGTAGTCGTTGTTGTCAGTTGTTGTGCTATAGATTGATGAGGTGATTTTGTGTCTATAGTCATCAGTGAATAAACAAGGAGTGCTTGCAGAGGAGGTAGATATTCTGACGTTTATTTCGGAAACGCTTGTAATTGTTTTGTGGTTTTGGTTCAGTCTTTAGGGTCCAAGATTCCGTAGCTGATCTTCTAGTTTATGGGTGACGAGTTACCCTGTTCTTCCTAACATAAAAAACGACTGAAGTTAAACAAAGAAAAACAAAATCAAACAAAGCTTAACAAAAGTGTCTGAAATTGTGACAAAAGTGAAATACATTGAACATTATTCAAGTGAATACTGCATCACAGGGTGCGCAGTGAGGCCGTGAAGTTATCAAACCCAGATAAGTATAATGGAAGTAATAAAAGAAACTTCTTGTTTTTTTGTCGGTCACCAGACGCAGACCTCCACTCGGCGAACTTTGAATCACGCAATCTGTAATGTTTATTCCCGAAAGTTGTTGAAACATAAATACACGGAAAATGTCACGGATATTGGAGCATTAATACACGGAAAATGTTACGGATACTGTTTTCTTTAATATATGTAAAATGTATTTTCTTTTCGTTTTATCGAAGCGTTGGATTCGAAGATATACTAAAAAATGTATTACGCCAGCTATGGAATGCAGCTTTCACTTTGGCTACGTGAGTACGATCGTGCTTACTTTTTTGCAAGTTTATTTCGCCAGAAGCGACAGTCATTAATTTATTTGCAATTTTGCGAGTATTTCGTGTGGGTTTAGGAATGGCCGTTTCATCGAAGCGAGTAAAGAGATTATTCGAAGGAAAATTAAATTTGCTGAGGTAAACAAGATAGAACTTGCAGCGTTTATGTTCTAAAATTAGCCGTGGATAGCGGAAACCTCGGATTGTCTGACTTCGCTTGTCCTTTACTTATACTTATAGCACAAACAAATTAAAATTTGACTTTTAAGGAAGAAAGCTGTTTATTAATAGCGTAGCTGTTTGTAAGTAGCGCTCTGTATGATTGACCTGAACGTAACACCAGGACACAAGTCGCATTTAGGCTTACATACGATTAGAAAGGAAAGATTTCAAGGGTCATTCTCCTCGATTCGATTTTAAGGGAAAGTGTTCATCATTTGCTCTTCGCAATCCTATCTGACACTTGTGATAACTTATTAGTGCTCGACCAAGGATAACATACTTTGATTTCGAGATCGATGTACTTAATATGATATTTCATCGGAAAGCAAACACTGTTTTGCTAAATTCTCTTTTACGTATTGGAAAAGCAGACGCTCTGTTTCGGTGAACGTTTTCTGTATATCTGTTAGTAAGCAAACAAAAATAAAAAATAAAAAAAAAGTTTAGTCACTTGTGGGATTCGAACTCACGACCTTTCGATTGGGAGGCAATCGCCTACTCCACTGCGCCACAGCCGCATGAGTTATGACACTGAGGAACTTATTATAACGGCTGGGTTGTAAAAGAATGTGCACTGCTTTGCGACTGTGGTGCTAAGAAAACAGTTCAATTTTAAAAGCGCGGTTACAAGATCTGAAAGATCTTCTTGTTCGTTTTCGTGTCACCAGACGCAGACCTCCGCGGATGATGTCTTCATCAACCAATTGTCTTCACCGGATGATGTCATCCTCAGCCAATTACAGGCCATTTCTCAGCTCTTTTCGTCATATCTCCCCCTCAGGAGGGTTTTGTCAAGTTAGCGAATTAACTGTTTACACAAAAAATGGCGAGCTGTAATTTTCCGAGAAGTTTTGGTGTTGTTGGGCACTTCGCTTTTATCTTTTATTGATCTGTTTATGGATACTTGTTTGTTATTTTCGCAGCTTTAAGTTTAGAAGGTAAGTTTTTCTTTTTTATCTCGCTTAGAGATGCGCGCATATGGTCTGTTTTCATGTATCTTGAAAATCCATCTTAGTATCCTTCGTAATTTCGTAGAGTAACTTATACGTTAATTATGGACAACAATGACGTATTGTGAAAGGTTTGCTACAATTCTCAGAGTTAAGATGTTTTAAATTTTTATGGCAATGTCGCGGAGTAGGATGTGCCATTTCTCAACTGTTTTCGTCATACCTCTTCTCAGGAAAGTTTTGTCTAGTTAGCGAATTGAATATATTATTCATAGTCGGGCGAAAATTCCTCGGAGATGGACGTCAGGACATTTGCAAAGATAAGGAATGTAATTTCGGACCTGTTGCTGGCTACTAAGGCTGAAATTATCTAGAGTTAAGCTGTATTTTCGTTTGCTTGCTTGTTCAGTTTCGAAGGGAATAATGAATGCGCTAGAGAAGGGCGTCTGGTGTCAGCCGTCATAAATAAGACCGTATTTATTGTAATGGCATTACAGTGATAATTATAAGATGCTATTTACTTCGCCTCTAGTCGAACTTATAGGTTTCCCGAATTAAAGTTAAAGCATCTCCGAAGAAAAACGTAAGAGGACAAATATGATATCCGTGATAAGAATCTACATACTGTAGTTGAATGTAGTTTTAATCAAACAGCTGGGCCCAGCGTCACACTATATGATGCAAGTAAGCAACATGTTCACAGTAAATTTCATATTTAGTCCGTCGAAAGCAAATTTTTGGAGACATATGTTGCTTTAGAAATGAGACTAAGCAATGCATAAACACATGGCAAATTATAGAGATGTCAAACTCTGCAAAGCGACATGCTGATAACGGCGGAAACTATGCAGACTAATGACCTCTAATGGAGAAATAGAAAATGTATGCCAAGTTTCTATCTAGTTTCAAAAAGTGAAAAGACTGTATTGTCTCCATTGTATTGTTTTTGTTAGAAATACACTAGATCACAGTCATCTTTTTGTTTCGTTTTTCTAGATTTATTTTTGCGAATTTTGGTTCAATGAGGATTTGTTTTAATAACAAATAATCATTTCGTGCCGGAATGTAAAGGTACTCCTTATCGCCTTTTAGGATCCGTTTTGGAATACTTGTGCAGTGATGCGCTTGACATTAATTTCGGTCAATAATGCTATATTGTGCAGCGTGTTAAATGTTTTAAACTTTTATTTTGGCAATGAGCTACAGTCATTGATTGAATTGTAATTGTCCGAGTACTTTTCGTATTTTTTGTCACACTTTTCTTTGTAGCAATGATAGATCAATTAAAACCATAACTATTTGAAAGAATGAAGACAGAAGACTATCAATAAACAATATAACTGAAATCAATCTTCAAAACCTACACGAAATTACAAACCAAAAATATTATCAATAAATGAAATCAAACACGCAATCATTACATAACGTAAACTATACAATTATCAAGGTCATGAACATACACTTCAAATACATGCAAACAAGCCATGGAATGCGCTGACAGTGATAAATAAGACCCTATTTACTGTAGTGCCATTACGCTGATTAATAAAATTAAAAAAAAAACGTTGTTGCTAAATAATACATAATGTCTTTACAAAAACAAAGAATTAAAAGAGCGCGGTTTTAAGTTTCTAAACTTCTTGTTTTGTTCAAGATTACTTGAAGCTTTTGTTTCTTAAAAAGGGTTAAGGGTTATACAATATCATGTTGTCCTTTCCAACATATGGCCAACATTATTGACCAAGCTTGTTCGGTCAAGATGGCTGGATATTGGTCGAGTAAGCACGGAAAAAAAGAACGAGGCCAATATCCAGCCATCTTGACCGAACAAGCTTGGTCAATACAGGATTTATTATATGGCTTTTGGGGAAATGTTTCTTGCGGGACAAGGCGGGAAGTCCCGAGCGGGCAAGATGGCTCCATCTTTCCCGCTCGAGTAGCCAATCACAGCGCTGGATTTGATTGATCTTGCTCGCTCGCGGAGCTAGTCATATAACAAGAGCTATTATAAACCGCAAGCAAACACGAGTGAAACTAACCACAAGTAAACAATGCAGTCGGCGTTCGGGCTATTCTGCAAAATACCCCTGAAGAAGAGGTCCCTGCGTAGCAATTTATATAGGCATGCATATTGTGCTTGTTACTATGTACTGAGCTGTATTTATTATTACTAATCTTCACGCACATATTTTCGCAAATTGAAATATTACATGATACTTGAGAGAAAGTCTTGGTTTAAGGAAGTGGTTTTAAACTCATAACATCGATCAACGTCACAGACGGTATAAAGTTCGTCTCTAAAGCGCGAAGATACGTGTCTTAAACGAGACCTCCTATTCTGTACAGGGGCGGATCCAAGATTTTTCTTAGGAGGGGTACACCAATAAGGAATGACACAACTGAAAGCAGACTACCAGTTATATTAGAAAGCCGCATGTCATCTCAGGGAAGGGGGGGGGGGGAGTGCGCATCCCCTGCACCCTTCCCCTAGATCCTCTCCTGCTGCTGTGTCATCTACTATTAAACTGAACTTTTCATTCTTTGGTGGCATTTTATATTATACATTAAGCTGCTGTGTAATAAAACAAGAATTGAAATATTATCATTATTTAAATCATTGGTAATTATTGTCCATTTCTAACTACTTATTAACCGAGAGTGAGGTCTTTACGGGAAAATCTCGGACCGAGACCTTGCCGTATTGACCCAGCGATAGCGAGGTCAATACTACAAGGCCGAGGTTTGAGATTTTCCTGTAAAGACCGAACGTTCAAGGTTAATAAGTTGTTTATTACATGGCTTTTTGCTTGGCTTTTGCAGGCCCGTAATCGGCCCGTGGGCATTACGGGAGAATAATGTCCTAGTATTAGCCAATCAGAGCACGCGTTAGATCGGCTACAAACCCAAGTCATATAATAAATACTACTTATTAACCGAGAGTGAGGTCATTACAGGAAAATCTCAGACCGAGTCCTTGATGTATTGACCGAGCGATAGCGAGGTCAATACATTAAGGCCGAGGTCTGAGATTTCCCTGTAATGACCGAACGGACGAGGTTAATAAGTTATTTATTATATGGCCTTTTTAGCGCTATTCTTGAAAAGAATATAATAAACTGAACACCGCAAGTAATTTTCCACATCCGCTTGCGCGCGCTACGGCTTTCTTCGTCGCTCATACTAAAGAAGTATCTGTGTGCTAGTTTTTCTCTCAGTTATTGAAAATATAGTAGTACTTTGTCCATCTTTTCTGTTGTTTTCGCCCACGCGCACATAGTTTTTTACTCACAACTCAAAAGAGCCGTCGAGCCGAGAAAAAATTTCATAATGCCCGGTCATTACAAGAAAATAATGCCCGCTCAGCAGCCAATCAGAGTGCGCGTACTTTTGTAGCCATATAATAAAGCTATGTAATAGTCGGGGATGCTCGTCGGAAGATTTGAATCAAACCCCTGAAGGCCCGGACCAGTCTGGGCGTGGCTCGAGCTCTATTTGACTCCCAAACACCAGGGTAAAAGTACCTATTAATAGGCGACAGGCTTGATTTGCAGCCACTGTTCGGGAAAGGAGTCCTGGCTAGAACACCTGACTCGAGAGAGGAGCGGAAATCGAGCGTAAAAACGGAAATGAGAAATTACGCCATCACGAAAGACACTGATGCTAAAAAATAGTGCGGTCTGGACTGAACACCCTAAGTGAGAGCAAAATCCTTGAATTACACTTCTAGGTGAGACGACTAGCATCCATCTATTTTTACAACGATAGCTGAAATGGTTTTTACCAACAAGTCGAAGTCAAAGCAGAGCTGAGACAGCCAAGTAACACAACTGCATGATGTATGCTGAGCGGGAGAAAGCTGTGTGGGCCTTGACCATACCACCGTGCGTAGTGCGAGCTGAGGTGCGATGGAGGGTCTGACCAGATCTCACATAATATTTTGAATTCCAGTCCAGCCTGACCTAACTACTTTTATAAGCTCATGTCTTCAGAGTCTGGGTTAGGCCTTCCAAAATACTTAAAGGGATCATGTCTTGCGATGCATTTCTGCTTAACACGTACAGTACACTTTTTAAAAAGGACTCAGTTAACATTGATTGAGTTTAAAGACGACGCAACTTTGTCGGTCGACATGGATTAAATCCGTTATTAAATTTTGACCAGTATTTAAATAGTTTGCGTTTTTCTACAGTTTTGATTCTTTGATGACAGAGTAAATTTCATTTGATAGGAAGACGACATAATATATATCTGACAAAACCTCTTTACGTAAATTGTGAGTCTATCACAATGAGTCAAATTTCATTAGTTTATGATGGGAGCCTTGCCAAGAAAATGCTCTGGAGAATTTAATACGTCGACATACTGGAGACTACATGGATCACAATCCCAGAATCCCCTCCGATCGAACCATTCAACGAGATTGGGTTGTCACGTCCCTGCATCGCGAACGAGGAATGCTGGGACGAAATGCTCATAGTCTTGGTGCCCAGGCTGCTGCTTCGTATCATCTCCATGACGCGGTTTTTCGTTGTGAGCATGAGCCAAGCGTCTTGGAAGTCCTTCTTGATAATTCCGTGCAACACAAAAATGAGCAAACCCTGAAACGAGCAGGTAATCGTGAAGAGGTAATGAAAAACCAATGTCCCGACAGTGGCAGCCAAACCAGCGAACAACCAGTTGAGCCCGAGGAGGACAAAGACGGACACAGTGGCCCTGAAGTGAGACAGGCGCTTGGCCTTCTCGCACATGTGCGGGATGTTGTAGATTTCTTTCATTACGGCGAGGAAGATGAAGGCATTGAAAACCATGAGGAGGAGGACTGGAGCGAGGAATGCGCCGTAGAAAGCGCCTGAGTCTATCCAGCATCTGAAATCGACGCACAAAAGGTAGTGTTTCATTTGATAACAGCCACATGTTACAAGTATTGGACATTTGCTTTCAAAAACCTGAACCGTAAGAACGTTTCAACTTTCAACAAAGGATTTAAAAGACTCGCTTTCATAATTGGTTATTCTTGCAAAACATCTTGTCTATATTCTTGACCGCGACTTACAAAAGCGGAAAGCATGGTCCCTGAAAGACTATCATGACAACCTCAATGACGTAGACTAAAACTGGAAGTGAACATCGTTACAGATATCTGCAAGTTTGACTGTAAGCTGTGAAAGCTGAAATTTTAACTGATAACTAAGAATCACCAAGAATGAGACTCCAGTAATAAGCATAAAGACCCTATGTGACGGTTATCAAATTTTCTTTGGGGAACTTCCCTGATTTTGTCATACGCAAGAATTTCTGGACAATGTTAGATTTACTTACAGTGCCTCGTTAGTTTTGGCCACGACGTGGAAGCCATAGGAGTCAGGGTCTGCCAGAACAGTTATTACCACAATCACCGCTGGGACAACTTTAAGCAAACATACAAAAGATGTTTCATAAATAGCCAGTAAACGAAAGCGTGTATCATAATAGTGGACTCTCACTGCGTGAGCTATTAAAGTTAACTTCGCTTCGCAATAAAGCTTCTTCGCAAATGAATATATGAAAGATCATATATTCGAACTGCGGAGAAAGATATTGAGACTGATCATCGCAGTTATACACAAAACTTAAGCAGTTGTGAAATTATATATTAATAAATTATATAAATTCAGGCCTGAATTGAATGGGATTCGAACCCAACTAATTAAAGCTGGAATTTGTTTCAAGCTTTACTTTCACAGCTGCTTAAGTTGTGTGTATAACTGCAATAATCAGTCATTTCGTTTGGCGATATTATATATAACAGTTGATTCATGCCTTTAGATGTTTATCATAGAGGTATGATGCACGTGGGAAATTTGGAGAGCTGTGTCTGAGATCGAGCAACTCTCAAAGGAGCTACGTGATGGTTCGTGCATCTTGAAAAATTTAACCTAAATTTTTCAATTTCTTCGTTTGTAATCCGTGTTAATCTTCTCCATTTTTAACCATTCTTGTTCCTTTATGGTTTATTATTATTACTTTAGTGTTTTCATATCTTTGTAGACTTCTATGTTTTAATAAAACCTCAAAATAATCTTCAAGCTTTTTTCTTGCTCTCCAAACTGCTCAAATGAGTCATAGCTAAATGATGCACATTAAAACAGGAATAAATTGCTAATTTAATCATGCTAGATGCCATAATTACTTCATATCGATAACTGAAGTGAGCGAAATTTGTTACTTACTCCATCCCACCACTCCAGCGCGGCACATGAACTCGTTCTCTGAAATTAATGTCGTATCAAACACTTTGACCAGGTCTTGATACAAGTTGTACGCCTCGATACTCATCCATACGATGGAGGATAGCAGAAAATAATGAAGTAAGGCAGCCATGGCTTTACAAAGGTCCAGTGAATCCGAATCGGTGATGCCATTGATACCAAATGTAAACAACAAAATGGCGGCTAACAGCGACAGACACAAGTAAGCTAGAATCTGATTTTGGCGTAAACGGCGCAGTTTCCTGTGGGAGGCAGTTTACAGTTTCAGATGTCGGGTATTGCAACTCAAATAGGGTAAGTGTTGAAACTGCTTAGTTTACAGTTTCAAATGTTGGTCATTGCAACTCAAAGAGGCTAAGTTGTTATGTATGGTAGGCTAGGTTGGTAGCCTCGGTACTAGGGTGCAAGCTAGCCTCGTTATGATGTATATATAAGGAAGAACGACTTTCAAAATAAACGGTAATTTTGTTCTTGTGGCACGTTGTTGTCTAGTTGTTGAAACATGGTGTTAGAAGTGGGTGTCAGAAGTGTTGAACCTGCTTAGTTTACAGTTTCATTACAACTTAAAGGGGGCAACTGTTGCAGCTGCTTAAATGGGAAGCTAGAGCGATAGGACCCTGAATTTTGACAATTTTGTTCTCGATTCATTCCCATACCTTGTTAAGGTATAATCGTGTCTATGTTGGAGCATAATAGGATAACGCATAAACGATAATCTCTTGCGTCCTGTCTTTAAAATAGTAATGTCAAATGTTATCCAATAGGGTAGAAGGAGCAAGGACTCCAAAGTTAAAAAAAAAAAATACTCTTCAACAGAAGCCCATCACTAGGAGCCAGCAATTCCTGTCACGGCGTTTTCACAGACCTGTCTATTTTTAGCTTGAATTTACCGCGAATTCAGACTCCCGCAGGGACAACAGTGACAAATCATAAGCACGGACTTGATTCTTTAATTGACCTCGGCATTTTCACTGGAAGATTAAAAGGAAAAGCCGCCATTGTTTCCCTTACCGATGCGCGCTCGTGTAGAACGGAACTGACCTATTTTGCGGGAAAAGAAGTCTAAAAATAGACCGGTCAGTAAAAATGCCGTGACATAGGCTTAGTATTGGAGTTGCAAGCTCCTAGTGATGGGCTCCTGTCTTCAAGCAGTCAATGTTCCTTTGATCAACCCTTCTGTGTAATGTGTAATAATGACATAATTTCAGAGAAATCCTAATTTTGTCGTGTTCTAGTATCAAGCTATCAGAACTTGTATCAAAAGAAAGGTCCAACTAGTGGTTGGTTAGAAACATTAACGCTTTAATTTTGGAAATGAAAGGGCAAACACTGTATCACTGCGAGTTCAACAACATAGGCACGCAATGCATGCAGAAGAGTGGATAATTTTATGCAGCGTCTGCTGAGGTAAACAATACGCGAATAAGGATTAAATAAAATTTATTCCCGCAGAGAGTAAATGATTTTATGCAGCTAGCTACACAAGATGATGTTTCACTAGCTAGGGTCATGTTACATACGGGGCTCTCAGTTATGAGTACTTAAATCAATGCAGGCTAAGTTTCAGGCCTCTTTTTCTCCAGCTTGAGCGAAAAACGTTTTCCCCGCCCTATACCCTTCTAACGCAGTTAGTCCGTGTGTGGTATCAGTGGGTTCACACGGCCGGTTTGCCCTCCTCATCTTTGCTGGAAATAAACCACCATTTCTAGATCATGTAATTTAGCTGAATTGTTGGCAAATAAACGCTCACAACTGTGGTCAACGTATGGCAAAATCTTGACCTCATTTTTATATGTTGTTTCCAGCAAACAGAGCTCGGCTTTGGCAATGCACCTTGTGAGTTTAGGCAAGTCAGCGATAAGCATAAGTGCAGAAATATAATCATATAGAGCTATTTCAAATTGATAAATGAACACTAAAGATCTTCAGTAATCTTACCATGATAAGACGATGGTCAGAATCGTTAAACTCAGTCCTAGAGCTGATAAAGAGCATCCGACGTAAGATATAACCGCCAGTACCTCCTGGTGGTTTTCTGGAATATCGTCGTATTTACGAAGAACAGTTTTGGATGTAAAACCATACCTCTGCTCCAAAATACTGAGATAGTCAGACACCAATGATTCGGGAATTTCCTTAAGTAACGAGAATGCAAGGTTTAGTAGTGAAACGAAAAGGAATGGGGTAATTTTGATCATGGAGCTCGTTTATATTTGTTCAGCGCGCGTCCAAACTTCCTTAGAGATGCTGCAAGTCATCTGTACAATTTGTATGCTGTTACATTATTTGTTCGATGATGATGATGATGATGATGTTTATGAAAATAGTTCGCCAGTACTACTTATGTCGACTTGTTCGAGAGCACAACGTATATGTGACGTGGCCGAACCGGCTCGAGTCCTGACTCATTAGGGAGCTTAAGCAAACCACGACGACGACGGCAACGAGAACGTCACCAAACATAAAACTTAATGAGCATAACAATAGCTGTGCACGTGCGTT
>OZ026598.1:3717270-3804770 GCA_964020085.1 Micromussa lordhowensis
TCCTACCGATACTTGACTAAAGCTGTGTTCACACTAGGCCGAAACATGACTAGACTGATCACGAATGAAACAAGTATAACTGTGTTCACACTAGACCGAAACATGATTAGTCTGCAGATCACGAATGAAACATGTTTCGTTGTGAAAGATGTTCACATCAGACAGTGCATTGCGCGAATCAAGATATGGTGGAAGCACGACTATTCTGAGCATGATTGAAACAACCTCTCGAGCTAGTTTCAATCATGATCAGACCAAACACGTTCAAAATGGCGGATAGATGCGGAGAGGAGGCGAGTGCCCAAAAGAACCAAAATTGTGGCTAATAAGAGGCCGAATGGCTGGTTGAAATATGGGCCGATGAAGAAATACAACGGCAACGATTGGCGATGGGTAGAAAGCAGAATCAGTATTTGAACACTTCCGCAATGGTTACAAGCGTACAGCATCGCAATGCAAAACCAAAATTCACAACCATGTATGAAACGTGTTTGAAACCGACATCTGATGTGAACAAAGCAATAACAAACATGTTTCCTTGAAACATGTTTACTCTAATCATATTTCGGCTTTAAGATTCTGGATTGAAATCGAGCCAGAACGTTTTTAGTTGATTCCATTTACACGTGTTCATTTTTTGAGTGCAAACCGCAAATACCGCATCGACTTAACAATCCTAGCCTGAAAATATTTCAATCACGATGTAAACGTGCTCTGTATGAAGAGTGTTCAATCCATATCGTGTTTCTCTCTCTCTTTGGTTACAACATATCCAAAAACGCACAGAACTAAGGAAAAAAGATCTATTGTAAACAAAACGACTTTAAGATGGGAATATTGTAGCTAAAAGACAAAAAAGTGTGTTTATAGCTATTGAATCAGCTGCGTTAGATTTCTGCATCTTTGAATTTTTTTTTATCAATTGCACACTTTTATTTCATTTCGGCTTCGCTTTTATATAAGAGACGTTCACGGCAAACGGTAAAGATTACCTCTGGTTTTGTTCTTTTCTGCTAATCCTTGAATAAATCACGTACATTTTTCCAACCATTCACCCCAAATACAAATATTTTCACTCTACTGTGCAAACAGCGGAAGACAACGGCAAAAATTTCATTTTTGCTATTTGCCGTTTGCAATAAACGTCATGCTTAACCTCGGTTATAACTGCACTCAGTATGATTCCGTGGAGCGATGCAGCACGGCATACGCTATGCGCGTGAAAAAATGAAAAATGTTCCATTCTCTGTGGATTAAACAGTGCTTGTCAGGGTAATTGTCATATGAAAAATCCAGAACTTGTTTTGTTAAGCGAACTAGTCCTATTTAGTGGTGTCAGTTCGTGCGAAAAAGGACTCTAAATGCCTGAAAGCGAGGTCGGGTTGTATCATGTTATCTTAGCAAGCTGTATAACCATGTGCAACGCTAAAAATAGCGACAACAGCGTTGCTGCAATCAAGAAGAAAATGCCACCTTATTCGCAACGCAGGCGCACTCATTGTTGGGATGCACAGAAGCTGACTGCGAAAACACGCACTGGTGTAAACAGTATGGCTACGGTAAGCTAATTTCTTAGCTAACGTATAGAAAGACTTAAATGTGCGTGCACTTATGAGACATGATATCTGTTACCTGTGTACAGTCCAATGAGGACAACAAACGTCAGTCGCTCAAAAAATGACTCCATTGGAGCACGTAGTCACTTCTGAAAGAAATGAAATTCAAATTAGTTTAAAAATACCTTCCGCACTGTGTTACTGGGTCTTACAGTACAGTGAGAAAGCTCTTATCTGTACCTCCCTCTACTTTTAGTACACTGCGCGCAATATTTTTTATTCTAATAAGCAAAACAATAGTAACTTTTTCAATCTCTTACAAATAGGCATTTCTAGCAAACGAAGCTCATGAGCTCACCTTAGTCAGTACGCCTTTTATGACAAAAAAAAACATCATACCATCGAGTTCTGTTTTAAATTCGGTAATATTTCGGCAAATACAAAGTTACTAAAAAACAAACCAAAGTCGCACCCTAACCATGGCTCAACATTATGCCCTCAGTGAGCTCTGGAGTAAATTGTAAATCTTTGATACGCTCCGCCATTTGAAAATTACCAGTGCTATCAAGACTAAGTTGGGCGTATAGCGAAAGAATAAGTCGAATAAATTATATAAAAGGTGATTTTGTCAATAGTTTCGGCATTGAAGAAACTGATTCTAGAGTTTATGGGAGCATCCATATGCTTTACTCTTGACTATAACTTATGAACTCTTCTAAGTTTATTCCAGCTTACATTGATGGTACAACCGTTCAAACATCGGAGGTTAAAATTCAAAACAGGACCTGATCTATAGTCCATCAGTGCTTCCCACATTTCTCTATTGATAAACTGACTTCTTGTTCCACATGTATTGTGATTGGTTTTACAGGCGGCCTAAATTCTCACGGAATATATATTTTTTGCCGATTGCTCCCAGAATAATTGAAAGTACTTCTTATATACAATGAACAGCATTGAATTCTCTGCCAATATGTCGTTGCCCTTCCTGCAAAAAGGTAATTGCTAACGGAAGGAATTAATTCACAATTTTTTCAATGTCAACATAAATCGGCCGTTTTGTGCTAAGCCTTGAGTGTATGTTCTATTTTTTATTTTCCGAACCCTTATATACATAGGCGGTAAGGGGCTAACTGAGGTAAGTTCGCGTTAAAATGTAGAACGACTGTTGTAACTGAAAAGCCTGTCCTTACCGCACCGAGAAAAGCGCAATATACGTGATTTAAATGAATAATAAAATTATTACAATATAAAAACAGATGTATTACCTTTCAATCCAACAGTTTGCTTCGTCCGTTTGAACGAAACCATAAAACTTTCTTAAGTACAATTTTTGTTGTAGAAAAACCTCAGTAGATAAAGAATGGCCGATTTCTAGATGGAACAGTCAAATTGAAAGTAAATTGTGGCGATTACAGATACTGGCCACAAAGAGAAGCGGGATCGACACATATAGTAATTGGCATCTGTCCATTTCTTTGTTCACCTGCCTGACGCAAATGGAAAATGCTCAACTGTCATTCAAAAACACACTAGTTGTGTCCCGGCAATAGCTGTATTGTACACATAAACCGACATTATGTCACTAAAAAGACACCAAATGTTCAGTGAAATTCCCCCTTCATCTTGGCCTAACGAGGAAATTGACTACATGGCAGGACATCAAACGAAAGGTCGCACCTTTAATTCTCTGCAACTCTGTTCTCGTTATGAGCGTTCGAACTGTAGGTGTGAAGTCACGGCAACTCGTATATATATGTTAATTTTAAACTCGTGTTACAACACACGGTAAGGTCTAGAATTTATTTACTTCCGAACAAGCTGCCATGGTAACCCCTGATCAAATGCAGTTCACTTTTAGTGAAACATGTATCAAACCATGCAGTGAAGCAAAAACGTGCGTTCAGGGTCGGGTAAGACATGTTGCCACATTAACACAACAAAAGGCTAAAACACACACTTTTATCATATACATGGATACAGTGAGAATCGTTTTGCGCATCACGGTGATTTCTGGATTTCGATAGAAGGAAAGGACAAAGCTATCAATGTATTAGAATGAGGTAAGTGTATACCCCCAAGGTGCATGTTACATTTAGATACGAAGAACGGTTGTGAATAGTTAAATAGTTGACCTTAAGGAAACAAATTTCATTAAAACGTCCGGTTTATCGTTAATGATCTGACTTAGCTATGAAAGACATAGCAAATGCATACTTGGTACCATTCAGAAACTAATTATCTCTTGACATTGAAAACAAATGATCAGATAAAACAGTCACGTCGACAAATAAGAGTCTGTACCGATTCAAATTCACGTCTAGTCCTTTTCTGAAATATTTATTTTTCTACCTCCACGTTCACATGTTGATAATTGATAATTCGGAGAATTTGGAGCTACTTCAAGACAGTATGCTCGGTTGTTGATCATTGCATTAATTCACATCACTAGCTTGTCTTTTATGAAAGATCGTCTGTCATTGTAACGACAATTAAGATTTTGATCAGTCGTGGGAGATAGATCGGTCTTTTACGACCACAGGGAAATCTGCATTTATTTCAATAATATTAAAATCGTACATGACACGTATATAAAATCGTATTTTACCCGGTTTTGTCTGTTTGATATGTGAAAAACCAGTATTCCGTGCTTCCAACAAATTTAACATTTTGTGAACCGCTTTTAACATTAAAAAATACCGCTATTTTGGCTTAAAAATTGTCGCAATGATGCGCGACGAAAAAGTCACGGAATTTTCGAAACCGAGGAAAATGGTAAGGAAATTTACTGGAAATTCAACCCGAAGTTAAGGAAATTCCAAGTGGAAAATCAAATGTTATGGAAATTCCCGCACCGAAATTTTTGAAAATTTGAGTATACCTCGCAAGGCTATTCTCTTCTCTGGAAATTCGAGAAACTCCTGTTCCTTTCGTCAATGGAAATTTACAGATTCTCTCACGTGATCTACAGTATTTCACCGGTATATTATTATTGCGGGCCTATCTCGGTCAATTCCATGTGGTAAACGTCTTCCTGCCGAACGAATGACTGTCCCGGGCTCCGGTTGTTCAAAGGATGAATCACTGGATAAATCTCTATCTTGCGGATAGCATAGTTTGTTTTACCAACGCTTATCCACTGGATAGCGATTTTTTTTTATTTTTTAATGCAACGCAACTATAATTAAAAAAGAAAGATTACGATAGATTAGAAAGATTTATCCCATAAAGAAACAGATCGCAGCCAATAGACCAATTTCGATATATTAAAATTCAGCATAACACAATAGACCTCAGCACGAGGCTCTGGGAAATAAACCCCACAAACTCTGCACTTATTCCCCAGAGCCTCGTACTGAGGTCTATTGTTTTAGGCTGAGTTTCATTATATCGAAATTGGTCTATTGACTTCACACAAAATTCAAGATAAATTGGTGCAATTGTGTCATTTTAAAATTCAGAGGAAAATTTATCTTCTATCTTCTCTTCCCATTCGAGAAGATCTGATATCAGCCCTTTCAGTGAATATTTTGTATAGTGGTTAAGTATTCCTCTTTTGTAGAATGGGTCTAGACCTTTTCCATTGAATTTTTGATTTTTTTTTTGCATTAGATGACGGTTGTCGCGGTCACAATATTGGTTACAAAGTTTATGTTTGAAGTAATTCGGGAAAATCATAGTTAAAGTATCAATACTTACCTTAATCTGAGAATCTTAAGAAAACATAGCGGCAAAACTACTGCCGCCGTGACTATGGCATGGATAAAAGGTAGAGCTTGGGAGAAGAGAGAGTAAGAAGATCTATAAGGAAAGGAGAGAGAGAGTTTGTGGGGACGTAAGTGTAGTTTTTGACACTAACATTATTCAAAAATGTTTAATAATTTCAAAAGACCGAAGAGGTTTTGGTTTACAACCAGGTGGCTGTGGGTGGATGTTAACTAAAAATATTTTGACAGGCAGTCGGATAATGCATTCTTATAACTGGAAATGCGAGAAAGATGAATGATCAGTTACATGCAACTACCACTCAAATTAATCATACCGATTGTATGTATCAAATTTCATTAACAACGAGAGCCTGAAATTTACTCAGGTTTAAAATGTGCAAACAACTGTGACTTGATTGTTGCCCCCGATGTTCTCAACTTTTATGTAACAAATAGGTCAAGTACACAGTTATGGCACGAGAACACTGAGCCAGTAGGTATCGATCGCATCACTGTGGCATAAACCTTAAGCAATTTACGAATCTATACTCTATCAGGGTTCTAAAATTTGGAATTCTCTGCCAGTATCTATCACTGGTTCAACATGCTTCATAGTAGCCTTGAAAAAAGATGGTGACATATATAAGCAATTACTACTCAAACCTTTACTAAAGCAGTATGTCGCCACAGGTGGAAATCCTATACAATTAACTGAAATGTGGCAGTTGCCTGAAACTCTGAGTTGAGCACTCTAATAACAGGAGAAAATTTCAACCTGCTGTTTGGTTATAACTGACGTTCTGCCTGCATTTGATATGCATATGATATGCACATTTGATGTCGTACTGAGTTGTTCGTTGACATGATTGATAAAAAAATGAAAATACGAAGATAGCAGAAATTTATCAAAGTAGAGATCATTTTACCTAAACCCACACTCAAGGGCCGGAGCGGTCTTTACTCTTGATCTATTCATCGGAAGAGTGGAGGCGCTGTGGCCTCATGGTTAGTATGCTCGATTCTGGAGCGAGCGGTCCGGGTTCGAGCCCTGGCTGGGGACACTGTGTTGTGTTCTTGGGCAAGACAAAATACAAAGGGTACCGGCGAATTTAATAACCCTGTGATGGACTAGCATCCCATCCAGGGAGAACAGATATTCCCAGTCGCTTCATGCTGCAGAAACCGGGATAAGCTCCCGCTTGATGGGCCACTTGTCTCTGACCTTAAGTAGACTTTACCTTCTTTACCTATTCATCGGAAGAGAATAAGCTGCATTAAGCTGCATTGAGATAGACATAACGCCATTTGGTAATGTTTTACTTTGCGATACGTTGGTATACATTGTACTCAGAATTTCTGGGTGTCTCACTTCATGATTTGAATGGCCACTATGGGCCATTTCTGAGTTACTTTGTGCCTCAGTGGCAAACAAGTCTACATGATGGATATTTTTACCATTTCGAAATTGTTCTAGCTTGAGGTACTTTCAACTGGTTCAGAGACTCCCATTCTTGAGTTACACCTCGCGATTTGAATGACCATAATTACTGAACATTAAAATGAACCTGACATATTTTCTTTAATTCGCCGATAGGTGATATTCTTGCTTGTTTTTTGTAGTTGAGCTTCGCACGAAATCATCGAAATCTGAAAGAAACTCTAGGGCATAAACGCGAGTACTCTTTTATTAATGATGCAAATTTGCAGAATTGTTAATCAAAAAGAATAAATCTATCTTTACCCTGACTACTTAGTAACTTCAGTTTGAGTCATTATATATTGTTAACGCTTACTAGTTGAGTTAGTCGAAATATGGACACAATTTATTTGGTTGTTAACGAGCGCATTTCTTTCTGACTAAAAAATCGCTCTTTTGAATATGACTATGAAATTACAGTAAACAAGACCTTTATGTTAATCGGTATTAAAATATATGCCAAATGCGTGATCGAGGTAAAAGTGAGAAACTAGCAATTTGAAGGTGAAGAGATAAAAGGTAAAGTCATTTAAAGGTAGAGAGACTGTCCTTGAATGTGAACTAGAAACATCACCTAAGCCGTAAAACTCGACAGCTGCTGAAACTAAATGTACTTACCTTATAAAGCTGAAAAGGTTTCTTTGAGATGTAAAATCCTGTTAGGTCGTTATAGCAAAGCATTCGATTTTTTCGAATTACATCATAACATTGAAAATGGCCAATTCTAGTCCATGCTTAGATCGAATCTAGCCAGAACTGAGCAATATATTGACAGGAAAATATTCTTGGAGCGAAAAACTGCTTATTCGAGCGAATCTTCAAATAGATTTGAGTGGCAGTTTAGACACACTATGGCAGCTGCGCTAACAAGTTCTAGTTGGTTGTGCGCAGATTGTGAACTTTTGATTGGTCCAGTGAAATATCAGTGATTGAAAAGTTAACGAATGTTCTTGCAATTTTGCTATTGTTTGCTTTAAGTATTTTACACTCTGTTTTGTTTATGCTTATTTGCGTGTATATTAAACCTTAGACTTTGTGAGAAATAATCCTTGTACGCGGTCATGAATGGGTCGTGTTGTATATCACGCTACTAAAAGTGTCGCGTTTTCCGATATCCTGCATTCATTGACAATTTGAATGCATTTCTCAACTTAAAAGCGACGTTCAAATGTTCATTTATTTTTCGTTCTTCAGTTTTTTTTCCCTAAAGGACTGGCAAAAGCCCTCATACCTATCAACAACCACAGCAAGATATGTCATCTAGATTTGAGACCCCTCTCTACAGCGGCGAAATTAAATGTAATATAAACCGCATCAACAAAAAAATTATATAATCATTACCAAACTGAAAAAATATCTAGTGCATATATTAAACTAAAAAAAAAACACTTCATAACCGATCTCCTCAGTGTTTTTCAGATGTTCAGATAGGTTATCATGCATGGGTAATGAAGTACTGGCCAGGTTTACTCGATAAGTTGAGATCAGATTCAGTTGCCGGTAGCAGCGGTTATAAAATGGCTAAAAGTAATGTTACTTAGCTTACCATTTAGAGTTATTCACACAGACCTCACAGAGACAGTTTAGATCCTGACACGAAGAGAGAAACGTGACTGAGAGAAGCATATTTACCCGCAACTCCTCATATCCAGCAAAAAATATGTCAAAAAAGAAAAAAAGTGAGCGCGAAAAGTAATTAAGAAAAATACCAACCCCCAAAATAATATATGACTTCCCATCGTAACAAGAAATAAACCTTTTAACGCAAGACCTAATAACACAAAATGTAAAAGGTAATGTCATTGTGTTGTTTAATGATGACAATATTATCTGATCTATGTCATTTTTGCTTGATTAATATGGTGGCTCTTAACTCGATTGCGGAAATAATGAACTCCAAAATCGACAAATATGTCGACTCATGCCATGGTCTGAAAAGAAACTAACTGATTTCCCATTTAAGCGATATTCCAGTCTATACGAGGTTTTATTTCCAGTTCCTACCATTTGCCAAATGGAACCGGTAAGATGGCTGTTAAAGAATGATAAACGAATGTGTTTTTTTTTTGTCAAAATCAGCAAATCAAGCAAAAGAGAGATAGTGCTTATCACTTATAATTCGGCTTTGGGTTAATATTTTTCTATTGACGGGCAACTAGAAACTGTGGAGATCGGGCAAATTGTAGGGATGTTTCCGGCATTTCGTTTCAAGCGGAAAAAGACGGTTAGCCTTAGAGGTTTAGTCTACATGCAATTTCAGAACGAATGTTTTGGAAAATTGCAATTCAATTTGACTTTCGACTTAAATTTCCGGATTTCTGACTGAATAGTAAGAACCCTTTACATCTTTATCATGGCATGTTTTAGTAGTTTCTCTTCTTTATTCTCAAAGCGACCACTAGCCAGCGCAACCATGGTCTAGTACCCTACTAGGTGTCGAAAGTTAGCCTATAAGAACAGTAAATTACAGCAAAATTGATAGCTAAGACTTTCTACTTTGGTTTCTCACTCGTCAAATGCGCAAAAGCGTTTCGATCTCCCCCCAATATTAACATAATATTAGCCATATTATGTTTATGATAGCAAAATCTCTGTGATTTTTAAAGCTATGCTGCTCATTACATTTTCCACAAGAGACAGATAACGTCTCGAAATTTTTCCATTATTGTATTGCTGAGTACTTCATTTACTCTTAAAGAAAAACCTTGCGGGCATTTTCTCATAACACAGTTTTATTAACATTTTTGTTTTATTAACATTGCAGAGCTATTACTGACAATTTTAAGTTGAAAAGTTGATTACTACGTGGGTAAAAAAGATTAACACAGAAATTTTTCAACATCTTGCTTAACCGAGAATTCGTCAAGGTTTTTGGATAAAGGAACAAAATTTAAGCCCTTGCTAAGGACGGATTTCTCTGCATCGGAAAGCGAAAGATTTTCTGGAATAGTAACTACGGTGCTAAGGCTTTCAAGTGACGAGTCACAAGAAATAGGAGGACCTGTTTATTGTTCAAGTTTATGGGCCTTAATTTGGTGTAATCTCATCATCACCACTCCTAGAACCTCATGTATTTACTTTTTACCTAAAATTCACAAACCTAACAACCCAGGCCGACCTATCGTCTCTGCGTGTAGTTGCCCTACCGCACTCATTTCTAGCTATTTAGACAAAATTATGGCACCTATCGTCAGATCTTTACCGTCTTACGTTAAAGACAGTCAACACGCACTTCAAATTTTTCGCGATTTCAATTTCCTGGGTGAAGACAAACTTATTTTTACTATGGATATAACATCCCTTTACACCGTCATCCCTAATGGCGAAGGTCTTCTAGCCCTCAAACATTTTTTTGATTTACGCACTGTTAAGGAACCAAGCTCGGAAACACTGCTCCGCCTGGCTGAACTAGTTTTAACACTAAATTGTTTTTCATTCGCTACCAGTTATTATAAACAAATCAATGGTGTGGCCATGGGCACCAAAATGGGACCCAGCTACGCCAATCTTTTCGTAGGCTACATTTAACACAAATTTTTTAATCAATACAACGGCCCTAAACCTGAGCTCTACCGTCGCTACATTGACGATTGTGTCGGTGCCACTTCCTCTACCAGAGAGGAACTCAATCAATTTATAACTGCTGTTAATTCGTTTCATCCGGCTCTTAAGTATACCTGGGAAATTTCCAATACTTCTTTGGCATTTCTAGATATCAAAGTTTCTGTCGAAGGCAACGGTTTATGCACCAGTGTGCACTACAAACCCACAGATTCTCATAGTTATTTGTTGTATTCATCTTCACATCCATCACACGTCAAGAATTCTATTCCTTATTCTCAGTTTCTTAGACTTCGTCGCCTTTGTAGTGAGGACTCTGATTTTTCCTTTAAATCAGAGGAAATGTGCAATTTTTTCGATAAACGTGGAGATCCTGCCTCTGTTGTTCAAGCAGGCCATCATTGCGCCCAACAAATTGATTGGCAGTCAGCACTACAAACGTCTCAGAAGGAGAATAATAATAGAATTCCATTCACCCTCACATTTCACCCTCACAATCACGCAGTAAAATCCATCATTCTCAAAAACTTTAAATTACTTCAAAATGATCCCGATACTGGTAGAATCTTTTCGCAACCGCCATTAATTTCATTCAAACGCGACAAAAACATAGGTAACTTTTTAGTTAGAAGTGCATTCAAAACGAGTGAACAACCTGGAACTTTTAAGTGCGCACGCGCGCGATGTAAAACATGTCCTTTCATTTACAACGTTGAGAAATTGTCGGGACCCAAGCGATCCATTAAGATCACAGATCATTTTACCTGTACCTCAGCCAATGTCATCTACTGTATATCTTGCACTCTTTGCAAAAAGTTATATATCGGCGAAACAGGTAGACGACTAGGCGACCGTTTCCGAGAACACATTCGCGACGTAGAGAAAGACGATAAAGACGCTTCTAAACCGGTTGCTAGACACTTTAATCTGCCGAATCATTCTAAGCAACATATGGCGGTCTGCGGCCTCTCCCTACATCAAGGAAGCACAGAAAGCCGCAAAACTCTTGAGCAAAGATTTATTTTTCAAATCGGCACTCTTAATCCTCACGGTATCAACGAACGCTTTTCATTCAACTAATTCATTCTATTGTTTTTCACGTTGCCAGGCACCAGCCAATAGCGTAGCTCCACATTTCTGCATATAAACCACACACAACCCACAATTCCTTGATTCGCTCCGACGAAGGGCTAACGCTCGAAACGTCAGCTTCCGAATCTCTTTACGGTGGAGAATTCAAATTATCAACCCAGTTGATAAAACCAAATTATCTTGTAATACTCCCACCGACGCAGCACCACAGTTTCTTTAGAAACTTGCCCCCTTTATTTCAATGTCATGTTTGTGTTTCCTGAAATTAAGTCCGAATGTCCTAAAAATCAAATCAACATCGTTAACATCAGTCCCGCGGCAGTTAAATAGAATCCGTCAAATGATTCAGCCGCAAACGCCTTTTGACAATCAGTGCTATTGTTGTTGTTGTCATTATTACTTGTTCCCTCTGGATTAAGCCTCAAAAGCTTAAGATAACCGGTGACCAGGGACTTGGGAATTTCCTATAAAGAATGAGAAAAACAAGATTTGTCGTCAGCGGGACTGTCAACACCAGAAATCTCTTTCACTAGACCCGAAACATAAAATTCCAAAAATTAGGTTGACATCGCCTGTTAATATATATATAGCTGTTAATGGAGAAAAATAGATTCCTTGAACAGGAAGTTTCTTATCAGAATTTGTTCAGATAAAGTTCAGGCTAAGTCAGAAATTTAGTGTCTTTAATACTTCCCGAGTTATTTTAGAGTTTCTGGATGGGGTTTAATTTATTAGATGAATCATGCAAGTTAGTTAAGTGAATGAATTTTGTTAAACCTCTCAACTCAAATCCGTTTTCGATTGGAGGAGAACGTGTCACGTGTCATGGGTCAAAACAATACAACTCCTTAGGGCGAGCTAAACACACTATAAGGCATATGTTTCATACGTCACACTTCTGCCGTGTTGAATTCAGTTAAACTAAATTACGTGCGGCAGAAATGAGACTGTCGATTCATACATCGCACTTGTGTCGCAATTAATTCAGAATTAATTAATACTATCGGGCTTCTCAGTCAGCGGAAAAAGGTTTAAACGTAAAGTATTTAATATGGAGGACGAAGATACTGAGCGACGAAGGACTTTAATTTTGCGAAAAATTGTTAATGGGACGAGAAGGAGAAGGTTGATAATGGTACTGGTTGCAATATGTTCAGATTAAATCTCAGGTTAAAGCTTCAACTTGTCCTTGCAAAGAGGTCGTATTGGGAGGAGAATGGCCAAGTTACTTACTTTTCTTTTTTTGGACCAAATTTGCACATGCTCAATGCACTACTGTATGTATAAGATTCGATACAGTAGAAAGACCAGTCGAACGTGCGGCAGAAATGCGGCGGCCGATTCAGACGTCGAATTTCCGTCGAATTTAATTCGTATAATTTAATTAGTCACAGCAGAAATGTGACGTATGAACCGGGCGTAATTCCCTAGGGAAGCATCAACTCTAACTTTCCACTCACACATGATCAGGTCGTGCACCTTAAAACAGCGGCAAATTTATGTGCCAGCCGGGGTCAAGCAAATAATTTGCTCGCAGATTGTGCTCTTGTTGAGTTGGGAGGTATAACAAAATATTTAATGACTGTCATGGCCTCACGGGAACAATGAGTTTTGTCTGCATAGTTTCTCTTGGAACCAATCATTGAGTGCTTTTATAAAATAACTGATCGAGCCACTACGGGCGCGAGAGTATGTAAACAAGGCTGTGACGTTTTAGATTCGCAGGTATTTTTTGAGAATTATTTAACAAAAACAATAGATAACTTTTTCCGTGTCTACATAGCCTCATCTAAACACTCGGAGATTTGGGGTTTGAATAACTGCCTCGAATTCTCCCAACCCTCCTCGTGTTTAGATGAGGCTATAGACCCTATTCATAAATGGTTACCACTTAAAATTATTTTGTAAGTATTAAAATTTGCCCAACTAACCTCGTTTTTGAGTTGATAATTCAAAGGAAATTTTACTCAAACGAGGTTAGTTGAGCCTATTTAAATGCATAAAAAGAATTTCAAATTGGCAGTCATTTACAGGGTCTATGTAAACACGGAAAAAGTCCTCTATTGCTTGACGTGTGTATTTCTCGGCTTCAAACTGTACAAACATTGAAGACGTTTACTCTCACCTGAAAACTAAACGCCGTACTGTTTAGCTGGAGATCCTGGCTGAACTGAAAATGGAGGACAGATCTGAGGTACATCCAGCATGAGTTTTGTATCAAAATTATCAGATCGTGCAAATTCCTGGATGGATCAGTGACATTCAGATCCAATCGCATTACCATAATGAAGAAAACTCCTCTGAAACGTGAACAAAATGTTTTGATTAGCAGATAGTATTTACATTTTGATTCGTTCTTGTTAGTTGTTTCGTTTGACAAGTTATAAAGAACCTCGTAAACGTTGAAAGTCACCCGAGATTATTCCCGAGGCCACTTCTTTTCAGAAGTGTAGGAGCTCTCGTAAGCTGAAATTATTTTATTATTGTAGCAAGTGTTATTGTTTGGGGCCAGGAGCATTGTTTTTGTTATTTGTTCTTTTGTATCTAGGTATGAGATCTTACGAGAGCTGCTACACAAACCCTTCTTTTAAATTGCGCAAGGGCGTTACACCATAAAAATCATCATGATGTCTTACTGTTCTTCTTTTTGTTCATCAGGCGGAATTTCTTTTTCCTTTGTCGCATTTATTTCCGGGCCACCAATCGACGGAGGCCTGCAGAACAAATGTTAAGAGAAAATGATATTTTTTGAAAAAAAAAACACTTGTCAGCGTCCTTGAAAGCGAGGACGTAGCAACAGAGTTGTTTTTCATATAAACTTGACACCTAAGAGTACAAAATTCAAAAAATATAATAAACATCACATTTTTTTTCATTTCCCTATATCATCGTTGTCTTTACTTGACGCAGTTCCTCTAAAATAAGAATTCACTATTAGGATCAGTGGTTTTGTTCCAGGCAGGAGGCCGAATGTTTCGTCCGGTTGTGCACCATGTCATGGCCGGTGTTTTGCTGTCATTTATTTGCAGATACTCTTTTTTTATTCAAGCATCTCATCAGTTTTTTTATAATTAAACAAGGGTATAACGGATAACTATTGCGATTACCACCGTGCATCTTTTACGACATTCCAGGAACAAAACCTTTCAATCCCATTATGATTTTATTGCCATATCCTTCTCCTTTCCAAACAATTTTGGGGAGCTTACCCCAGATTCCAGCTCTACGAGCAAGCGCCTTTGGCGCACGCAGCCAGCCTCACGTTCGGCAGGAAACTGACGTTGGCCTCCAATCGGTTTACAGGAAGAAATCTGGTATTTAATAAGAAAGTTGTCGAAAACCCTGATCATAATCATTTCTTCCTCCCTCAGCTCTCAAAGATAAAATGAACTGAAATTAGTATACATATATATATCTTTCTGGGAGGGGTTAAAATCAACTCGCAAATGTGCTACATCACATGTGCACGTGACCCAGCCAAAGAATCTCTGTTTGTAAAGTGTTACGTGTGTTAAGTGATAGGCCGGTTTGAGCTGAACAAAGTCTAGTTAAGTTAAATGCTGGCTGTATCATCTTGAAATTCATCGTGTTACTACAGACTGTAGTACAGTACTAGTGTTCCTGCTTACCTGAAAAACACTCCCTCAGATGTCTTGTTAATCAGAGAAGAATTTTTGAATATGTTGACTCTTACAAAGAAGTCGAACATTTTCCAGAACTGCAATGTATAGACGAATTTGCATGGTCAGTAATTCTCTGGAGAAAATAGAGTAAAACAAAACTAGCAAAATATGTTGCACAGTCCCACAGTGGTTGGGCAGCATTCCTCATTATGGAAGAAGCTGACGCTTCCTGGCTCTTGATTGAAGCTAATGAAACGTCAGACTGAATAACTAATTCACATGATTTTTGGGGACTAATTAATCTCGGTATTTTATTGTACAAATCAAAACTGCATGCAGACACTTGCACGGTCATCAACTCAGGAATAACAATGATAAAATGACGTAACTGTGAGCCACTGAAAATACGGGGCCACGTGACAACTACTCACTCCTGTTACGATATTTGCAGCGAGAGCTTGACATGGCTCACAGTCCTTCGTGTCTTCCATATAAAACTCTTTTGTAAACTTGTGGCTCAAAATAACACCAGATGCGTCGAAATGGACTGACAAGCTTTCTCCTGCACTGAGCCCTGCCACAAGACATTTAGTTGGGATGAACTCGATGAAGTATTTTTTTAATCATTGTTAGTATGACTAATGCAAATCCTAGATTTACCGATTTGGCGATGGCACGTAAGATCGCCGGTTGATCTTGTACCCTACAATTCTCATACTAGTAGGGAGCTTAAGCAACGATGACGGTGACGCCGAGAACGACGCGCCTAGTAAAAAGGAATTTATAGTTACCAACGAAATTCGCAACTGTCAAGATCTGTTCATTACGCCAATGGCTCTTAAAACGTGCTCAGGCTAAATATGCAACGACAGCGTTCAATTCCAAATGGAAAACGAAAAATTAGCCGTCGTCGTTCACGTTCCTCAGACTATGCACAACTGGTCATTTCACGTTCTTGTTTTGCAGAGGACGGCAAAGAAATGTAGAAAGATTTATAACGCATGTGCACAGCCATTGTTTTGCCGATTAAACCTTTTGTTTGGCGGCGTTCTCGTTGCCGTTGCCGTCGTGGTTTGCTTAAGGACGTTCGCGCCCATTGCTACTGCGCATCTCCAGTGCGCACGCTATTCATTGGTCACGCACGTGCCACGTCATTTTCAAGCGCGCGCACGGAGTCCAAAACTCAACAAAATATAGAGCTGATGACCTTTGCGTTAACTTTGTGTGCGAATATTTTTGTTGGATACTCGGTGACCCCCGCTTTTTTTTTCTGCAGATCAATTCCTTTTCTGATTCTTTCCATTATACTAAAAAACAAAAAAAATCTGAGCGTGGGAAGTTTTAATTATTTCTCATATACTACTCAAATAGGGTCGAATTGGTAGACCTATTACAGGTGTGCGTGACTTAAAGTTGTATTTTTTAAGGCTAATTCTAGCTGATTTTATGACATATGTAGCAAAGATCTATCATATAGGCCTATATATGCTGCGTTAAAGACACATAACTTAGATATGATTCTTCAACTTAAACATATGCCGATAGTAATGAATCCGGCCAGAATCGCCTCGAATGACTGGAAATCCTAGAAATGCTATGATCTGTGATACGCCTTATCTTCAAAACGAGTTCGGTGACCCCCGATTTTTTTTACGTTTTTAATCTAATCTTATCATTTTCTACCTACAGTCAAAGTTTTAAAAAAATCTGTGCGTGGGAAGTTTTTGGGCGCGAACGTCCTTAAGCTCCCACTAAGCGTTAGGTTGAGGAGGACCAGGAGGAAGACGAGGAGTAAACAAATGACACGTAAAAACAAGTAAACAAATGACACGTTTGTTTAGGAACGCAGGAGGCCAATGAAGCATCAACATGGACAATCTGAATGTGACATCATTTTACCTGTGCACAGCCCAATGAAAAAAAGGGCCATCAGTAGTTTGAATAATGACTCCATCAGAACACACAAAGGTCACTCTGAAATCAACAATATTTGACGTTAACAACTAAAGCGTTGGCCTGCGAACGCAGACGTATTTCCGGCGGTCACTTGGTTTTGCCGAAAATAATTATTTTCGGCAAAACCATGTGACCGCCGGAAATACGTCTGCGTTCGCAGGCTACTAAAGCGTTTCATCGAGCTAAATTTGGATTTGAAGACCAAAAACAGTTTGCTCTTTTAATAAGTAAAATGTGTAAAGTGCGTTTTCAAACTTGGGCGAATTTCCTTGAGAAATTGTAAATATAGAAAACAGCATATACTCTTATCAAAGGGCTGATGCTCGAAAAATGAGCTTTTCAGCTTTGACAACGCGTTTTAAATTTACCTTTGTCAACTCAGGTCGGATAGATCGTAGCTACGTGTAAGTGGTTCGCTTTCTCTCCCGGACGCAGTAAGGCTGTTATCACTTTTCCGTAGATAATACCAAAGAAAGAACATTTCTTTTTTTTTCTCATACTTTACTTCAACGTCCAATCTAACTTATAACCAAGATCAAATTAAAATGAATCCAAATACACTTTTTATATAATTTGATAATTTTAAACTGGACATCTTTTCATCTTTAATCTTCGTAGTTTTGCAAATGGTAGAGCTTCTGAATGTCTGCTCTTCGAAAAGCTCTTTATAAAGCCTCTTACCGATCCAACTGTAATTATTTTATAATCACCCTTCCCAACCTCACCTTGCCAAGACGAAAAAGTGCAGGCAACTTATAAACAGGAATATAATCCTTTTTAAATATGCGTAAGTAAATTTTTTTTTTAAATTATTTTTCAGACATCTTTACGAAATGTATTCCGTAACTTCTTTGATCTCCTTGGTAACGGTTGCTTTCGCTGCGCTTCTTTTCCTGCGAAAGTTTGAGGGATTTTTCGTGTCGAATTCTTTTGTTGTCCAGGGTCACGTTAGGTCGACTGTCTCGATCGCGCGTGGTTGATTGCTCACTGGAATTCGTGGCCACAATTCCCTTTCGGTTTAGCCGTGGTAAACTTGAGCGGCGGTTATCTTCGAAATAATGTAGACATCAAACCAAGAGGTGATTTAAAAGAGGAATTTATTCCAAGTTCACTTTGATTTATAGAGGTAATTTCAAGAGCGCATCTGGTTAAACTATGTAGTGATGATGATGATGATGGTTCGACTAAAAAGCAATAGGTTACAACAGTTCTAAGACAAGATGACAAACAGAGTCAAAAAATATAAAGACAAACAACTTGCAGATATTTCCTCCTATTGATGTGAACTGGTAGACTGAAGTAACTGATGAACTAAACTGAAACTCGATGCAATTGGTAATACGTACTGAACGAAACAACAACTGGGAAATCTCTCGCAACGAATCACATGCAGGCCCGTAGGCAGGTTTTTTGCGGGAGGGTGCGATCCAACCAGGAGGCGGACGAAATGAGAGAGAAGAACGATCTTGTCGATAAGAGGTTCCAGGACCGCGGACTTGGTTTTTAGCGTGACTCTCCTCACAAGCCCGTCTCTCTTGTTTGGTTTTACTTCCTGGATGCGACTAAGGGGCCACACGTTTCTTGGGGAATTCTCGTCTACCACGAGTACAATGTCTCCGGCTTTAGTCACACCTTTACCTTTGCAGTGATTGCCTTCTCACTTATAGCAATTCAGCTCCCAGATACTGACATTTAAAAACAAACTCCAACCAAATGGAATAAAACTAAGCACAAACCCACAAGCACGCATTACAGACCTATTTTTAAATTAGGGGTAGAAAGGATGATTGATCAATCAAAGGGGTGTTTTCTTTTACCATCGCATTATGCGATTTGTGCTTCTTTCTTGGTCTTTTCTCGGGCAGTTTGTGACGGCCACAAGGTTATTACAATCCTTTTCTTTTTACGGTGAAGTCACGAGTTTGGCACTTCCGTAACGTCTGAAGCCTATGAATTGTTTACAGTTGAAACTTTCTGAACAAAAACCGATATTATCTGACCCCGGTCGACTTAGTGGCATATACCAGATGAAATAAATTTCGGTCTGACAAAGAGAATTGCCTTTGTGACCCTGGGCTAAATTCTGAAATTCGTAAAGGGCACACAAAAAGTTCAACATGAATCACCCAAATTACGGTTTTAGTTTGATGTTCGGCATTTTGACTCGTTACTGAAAGGAAATATGTTGAAGTCAAATGCTTTGATGCCTCAGCTAATTTAGGACAGAGTTTCCTACTTTAAAAATTAACGTATACAATATGATTGCAACTTTACCTTTTCCAAACTGAGAAGAGCACTCAGGCCGGTGAACTGAATAAATCTGATTTAAATTAACAGTGATATTGCAATTCTCTACCCAGACAGAGATATATTACCTTTCAACCCAAGAGTTAGTCCTTTCCGCTTGAATTCGAATATATGTAGAAGCAAACACTGAAGAGCGGACTTGTGGTGTTCACAATATCCCTCGGCAACTAAAACTGTGAAAAGTCACAACAAAAACTTGCTGTAGAGGGTGGCTGGGACAAGGTAATGCGCACAGCTATGCAAACCTGACTGGACACATACCGCCAAGTAAATTACGCAGAGTTTACACTTGTGCGAGGCAACGCAGTCTTGTAAAAATATTTACACAATACTGATCTTTTACTTGGAGGTAAGACTGTCAGTTACTTTCCTAGACCAAACATAGGGCAACTGAAATTCGGCGGTTCTGAAAAGACAGTGTCAATATGCGATTTACATCGAGGTGATGACGTCAACTGTTAGATCAGCCGAGGTCTTTTACAAAAACCTATATAGACATATTGTCACGATCTGTTGCATTTAGATTTTATTACATTTCTAAAGCCCATGAACGTAGGAATGGCGCTATATAAATAAAGTTATTAAGTTAACTTGGATCAGAGAAAGCTCTTTTTGTCAACTTGAGTGATAGACTTGTAAAAAATGAAATTGGACAGTTTGGCATTGCAAAGTTTTATGAGTCTATAATCACCATGAAAAAGACATTGCCTTGTCATAACTTTTATATCAATTTTGATTCATACCAGAAGATTTTTCTAACTCAGTTTTTTCGGTGACATAGAAAAAAAATCTCTTTACAAAAATACAGATTTTAAGAATTTGTAATTAAATTTATCACTTTACTAGTTTTAACCAAGAGATTGTCCAGGTAAGTACCTTGATAATCTCTTGTTTTGTCGTTGTACTAACAAATCGCAGTAGCTAGATCAATTTTATAACCAGTGATTTCCAACAAGATTGAGAAAGAGTACTAAACATTCTGACACGTACGGACTGTTATACAAGGCTTTGAATACCTTTGGAATGATACATCTTTACAATCCGTTCATCGTTGAAACATCACCTTGACATTTGAAAATATTGAGTAACGCTAAACAGGGCATTCTCTTCCCCAGTCTTGACAGTCGAGATGATTTTCCTGCGTTTTCCATCTTTCTACATGCACCGTTTACTCTACCTATGTATCTCCCGCACTTTAAGCCATTCGAAAACGTTTCCAACTGGTTTACACAACCCGTCTCGTGCTTTCTAGCCTTAACTTGAGTTTTAGCGGGCTTTTCGCCGTTGGACACCGCACGCAAAACACTTCGTAACCGATTACAATGCTTTTCCCGAGCTCATATCATACCACCAACCAGTTCTGAACGATCAATGGGGCTATTTTCTACTGCAGTGAATTGATTTGGTTACCAAAAACCTCTCCAAACAGCTGAGAACAGAATCAAACTATCGCGCTGTTTACCATCCAAACTAAGCAGCTTAATAATAATAATAATAATAATAGAAGTTTTATTCAATAATAACAGCTTTCTTGAGGCGTCGGATATTCTCCGAGTCGAAAGACACGTATTTCATTGCGGGTAATATGTCCACTAAATTCCCGAGCCCCAGCGTTTCCGCGAAGGTGTTGGTGAACACCAGGACGGTGCGGAACTCGAGATCGTTCGCGCAAAATCGGGAACCAGATGCGTTAACGACATCTGAGCTGATGCTATGATGTGGGTCTTGAGGCTCTCCTTTACTGAGATCAAACTGTCGAAAGACCTCTTGATCACTCTGGTAATGACCGTTTTCCAGTTTTTCGATTCCTACGATGTAACGCTTCAGCCGGCTCCATGAGCAATCTTTCTCTGCATTTTCCACGCATGATCGCATGGCCGTTATGGGAAGATATATTTCCCGAGTGCATACTACGTCTGCCTGCAAAATCGTTGACGTTTTTTTAAAGGGCGAACCTAGCGGTCGTGATGTCACTGACGACAACAGCCCGCTGATTTCCCGGAAGATCTGAAAAATGCTGCCATATTTTTGGTCGAGGGTCGTCAAATTGGCGAGTAGAGCGGCCCCAAGCTTGTAGAGGTTGCCGATGATGGGCAAGGCGGAGTGCCCAGTTGGATAGTTCCTGACATTGTTAATACAGCTCTGAATCATGATGCAGTAGAGAAACCAGAACGACTCCTTCGATGAACATGACGGAAATGACCTAGGATACACCAAGCGATGATTAAGCTCAAGACATACCTGATGATTAAGCTCTATTCACTGTTAGCGCTCTATGTTATATTTATGCTAAGACAACTATTTTCCTTGCTCTCGTCGTAAACATACACTTGTATACTTTTCGGCACGTCGAGTTTTGCGTTTGTTCAGGAAATTATCGATCTTCTCTTGTTTTAACTTATTATGTATGATTTGACGTGCTGCTAAAAAAACTCCCAATGCAATTGAGATTCCAGGGTTAAGTTAATTACTAGTCGAGATGAGATCAGAAACCAGTCGACAATGAAGGAACGTCTCTCAAACAGTTGGTTGGTTCTTGCTTTCTTCCAGTTCTCTACCTGGTCTGTACCCTAGTTGAAGAGGTTATCTCTTTTATATTTCTCATTCTAAATGTGGGTCCTACTCAAATGCTACTGAAATGGCATTGCACTGAGAGGCAAGTAGGAAAAACAAAAGCCCCCAGCATCATAGCCTGCGAAAGCAGCCGTCCTTCTTCGCTCACGGCCCGATTGGCGTTTCGCTAGAAGGAAATCGGGCCGTGAGCGAAGAAGGACGGCTGCTTTCGCAGGCTACCAGCATCACGGTAACTACACTAGTATGTTGACTACTGATCTCGGCTCGACTTACAAGTAATTCTGAAATCACCATGGCATGTAAGTTGAGCCTGAATTAGCTTTCCCAATAAATAACTTTAACGTAATTCCTTAGTATTGCATTGCGCATCCCTACTGCGCACGATTTTCGCGTCATTAGCGCGCGCACATGAGCGCATGCGCGTACAAAACCTAAGAGATTTCCGTCAAACTAAGCTCGATAGCGAAATAAATGCTCGTTTTCTATTAAACGAGTTCGTTGACCCCGATTTTTTTTTGGTATTTGCTAAGAACAGTCTAATAAAGGACATATTTGAATAAGGAAAAAAGTTTGATAGTAGAACATGATTTTTTTTTGCAAAATAGTTCCATACTGGGTGTATTCTGGGAAAGGCGAGGACTTCAAGCTAACCACGGAACTGTCCGAAAAAGTGCAACATTCCCGCAACCAGGCAATCAAAAACGGCTTAAATGAAGCAATACTACTTGTGTGAATAAAAGAAGCTTTACTTTCAAGTAATCAAGACTTAATTCTGTATGAAGATGGTTTGAATTTTTAATCCGCAACCAGTAAATATACCCCATTTTAAGAGCCTGCTGATGCGTAAACAAGCACGGTGACCCCATTTTTTTATTGCATTTTTGTAATGGTCATATCATGAATGTTAACTATGCCAAGTTTCAAAAAAAGTTTGATAGTAGAACAATTTCAAGGGAATTACAAAAGCTAAGCGTATATCAGAATAAATTCCGCGCGTAGCGTGGGAAATTTTCTGTCTGATATTCCGATGAGATTAGAAAAAGTCGATACTTATTACACTATTCACCTAGAAATATCTTCAAACAAATAGTCTGCAAATAGACACATTCGTAAAGGATCTTAAATTCACTCCAATACGTAAGTTTACCATACCTTGTGATCGGTTTGAAAAACAAGTCCATTTTAGAATAGCCGTGCTGCTAACATCCGAAATGGTCGCTCGAGTTATCATTTAGATATTTCTCCCTGTCTAGGGAAACTAAAATGAAAGTTTTACTCGCACGCAGGACGCTGGTGAACGAACCAAACAAGTGTGGTGACACAGCCTCCGTGTAAAAACACACGAAAAGTACCTCAGAGCGGCTGTTTGTCAATTGGGCAGAACAATACAAAGGATTTTTCTGCCCAATCAGGAACCAGCATTAACAGAGTCGCTTGGAAGTGGTCTGGTAAGAGTCTGCTCCCAGGAGCTTTTCCAGCCTTGCTTGTAAACTTTCGACGCTTCAAGTTTTGCCCAATTTATTTCTTCCCGCCCTAACTAACTGCCCCTGGGTCTCCGAAGATGATCTCTCACATTCCTACTCCACTGTTATCAATATATAAGTTGTAATGGCCGCTGACTGACTAGATTGCAGGGGTTTCATCAAGTGCCAGGCACTGGCAAAATGACCGCGGCTGTGAGGACTTGTAGAAAAAAGTTTTTCTTATAAAGAAGTTCAGTTCAAAGAGTTTTGCCTGCCTATAAAAACCAATTGCCCTTTTGCTGAAAACATTAATGCAACCCCTGTATTTACTATAAACTGATAATCAAGCAAGTCTAAACTTAAAACACTGATCCACAGACCAAACTCCACACCAGCGCAACTTTTATCCTTAAATTTCTTAGAATTGTCCAATTAAGGTGGCTTCCTATAGTTTGACGATGGTACGCGCACTGGGGACGAAAGCTTAAGTAATCTGCGCATGCTCAAAGGAAAACGTCTGACTCAGTGTTTTTCATTTTTATGACGTCAACATGGGCACAAAAGGCAAACTGACAGTGAGTTTCTTCGAAGTTCCTTCAATGAAATCATTCCATAGAATTTGGAAGACTGCTAATACAATATTTCACCTATTTTCCCCCAGCTTCTCAGTGGTCCTAAATCCTTGAATCTGATTGGCTAATTGCACAGTTCTCTAGCGGTCTGGATTTTCCCATCCGGACGACAGTTGTAGACCGCTCTGAAATTTTCCAACTTTGGCAACTTTTAATTTCAAGCTTTTTGCTACACCGTAAAAAAGCGTGAAACGTAAACATGCAGAAAAAAAGGCCATTTTCGATTTTTTGTGAATAAATATGTGTCGCTTTGATTTAAAGCTAATTGCTCAACTTTTATTTCTTTGTAATTTTATAACATCATTTTTTGTCACATAACGGACATATTAGGCCCAAAATCAACCTTGTTAAACGTTGTTACCCTACCGTAAGTGTTACATGTAAAATCAGTTCTTCAAATTCTGCAAACAGAATGGTCCGTATTGGAAAGAACTATGCCCTTGGTCTTGAGTGCGGCCTGCAGCCTCGGGTTGTATCCAAGACCTCAGGCACAGTTTTTCCCAATTATTATACGGACCTTCCAGCTGGCAAATAACACATTTAGTTGGAGCTTGTTTTTTCAGGGACATCTATCTAACCAGTTTTCCTCAGCGGTAACTTAAAGTACGCAAATTTGCAAAAGCTAAATAACTGCCTGTACAAAGCCTATTTTTTTCGAGTATAAAATTTGTATATCGCCCGACTCGATGTAACGTGAATTTTTTTTAAGATTTCACCGAAGGAAATTAAAAAAATTACAGATATAGCCAGAAAAATGGTAAAAATTTTGCTGAATATACCACGTTGTATCAGCCATGAAGTAGTCTTTCACTTTTCATCGTTTTACTTTTCAAGTTTGGCTGATTAGATCTCCTGTATGATCCGACGTTCAATCAAGCAGGATCTTCGTTCACGGCTTTGGAGTTTATTCAGTCTGCTGGAATGCCTAAAATAGTGTTCCAGAGGTTCTGAAATTTGAAATTTCCCTGAAGCCCCCTACTTTGTTAGGTACTCTGCAGCAGGAACTAAGCCCCTACAGTGGAGCCTCGATATAACGTTGGGCCAACGGACTGGCAAAATATGTTCGCGATAACGAGGCTTTGCTGTATCGAGATAATTTCGTTTTATCAACCATTCGCTCCGACGAAGGGCTAACACTCGAAACGTCAGCTTCCGAATCTCTTTACGGTGGCCAATTCACATTATCAACCCAGTTGATAAAACCAAATTATCTTGTAATACTCCCACCGACGCAGCACCACAGTTTCTTTAGAAACTTGCCCCTTTATTCGTTTGTTGCATCGAGGTTCTTTTCCATACATTTTACTATTGCTGGGGCGAAGCCGATCGCTCGTTATACCGAGGACTTCGTTACATACAAAGATAGAGGTTCGTTAAATCGAGCCGGGTTCCTGCACAAAGCATTTGGTTGCTAAATGTATCTGAACCTCTACAAACAACTTTCTTTTAATAAAACAGAAGCAAAGTTTGTTTTTTGTCATAATTTTGTCTCTTTTTACTTGAACATTTGTATTGTAACAACACAATCTATAACAGTGTAATAGGCAATTATTAAGGTGAAAATAAAGCGTAACGTAAAGAACAGCTAAACTCAACAAAAAACACACCAAATAAAGCCCTACTCTTTAATTATGATGACCAAGCTTTTTAACTATTTATATAGTGATTCATATAAATCTTTACTTCTATTTTGGTTTTGCAGAATGAAGCCGCATCATACCTAATAAAGTTCTTTAGACGTTCTGTCTTGACATTAAATGAACTTGACTTCTTGCTTAAGAAGATGGCAGCCATTGTTTTAACGTGGGTCGAACGAAAACATTCCCCATCGAGCTTTGGAAAATACTGTGGGTTATTATTAGCCGTAGATATTTCGACTTCTAGCTGTTTCATTCATTCTTTCAAACACAAGTTAATTATTTAGCGAAAACAATCATAAAGAAGAAACCAAAGTAAATACAATTATTGAAATTTCGAACTTTGAATTTAAAATGCTTAGCTTTTTCTTAGCAACGGGAGTATGACATCGCGGTATACTCGTTGTATTAACTTACTAAATTAGCACTCACCTATAGTTAACAAGGTCTCTGCAAGACTTCTTTCATCGGTCCCTTTCAGCTTTGTAAACTTCAGACAGCTGCCCTTGAAGTTTGCGCGAGTTCGCAGCACTGTGGCGCGAATTGAGCCTTTGATTGGCTAATGTAATCGCAATAATGCGATTTTCCCGCCTTCCTCGGCAGCGCTCGCTACGTATAAAAGGCGGGAAGGTGGCGCGTTGCTTCATACTAACAATGCACTGGAGGAACTGTGATCAAGAAGGCAGTCCTCCCAGGGTGGGCCTTCTTTCTGCACTTTGAGAGGGCCCTACTCTGCGTGGAGCCCTAAAGAGGGTACACGGTGCATAATTTTTGTTAGTGGGTGAACCTGCGTTCGCGCTCGTTTGCCCTTCAATTCAAAACTAAAACTTCCTCTTTGTTTCATTCTTTTCTGTGCTTTACCCAATCTATTTTGAGATATTTTTCTTGCCTTCCTGTTTACAAATTAAGTTATATGGTCCTACATTCTTGAGCACGCAAAAGTACTCTTTATCAAAGACCGATCCAGATCTTAAAATGTTCCCTCTCGGAGTGTGGGCCAGTCTTAATGAAGTCAACTCGCTGTAAAATTCCTCTATCATTTTTTCTGAGGTATCTGAGCTTCCAACGCACTGGACTGATAGAAACCGCTGAAATGATTTTTCTAAAACACTTGGTGTGGAGAGCGGTTCAGTGATCTCTAAGCAAGAAATTCGTATTTAATGTAGAGACTGAATGTCAATAGTGAGAAGAAAACGTTAGTTAATGTTGCCAAGTCGTTTGACTTGAAAGTTCAAGTAAATTAAGTTAAATATTGCTTGCATACTGCATTTAATTTCACTCACCGATAGGAAACTGAAAAACATTGATTTCGTAAAATAAATACTTCACAAGAAGCTATTAATGGCTTGAATTCACGAATTAGGGTTGCTTCTGAAATCTTATCAAAATGGCTTTTTGAAGTAACCTCTTTGGTAAAATGCAAATGTTTGCAGCTCTTGACTTCATGATTAATGATGCATAGGATTCGCGTAGTTACCATCACCTCAACTTAGCTTGTAATTGTAGGAAACCTCACAGAACTCAGTTCAAACTTCTCGACGGAATTATTTACCTGAAATACACATTTGATAATATGAAACGTTGAAAGAAGATCCAGAAATTACATTAAAAGTCTTCAGGAGTTGCTATTTCGTCTTTTACTCAAATTAAGAGAAAACACGATTCATTTTGTGGAGAAGTTATATTTTTGAACGGGTTCCTTTTGTTTTGGTTTTTTGTTTTTGAAAATAATTCTGTTACAAAAACTGGATTTCTGCACTGCAAGTGACATATTGTCAACGTTGTTTTCTTTTGGTGAACAGCCAAAATAAATGAAATACATCTCGATACAACGCTAAATATGTTAATATTATCTCTCAAACGAGATTTTGTATAGATGCCAAAAATAATTACACTTGACTAAACAACCTGAAAGAAGGAACATGTTATGAAAACCTCACAATAATTCGGGACGTATAAAATGAATAATTAATGAAGGAAATTTCAGCTGTTTGGCAGAGAACATTTTAACAAGACTGAATCTTTCGATTCGCCTCAGCTCATTTTAACTAGGAGTTTTCGAAAAACAGGAATTTTAAACTACGATATAGTTTTATTCAAGATTTCGTAGAAAAGTTGCAATGGCGTTTGTGTCCGGTAGTGCAAGCGCAAAAAGAAATAAATTGGATTTAAAGAAGGCTCGAAATTTATACATTTTAAATTTTCACAACTCAACGCACGGCTTCAGTGTTTGTCTACCTACAAATATTTTTTCCTCCAAAACTCTGTTCAATGCTCAGGACTGTTTCTCAACCTTTTACAGAAGAGGAAAAGATCGATTATCCACGGAAAAGCTAACGCTTTTTAGATAACCTTCGCGTTAACAACAAAGAACGAAAAGAACGAAAACAAATAATAAAACCCATGATGTACACAAATAGAAGGAAGAGAAAAGCAATGAGTTATATGCCTATATTACTGAGAAAAGAAGGTAAATTTTACAAATAGGATTTCAGTCCATACTAACAATTTTCTGTACTAACAATTGTGGCTTTTTACAGCCAAGATAGAGCAGAGCAGAGTTAGAACTGAGGGTACAAAGGCAAGACAGAAAGTCATTTTAAAATCAAGCAAGACAAGATTAGTCGTGTTATAGAGGTTTGTAAGCGTTTCACTTGCAAGTTTGTTGTGAAGGATTAGATCAGTCGAGTGGAATTCAATCTGAAATCGAAATAAACAGTACAATAGTAACAATTGGAGTCGTTCATCTTCTTCTTCGTCTCCTTTCGAGTGATTCTTCTCCTCTAAGTGCCATCAGAAACCAGCCCTGAAATAAAACCGTAAGTCCCAACCCCGCTGTGTGTGTTTGACACTCGCCGCTGAGTTATTTCCATTTATAGCATGACAGCAGTCACCGGCAACTTTCTTTTCATGATCTTCAAATTGATTGGTCAACACCAGAATAGGAATTGACAGCTTTTGTCGCTGATGGTGGAAAACGCCTCATGAAATTTTCTCGATCAACAGTTATTGTTATTTTCGTTAGCACTGACGCCACAAAAGAAACCACGAAACTACAGCTGTGTAAATTGTAAGAACACATCCAATTGACATCTCTTTTTACTTTTTGTTTTTTGAATTATATTTTGGACCTCACACCGTAAGACCGGTCTATCCTTACAAAATGCTAGCAAAAATAATTCAGCATTTGTCAGTGAACAGCTTTTAGAAAAGTCATTTTAATGATTTTGCATATGAATGGAGTTTATTTGAAGACGCTTTGACGACCGGTCAAAGGGAGAACTGGCAGATTTGTTTCAAACATATTGTTTTTAATTTTTGGTAAAAAAAGCCTGACACAGCCTGGAAATTATTTCGACATATTTTGTTTGGGTTGAAAACACGTTATTTTTGTGTTACTCCACATGTCATTCCAAAAACTTGTCTTAGGCATTCGCAGCAGTATTGTAGTGACAGCTGCACATATCCCGCCCGCTAACACTTGCCGCCTGCACTGCGGGCTCCGTACGCCAATTAGACGCCAGAAAATTTCACAAACGCAACTCAGAGAAGTTGACTTTAACAATGGGAGCTTTGAAAACTAAATAACCTTCCAGGACACTTTTAATATTTAATGCTGCCAAGAACATAATACATCTGTCTGTGAAATTAGTTCGTCTCGAAAACCAGTTTCGTAATTCGGTGTTAGAAAAAAAAAATGGATTTGTTGAAGAGACTGAAACATTTCCGTGGATTAAAAGTTCTTTTGAATACAATGAATATATTGTCAGTTTTCGCTTTCATGTAAGGGATTAGGCAAGAAGTGTTTAGAGATTTAAATGTTGACAACTTGAATACTATTGACTGCAAACGTAAATCATTGTGGGTTTTTTAAAAGGAAGTTTAGTAATGGCTGTCCTTAAGATGTCACTCGGAGACACTTCGGATATTGTGAACTCGCTCGCATCTGTCATTAATGAAATCAATTTTCACGAGACGATGATTTGAAATAAAGCTAGAAAAATAAATGAGTAATAGACACACGTCTTGAAAACCTTTTTTCCTGATCTTAAAAGAACATTTGACATTTCATCACTCATAGCGGAAATTACACATTCAGGGATGTCAGGAATTCACTAGGAAGGCATTATTGTTGAACTAGTGATTTCTCCTGACAAGATCTTTTAGAATTTAAATAACCATTTCTTGTCCGAAATTTGATATAGATTCACATCTACCATTCGTTAATGTTGAACCACAAATTTCCTCACTCCCACGATAACTCCAATAAATAGTTTTCATTCCTCTTTTCGGCGATCAAGAAAAATTCCAGCGAAAATCCACATGAAATAGAAACATTAACTAGAATGAAAAGGGAGGGATGTTAAGTGATGTAGTCTTCTTGCACTAGCGCGTGCTGATCAATTGTCCTAGACATAACTGAGACATGTTTCTTTCTTTTTTTTCACTCTATTTTCAAAGTAATAACACAAGTGGGAGGGTAAAACAAACACTACAAGTTTGCAATTGGTTTGCCTAAATTTAACATTTCACCTAAAAGGAACAGGTAGCTCGGCGTTTCTTTAACAAAAGGCTTCACTTAATGTGTTGAAATCATTAGTTATAAAAAATTACGATGAGGAAACGACAAAAGAAAAGCGATAACCAAGTTCTAAATATTGTCATGTAATGTGTATTGAATATTATGCGCTCTTCCCACTTTTTAGCAAAGGTATCGCCATACGTATTCTTCTAAAACTTCACCATACAAAGTCTTACAGTACAAGTTGAGAGAATATGACTTTACGTCAGAACGCACAGTGCCCCTTTAAATCCTACATTCAGCCATCACAACTTGCATGGAGAAATTAAATTCGAGAGAGATTCACCAAAAACTTTTCTTTTTGTGGAGGGAAAGTTGTATATATTTCTCCCTCTATAACATCCTTTCGGTGCATCCAAACACTTATGCTTTTAAATATGGGCGCATCCAATTCGATGAAAAATTCCGGTTTGACAAAAATTTTCAGAAATTTCCAATTACGAAATTTTCAGAAAAGAGGACGACTTTGCAGGGATATTGAAATTTTCGGATTCCGTTCCATTTAATTTTTCTTTCGGAATTTCCAGAAGTTTTAGCTGAATGGAAAGCACTATTCATGGACCAACCATTGCAAGTGGACAGAAAGTCGTGTTAATTTTATGTGTTTGTCAGATGGCGTCAATTAGCACTATTAGTTGCCCACTCACCTAATGAGATGCGACATATTTACCACTTTGTGTCGATTACTATCTTGAGCAAAAAGAGAAATATTTTCCCAGTCAAAGATTTTGAACTAACTTTGTGCCGTAATAACTAAACTCAAAACTATTAGCGTTTAAAAATTTGAAAATGTCATCACAAAGGTTTTAATTAGAAAGTATGTTTCAATTTCCCCGGGCTTTATCTAAAATTTGAAGTTTAAATATGATACAAAACATAGTTCATATAGATTATATAACTTTGTGGACGTTACGTGATAAATGAGATCGTTATTACCATGATTTGAGAGTGACTTTTTTAGCAAAGGGAAGTTTAAACTGACCAAGAAATTGAAAACGATCCCTTTCCGTTAAATGCTACTTCCTCTTCCAGGTCACGTGATGGTCAGTTTCATTTACGCCTGCGCAGATTCTTTGATTACTGAATCTGCGCAGTATAGATTCGTTCCCGAATTGGACGAGAGCAAACTCGTTTAAGAAGACAAATAAACATCCCACAATACCGTCTTCTGAACACGGCTATAAAAGCACGATTTTTGAGGAGTTTTATCATACTTACAATGCACTGGAGCAACTGTGATCATGAAGGCAGTTCTCCCGGAGCGAGGCCAACTCATCACGCACAAACAGGCTGAGCTTCGCGTGTTTCCCACGCGAGTGGGTGGCGCAGTGTTCAATTTTTGTTAGTCGGGCTGACCTGCGTTCGCGCTTGTGGCCCTTCAAACTAACAACGTAAAAAGCAACATCAGTTTATATCAAGGCTTCTTGTAAAAAATAGACCGCATTTTCTTATCGCCCAGTTGTCCATTATTGAGTTATCGACCAATGCAAGATCAGTTCTACTATTATTGTCATAAAATATCTATAGAAAACCGATTTGCGCTAAAAATTTTGTATTGATTTTGGCAGAGGCAAGATAACTTGAAGAAATGGGTTGTTCAATTGGCGCTTTTAGTAGTGCGTGTTTTATCCGCGGGGAGAATACTTTAGGTTAATTTTGAGTCGACTATTTCATGTGTTTGCTTCTCCGCTGTAAACTTAAAAGAAACGTTTGTATTGCATTTCACCAGCACTTCAGATTGTGTTTCCATTTCCATTCTGCTTCGAGTAGTTTCAGTCTAATGGACTCAAATATTTTTGAGTTTTCATTGAAGTTATTGCAAATCCTGCTGTTTAACGGACAGGTTCTCCGTCGACTTATTAGCGGGATGCTTCGACTTCCGTGAGTCATAATCGTGAGCCCAAACACTGATCATTAAGGTTTCTTCGCAGCTTTTAGTATAAACAGAAGATCGGAAGTTCTGGAATCTTTATTTTAAGTCTTTGGTTGAATTGAAAAGACCAAGGTTCATGTGATCGAATATAACGACCACAAAATGAAAAATGGTTTGTCTTATTTAGTTTCATCGAATTCACATTACGCACCATTACAAACTGTATAGTTTTAATTTGAAGCGTCAACTTTTCCTTTTTATTGCTCAAATTAAGCTTTATTTTCGCCCTTGTTCCCTCGTCTTCGTGACAAAACGAAACATTCCCCAGTTGAGTCTTGTCTAGACTTCGAGACATGACATGAAACAAAGCTATTCATTTATGGCTGTGGTTCTTTTCCCTCGATCATCCATTGCTTGTGTTGTTTACACAAGTCAAATAGAAGCAATTTACGTTTTGAAAACATTCTGGCCAAAACCTAGCATTGGGTGAAAATAAACGATGAAAACGATATCTTTCTTGACAATAAACAAAATTTGTATGCCTCGTTTTTTCGAACGAAACATGAGAAATGTGAGGCAGTACAGTTTCCTGTTTTGTTTGGTTAATTTTTTTTCGTGAGTGTATTTCAATTCGTTTTTATCAGCAGGTAGCTGTCCCCAAACCTTAATTATCCAATACCGCAAATTAAGACGCTATTTCAAGAAGTGCAAATTTCGTATATGGCTCTGCAAATTGTGAAAATGTTTTAAAAAGAAAAAAAGTTAGATTTATTTTGATCCTCATTATTCGCTTTTTAGCAACACATACGAAGGCTAGGCAGCTGTTTTCTTGCCCAAAAAATAAAAGGTTTCGGAGGGTCTTTTGTTTCCAAGTTGGTTTTGAATGTACTTGTTTACATTGTCCTCTTTGCCACATTTTTATTTCTTTAAAAGCGAATTTCCATAAAATTAGTTAAAAAACAACTGTAGCATGGAGAGCAATGTATTTCATCGCCTACCATGTTGTCTTGTAGAGCGTAAGCTTTAGCTACGTTATACAGCTGCGTCATAATTAAACTTAAAATTGTCAGTTTTTTTTGGAATTACCACCAAAGCCCCTAAACTCGGACTCCTTCTTAACTTGGGGTAAAACGCATTTTGTTGATTCATATTTTTGTAACATCTCGCTAGAAATCTAAAAGTTATAAGTAATAATTATGATAATCATATAAGTTTATTCTAAAAAAAGTGTTTGTCTAGTTTCAATTGATATGTCGTCGGCAAAACGAAGGTTTCCTTCAAAACTGACAAGTTCAATTTCTCATTCTATGTACATATACATGAAACTTGTCACGTGATAAACACGAACTCTTTGTTATTTTGTGACCAGCTCCTAGATGGCTTGTCATGGGTTCGAATCCCGTTCAGGACTGAACTTTTTTCAGGCTTTAATTTCGCAACTGCTTAGGGTGGCTCGATAGTCAAAAAATGACGATTTTGTGAAAAAATGCAGTTTTTTAAAAATATAAGATTTAAAGCCCTTGAACACTTGTAAAAAGTATTTTGCATCGATCTTGCTGAATTTACCTCTAGGTAAGTGCTAAATGTAAGGAAAGTACAGAGTTTTACTTAGCAACGGTTGTTTACAGTAAGAACATTACCAAAAATATAGATTAATTTTAACATATATGAGCAATACTTTGTAGTAAGGTTGTAAAGAGATGCACAACTCGATTGGTATAAGGAAAAGCTTTCCTTTATTTACCATCACAGGCTCATTCATTTCCCTTATGAAAAGGAACATTTCCTACCATTGCGGAAACCTTTTACAAAATAGAACAACCGGTTTTGGTCCCTTTTTGACTAGTGAGCCACCTTAAGCCGTTGCAAGGACATGTGCCTTACGGACATTGTCACAGTGAAATCTCAATGACTTGGTCCAGAATTATTCATTTATTTATTTTATTTTGTTTTGTTTATTTTATTTTATTTCTTTAACGGGGAAGATGTGTCGATATCTATTAGCATATTTAGTTAACATTTGGTACGTGCGAAGACTTTGCGTGGTATGTACCCGATTGTGCATGCATATTTAAGTAATCTGAAATTTATGCGTGTGTCAGTTTCATCCCATCTTGGCTGTTATCAAGATGTCCTCGAGGAGTTTAATTAAAGATACTTAACGTTACAGCAACAACCAGTATGTGCATGACAAGAGAAGACACAACCGTGACGTGTCTGTACATGGATTACACATAACCAATCATGCTGAGGGTGACAGGAGCCCTTCAGATCCACGCAATGAGGATGTCATTTTAAATTACTCACACAACGTTGCTAAGACAGGTCTTCTTTTTTATTAGAGAGGGTGATGGTGTAAGGAAATATGCTTTGGCAGCAGCAAGACAACACGACCATTACTTACACCCGGAGGGCACTTTCTCTACGCTGGAATCGCACTGTTGATGTTAAGGGTGGGGTGGGGAGAAATATTCCTTTTGATCAAGGAATTGTGTCAAAGACACAAAAGATTTGATGTATGGGCAACGTACAAATCTTTCTTTCAAGACTGCCCAAGCCTTCAGCAGGGCTAGTGATGATGTTAAGTCCATCATGAAAAATTTTGACCAGGAAAACCATGTCCGAAGAGAGTCATCAAAACACAAAAGGTGGGAAGACTCTGACATTTTAATTGTGGTTGACATCTTGAGGGAGATCAAAGCTTTCAATGAAGTTCCTGGGAGAACACACCCTAATATCGGCTCAATACCTAAAGACCCCATTTCTGTTCTCAACATTCCAGACTTAACGCGTGGTTAACTAAGCATAAGAAAAGTTGGATAAATTTGTTTTAGGAGGTTCCATGTTATTGTAATTGGTAGCACAGAAGAAAGTCCAAGCTCAGTGGGATGCATCTTTTTAATAAGTAAGCTGTGCATTTCCAATACCGTTAAACTGTTTAAAGATGTTTTTGGGAAATTCACCTTAATCCTAAATATCCTAAAAACAGTTTGAGTGCAATCCATGTCCATTTAGAACAGCCTTGAGGTTTGGAATTCAGTTTGATGTTGAGCAATGACACCTGAGCTCCACAAAAGGTAAACGACAACTAGATCTTGAAGTGACTTTTATTTGCACATTCTTAGCTACATTATTTAGGCATATTTAGAATTAAGGTGAAGTTGCCATACAACCATCTATAAATTGTACGTTGCATAACTATAAGCATTGTCAGCTTATTTTAAAGATATCTGAGGTTTTAGATAAAGGAACTCCACCACATGGCTATTCCCCTTCTACAGATCTAACATTTTTGTACAAAAAACAACATCTATTCAGAGTCTATTGCATTATTAATATCGGACTTCTTCTCAGCACCATCTAGGTAATAGGCTTTGTCTAACAAGTTACCCAGGAAAAATTTTGCAATCTCTGACATATATAAGGGTTCGTGGACGTTCAACTCTCATTTCCCATCTAGGTAATAGGCTTTGTCTAACAAGTTACTCAGGAAAAATTTTGCAATCTCTGACATATATAAGGGTTCGTGGACATTCAACTCTCATTTCACCCAATTCCCTTGCAAGCCATGTAAAATTTATTGAAATGTCACTGGCAACCGCTTAAAACAAACAGCTTAATATTCTCCTTGTTAACTGTTATTTCCAAAAACTTGTTTAAACCTAAACTTTTAATTATTTTCTCTCTTGTTGAAGGTGAAGTTAAGCAGTTGCTGTAAGTGCTAGAAATAGAACTTGATTTGGCAAAAGAGCCTGATCTGTAGAATGATCCCCTGATCGCAAATGATCCCCAGACCAGAAATGATCCCCAAATTGGATCGCATGCGCAAATGATCCCGAACCGCAAATGATACCCGACGTGGACTGCAAATTATCACGCCGGAAAGCATGAAATGGCATGGAGTTTGGTTCCATGTGTTTTTTTTTATTATAATTATTAATATATTTTATTTTCATCATCCAACAATAACTTAAATAAATGCAAAGAAAAGATGCTTACAACGTAAACTATAATCTAACTATAATTCTCATCATGATACATCGTTTCACAGCGATGTAAACATCTATGTAATTATAACAAGAAGCTGAAAGAAAAGTTTTTCGTGAGTTTCTGCCGTTATATTGGATTTCAAAAAACTTATCTTGATTTCCTCCAGTTACTTACCTAGGCCTTCAAACAAAGTCCAAGCAAAATCGATTTTTCGACCGTGACCACGATTTCTTTGATTGTTAGTGGCAATTACTCTTAAATTCACTGCAGTACGTAAGTTTACGATACCTTGTGATCGATCGGAAAAAGAATTTTCCCAGTCCATTTTAGAATAACAGTTAATAGCCGTGCTGCTAACATCCGAAATGGCCGCTCGAGTTACCATTTAGATATTTCGCCTCTATCTAGGGAAATTAAAATGAACGTTTCCCTCGCACGCAGGACGCTGGTGAACGAATAGACATCCTGAAACGTCCTTCGTCTTGTTTATTCATGTTTTATTCAGAAATTCATAAGGTCAACTTGTCGGTGGCAAGGTCTATTGAACCAAACAAGTATGGCGATGCAACAGCCTCCGTGTAAGAACACGCCAAAGTACCTCAGGAGCTGCTGTTCGCCGATTGGAAAGAATAATACATAGGATTTTTCTCCCCAATCAGGAGCCAGCATTCACCGAGTCGTTTGGAAATGGTCTGGTGAGAGTCGGCTCCCAGGAGCTTTTCCCGCCTTGTTTGTAAACCTTCGACGCTTCAATATTTTTGCCAGATTTATTTCCTCCCGCCCCAACTAACTGCTCCTGGGTCTCCGAAGATGCCGAAACCAATTTTTAGTCAGGACATTTTTCAGCATTTGAAGACAAATTAGAGTCACTTCGGAGGGTTCTTAATATTTCTTAACTGCTTGTTACTAAGTATTTGTTCTGATCTTTAACATCATCATCATCATCATTATTATCATGATCATAATCATTAATATTATTATTATTACCTTTTATGAATTTGTTAGTGCACAGTCAATAACTATTTTACAAATACATGTATAGGTAGTCGTATGAAAATTCTCTCAAAATTGCACCAGCGAGTGTAATTTGAAAGAATTTCCAAGTATCACGAGTAGAATCCTCCTTTTCGAGCTTTGGTACGATTACTCATTTATGACATGACTGAGAAAACTGGGTGCGCGTTAAATGTAATTTGTGATAATTGGTATTGACATAAATTAATATTTTGCCGACACGGAACAGAGAACTGGATGCGAGCGTAGTACGCGAAGACTCATGGGTAGTATGTTTGTAAAAAGAGACCGTTGAGTAACTTGTGACATTCTACGGTCAGCCTAAGCTTGCCACCAGCACTTCCCCATTAGGTTTATTTTTATTATGTGATTAGCGTCATATGAATTGTTTTTTAACCTTAAAACCCCAAAGGTGCCACCACTGCATTTGGTTGGGGTACACGGTCCCTATTTTCCTAACAAGGGTTTTTTTGGGGTTTACGTGTCCTGCTTTGGCGCATGTAGCACCTTACATGATGTATCTTATCCACTTTGTTGTAAGCCTATTTTAACAATTAAACAGATCTTGGGCCTGGCTGACCAACGCGCCCATGCCTCAACCTTTGAGTGTGTTCGGTTGTGTAGTGAAGGCAAAATTAGCCCTTTTCAAGGTTAACTTTGCTCATTTGCATTACAATAAAATCTAGCATGTATATGAGGCAATTTCGGGCTATTTTGCAGTCTTAGCCCGAAATTGCCTCGCATCTACGTTGGATTACACTGTAATGTATGTGAGAAAAATTAACCGTAAAAAGGGCTATTTACACTGCATTGCAAATTTAGAATTGAGGAAAAATTGGCTTGCTCTCAGCCAATCACAATGAAGTAATTTTTTCAGTCATATAACAAGTGAAACAATTCTTGCATGCTCATTATTAATGTCAAAGTTATGGTCGATAAGAGTGTGGATGATGAAAATGATGAAACCTGTAATGAAGCCCAGCCAAGCTTACTTGAAAAACTTGATAAAGTCGCTGTTGTAACTTCTTATAATTGACAGACAACATTATTACGAAAATCTAACAAATTCTTGTAACATACCATATAACATGTAGTTTAAAACACAATGGAAACACTCCCACCCCTAAAAAGAATGAAATTTGGAGTAGCAAGAAGTTAAATGCAAAGAAATATATAGGTAGATGGTCAGGGATTATAAAATAATTAAAAATTGAAGAGTAGCCAGGATGAGACATATTCAAAAGAAGAAAGCGTTCGCTAGCTAGAAAATTAAAAAAAAATAACATGAGCTTTCGGCTATCTGTGTACAGCCTTCCATTTTTATCCGTCGATAGATATATCTTATTAGACGTTTTGGTGTGTAGTATCGCTGTATATTTTTTACGAGTTGTGCAGTATTTTGACGAGCATATAGGGCGAGTCAAAATACAAACAACGAGTAAAAATATACAGCGACACTACACACCAAAACGTCTAATAAGAGATTTATTATAATAATAATAATAATAATAATAATAATAATAATAATAATAATAAAGTACTTATATAGCGCTATTTACATAAGAATGATCAGTAGCGCTTTACAATAGTTCACTTAAAAGAACCTCATTAATTTATACAAAGGTACATTAAAACCATTATCCAACGATTTCTTTTCCCAAAATTCTGACTTGTCAAGGTTTTGAACTTCACGCGGCCGGGAGGAATGAGGCGAGTACAAATATCTGTTATTTGTACTCGTTTCGCGCGATATTTGTACTCTAGGAAGCAGAGTTGGATAATAAATTATAATATAGTTCCACTTGGTCAATTTGCCTTTCTGGCTGCTGTCGGGAATTTAAATATCATCAGAAATGTTTATTACATTTCAAACTGAATTATTTGTGTAGATGGCAAGCAACCATGACTATACTAGACCATTCTTAGAAAACACTTTGCATATTCAGTATTCAGTTTAATGTTTATGTGCCACAATTTAGTAGTTTTGGTAAACAATGTCGTTATCCTACAGCTATTTACCTGATTTGTGCATTGTTTGTACTGAGTTTCTGCAGAATGAAAACTGACTTTTTAAATTAAATAATAAAATTATTTTTACTGTTGAATATTGTCAATCATATAGGGGTACTTAGATTACACTTCACGATACAATAATATTTTTGTTTGAAACCGAACATGTGCGCTGCACATGTTCAAAGGGAAAATTTCAATACTCTATCGTTATTAGCCAGTTGGCATCATCACTGTGATGTGTCATATACTCAAAACCATGTCATGAGTCCAGTCATGGTTTTAACAGATCAATTAGAATCATTACTATAAATTATTACCACATGATTCCAGACCTGATTTAAGCAGTCCAATTGGCATCAAAGTAATGATTCATGGCTGTAAATCATGCTATGATTTCAGATATGATTATAAAACACAAGTTAGGATAATAGCTATGATTCCAGGCATGTTTTTACATATCACTTACTTGGCAATACGACTATGAATCATGGTTCATGGTTCAAAACACAAACTGTTCTCAGTTTTGCTGCGATGGAGTTAGTTGTATCATTTGGCCTCGTTTTGAAAACTTATGTGGCACAATGAACTTGCCGAGAAACCGAGACTGAGCTAAGATAGAGCTTCTTGAACTATGAACTTTTTGTTGTTTTTTTTGTGTGGAAATTTTGTTTTCCACACACTCTACGCAAGAAAAAAAACAGCATACAAAATAACAAAGATTGTGTGTGTGTGAAGTGACAATTTTCATGGCTATGTACATATTCAACTTGTCCGTTTTGAAAGAAACCTTCGTTTTGCTGACGACATTAACTGAAACTAGACAAACATTTAAATGATTATCAAAATTATTTCTTAGGAATCAGCCAAATGCATTTTAACCCAAGTTAAGAAGGAGTCCCATTTCAGGAGCTTTGGTGGTAATTCCAAAATAAACTGACAATTGTAAATTTGATTATGGCGCATATAACGTAGCTATAGCGTGCAACTTCATCATTGCAACTTTAATTTGGCGAACGCGTTACAAGACAACATGGTAGGCGATGAAATGCATTGCTCTCAAGTGCTACAGTTGCTTTTTCACTAATTTTATGGAAATTCGCTTTTAGAGAAATGAAACAGAGACAAAGAGGACAATATGAACAACAGTACTTTCAAAACCACTGAACTCGGAAACAAAGACCCTCCAAAACCTTTTAGGTTTAATTCTTGGGCAAGAAAACAGCTGCCTTCGAATGTGTTGCTAAAAAAGCGAATAATAAAGATCGAAATGAATCTAACTTTTTTTTCTTTTTAAAACATTTCCACTATTTGCAGTATGAAGCGTTATAAGGGTCAATATTCGGACGCAATTTCCGTTATGTAGTGGCCTTGAATTATATTCGGCAGTACTCCTAAATTGTGTTATGATATTGTACATCTTCTTCTCAATGTTCAAATTTTGTTCTTTTAAGCCGCTGAATTATGTTTTATCTTTTCCATCATCTTTTCCATTTTCACATTATGTTTTGCGCAATTTTAAGTATTTCCTGTTTGCTACTGAATTATGTTATGACATTGTACATCTTCTTCTCAATGTTCGAATCTTGTTCTTTTAAGCCGCCGAATTGTTTTGTCTTTTGCCATCATATTTTCTATTTTCACATTATGTTTTCGAATTTCTAAATACGTCCTGTTTGCTATTGAATTATGTTTTGAATATACATCGTGTTTTCCATCTTAACATTGTTTTTTCGTTTTTAGGAATATTATATTCCTTAAGCCCCTGAACACTTAAGACTTTTATTAAATGTAATATTTTCGGCTGCTCAACCGAATTATGTTCGGCTTGTGGACTGGTGCATTGCAGTAGAAAAGCAACGAGCAATATACCCGGGGTCGAGAAAAATTCCCGCCTTTTCTATAATGTATGTTAATATATTACCAATGCCAGCATCTTGGTCTGTTCATAAGATGGCGGAGGAAGGTAGAGAAGGAAACACGGGAAGTGCCGAAGCCTGTGGGATCATCGACCCCGCCATCGAACGCGATACTAAGCGAATTTCGTAGTATTTTCGCCCCATATAAGCAAGTATCTCCAGTGCCTCTGATGTCCACCTTTCAACAACCGAAAAATCGACCGTCTAAACAGAAGCAACGTGGAGTATTCTTTCAACCAAAAGAAACCTGGACCCACGAGTTTTTTTGTTTGGCACAGAAAGGTCATTATAGAAAAGGCGGGAATTTTTCTCGACCCCGGGTATATTGCTCGTTGCTTTTCTACTGCAATGCACCAGTCCATAAGCCGAACATAATTCGGTTGAGCAGCCGAACATATTACATTTAATAAAAGTCTTAAGTGTTCAGGGGCTTAAGGAATATAATATTCCTAAAAACGAAAAAACAATGTTAAGATGGAAAACACGATGTATATTCAAAACATAATTCACTAGCAAACAGGACGTATTTAGAAATTCGAAAACATAATGGGAAAATAGAAAATATGATGGCAAAAGACAAAACAATTCGGCGGCTTAAAAGAACAAGATTCGAACATTGAGAAGAAGATGTACAATGTCATAACATAATTCAGTAGCAAACAGGAAATACTTAAAATTGCGCAAAACATAATGTGAAAATGGAAAAGATGATGGAAAAGATAAAACATAATTCAGCGGCTTAAAAGAACAAAATTTGAACATTGAGAAGAAGATGTACAATATCATAACACAATTTAGGAGTACTGCCGAATATAATTCAAGGCCACTACATAACGGAAATTGCGTCCGAATATTTAACAATTATCCTGCGAAATCGCGCGGAATATCGTCTGATACTTAGCCGACGAGGCCGTAGGCCGAGTTGGCTAAAATCAGACGATATTCCGCGAGATTGAGCAGGATAATTGTTTTATTATTCAACAAATTGATAACAAAACAGCCTAAATGCTAAATCGTAACATTTTTAAATCTCTCTGTCGGCATTTTCTCACTTCACTTTTTCTTTCCACGTACGAAGCTACGTATACCGCCGGATATCTGTTACCTACGGATGACAGATATCGAGAGCATCATGACCATATTTGGATAGTGTTACATTTTGTTGAATAATAATGACCCTTATAACGCTTCATATTGCAGAGCCATATACGAAATTTGTACTTCTTGAAATAGCGTCTTAATTTGCGGTATTAGATAATTAAGGTTTGGGGACAGCTACCTGCAGATAAAAATTAACGATTTGAAAAACATTCACGAAAAAAAACACCAAACAAACCAAGAAACTGTATTGTCTCACATTTCTCATGTTTAGTTCGAAAAAACAAGGCATACGAATTTTATATATTGTCAGGAAAGATATCGTTTCCATCGTTTATTTTCACCTGAATGCTAAGTTTTAGCCAGAATGTTTTTAAAACGTAAATTGGTTCTATTTGACTTGTGTAAACAACACAAGCAATGGATGATCGAGGGAAAAGAACCACAGCCATAAATGAATAGCTTTGTTTCATGTCTTGAAGTCTAGACAAGACTCAACTGGGGAATGATTCGTTTTGTCACAAAGCCGAGGGAACAAGCGCGAAAATAAAGCTTCATTTGAGCAATAAAGAAGAAAAGTTGATGCTTTAAATTAAAGCTATGCAGATTTTAATGGAACGTAATGTGAATTCGATGAACACAAACCATTTTTCATTTTGTGGTCGTTATATTCGATCACATGAACCTTGGTCTATTCAATACAACCAACGACTTAAAATAAGGCCATTCCATAACTTCAGATCTTCTCGGTTTGCAGTAAAAGCTGCGAAGAAAATTAATGATCAGTGTTTGGGCTCAAGATTATGACTCACGGAAGTCAAAGCATCCCGCTGATAAGTCGACGGAGAACCTGTCCGTTACACAGCAGGATTTGCAATAACTTCGATGAAAACTCAAAATATTTGAGTCCACTGGACTGAAACTACTCGAAGCAGAATGGAAATGGAAGCACAACCTAAAGTGTTGGTGAAATGCAATACAAACGTTTCTTGTAAGTTTATAGCGGAGAAGCAAGCACATAACGGTTGTTTGAAAGCTGAAATAGTCGACTTGAAATTAAATCAACCTTAAGTATTTTCCCCACGGATAGAACATGCGCCACTAAAAGCCGGCGCCATTTGAGCAACTCATTTCTTCAAGTTATCTTGCACTGGCAAAATCAATACAACATTTTGAGCGCAAATCGGTTTTATGACAACAATAACAGATCTTGTATTGATCGATAATTCACCTAATGGACAACTGGGTGATAAGAAAATGCAGTCTATTTTTTGCACAAAGTCTTTATAAACTGATGTGGAATGTTTTTTCCCTGTTGGTTTTCACGTTGTTAGTTTGAAGGGCCACAAGCGCGAACGCAGGTCAGCCCGACTAACAAAAATTGAACACTGCGCCACCCACTCGCGTGGGAAACACGCGAAGCTCAGCCAGTTTGTGCGTGGTGATTTGGCCTCGCTCCGGGAGAACTGCCTTCGTGATCACAGTTGCTCCAGTGCATTGTAAGTATGGCAAAACTCCTCAAATGTCGTGTTTTTATAGCCGTGTTCAGAAGACGGTATTGTGGGATGTTTATTTGTCTTCTTAAACGAGTTTGCTCTCGTCCAATTCGGGAACGAACCTTTACTGCGCAGATTCAGTAATCAAAGAATCTGCGCAGGCGTAAATGAAACTGACAATCACGTGATCTGGAAGAGGAAGTACCATTTAACGGCGAGGGAGCGTTTTTAACTTCTTGATCAGTTTACACTTCCCTCCGCTATAAAAGTCACTTTCAATCCATGGTAGTAACGATATTGTTTATCACGTAACGTGACAAAGTTATATAATCTATATGAACTATGTTTTGTATCATATTTAACCAAGATCATCTGATTGAATCATACTTTCTAATTAAAGCCTTTGTGATGACGTTCAAACTTTAAAACGCTAATAGCTTTGAGTCTAGTTACTATCACAAAGTTAGTTCAAAATCTTTGACTGGGAGAATATTTGTTTTTTTGCTCAAGATAGTAATCGACACAAAGTGGTAAATATGTCCCATCTCATTAGGTGAGTGGACAACTGTGAGTCTGCTAATTGACGTCATCTGACAAACACATGAAATTAACACGACTTTCTGTCCACTTGCAATGGTTGGTCCATGAATGGTGCTTTCTATTCAGCTAAAACGTCTGGAAATTTCGGGAGAAAATTTAAATGGAACGGAATCCGAAAATTTCGATATCTCTGCAAAGTCGTCCTCTTTTCTGAAAATTCCGTAATTGGAAATTTCTGAAAATTTTCCAAACCGGAACTTTTCATCGAATTGGATGCGCCCGTATATAAAAGCATAAGTGTTCGGATCCGCCGAAAGAATGTTATAGATAAAGAAATATATACAACTTTCCCTCCACAAAAAGAGAAATTTTGGTGAATCTTGTCGAATTTAATTTCTCCATGCAGGTTTTGATGGCCATATGTAGGATTTTAAGGGACACTGTGCTTTCTAACGTAAAGTCAGATTCTCTCAACTTGTACTGTAAGATATTGTATGGTGCCATTTTAGAAGAATTTATAACATAGGTAGGACTCTGCGCGCGCTCTGATTGGTCAAAAACCCATGTTTTATCAGAGTATAAAACATAGAAAAAGTGTGTTTTATTGTTTTGAGCGCGTAAAATCTATAACATAAAGCAAATGAAGAAGCCTAATCCGTGTATTACACTGAGATAAAACACTCAGGGCATTTGAGAACACTCGGGAAACTCGTGTTTTCTACGTTTCCCTCGAATTCTCAAATGCCCATCGTGTTTTATCAGAGTGTAATACACGGCAAAAAGTGGAAAACTGCACATAATATTCAATACACATGACAATATTTAGAACTTTGGTTACCGCTTTGCTTTTGTCTTTTATTCGTTGTATTTTTTTTATAACTATTGATTTTAACACATTAAGTGAAGCCTTTTCTTAATAAAACACCGAGCTGCCTGTTCCTATACAAACATGGTTTTAAGGTGAAATGTTAAATTTAGGTAAACCAAACGTGTAGTGTTTGTTTTGCTTTCATTCTACTTCCCTTGTTTGAAAACAAAATGAAAAAAGAAACTCAAGTTAAAAACCATGTCTAAGTTATGTCTAGGACAATTGATCAGTACACGATAGTGCTGCAAGCAGACTACATCATTTAACAAGCCTTCCTTTTCATTCTAGTTAATGTTTCTATTTCACGTGGATTTTCGCTGGGATTTTTGTTGATCACCGAATAGAGGAATGAAAACTATTTATTGGTGTTATCATAAGAGTTTGTGGTACAATTTGTGGTTCAACATTAATGAATAGTAGCAGTGAATCTATATCAAATTTCGGACAAGAAATGGTTATTTCAGTTCTAAAAGTTCTTTTCAGGAGAAATTACTGGTTCAACAATAATATCTTGTTAGCAGTAAATCTATGTGTAATTTCCGCAATGAGTGATGAAATGTTAAAACTTCTTTGAAGATCAGGAAAAAGGTTTTCAAGACCTGTGTCTATTTTACTGTTCTTTTGTAAAATTAAAACCCATTTATTTTTCTAGTTTTATTTCAAATCATCGCCTCGTGAAAATTTATTTTGATGACAGATGCGAGCGAGTTCACAATAACCGAAGTGTCTCCGAGTGACATCTTAAGGACAGCCATTACTAAACTTTCTTTTGAAAAACCCACAATGATTTACGTTTGCAGTCAGTAGTATTCAAGTTTTCAAGCACCTTTAAATCTCACTTCTTGCATAATCCCTTGCATGAAAGCGAAAACTGACAATAGATTCACTGTATTCAAAAGAACGTTTAATCCACGGAAATGTTTCAGTCTCTTCAAGAAATGCACTCTTTTTCTAACAATTACGAAACTGGTTTTCAAAACGAACCAATTTCACCGACAGATGTATTATGTTCTTGGAAACATTAAATATTAAAAGCGTCAAGTGTCCTGGAAGGTCATTTATTTTTCAAAGGTCCCATTGTCAACTTCTCTGAGATGCGTTTGCGAAATTTTCTGGCGTCTAATTGGCTTACGGAGCCCGCAGTGCAGGCGGCAATTGATAGCGGGCGGGATATGTGCAGCTGTCGCTACAATACCGCTGCGCATGCCTAAGACAAGTTTTTGGAATGACATGTGGAGTAACACGAAATTACGTGTTTTCAACCCAAACAAAATATGTCGAAATAATTTCCAGGCTTTATCAGGCTTTTTTTTTTACCAAAATTAAAAGCAACGTGTTTGCAACAAATCTGGCAGTTCTCCCTTCGACCGGTCGTCAAAGCGTCTTCAAATAAACTTCATTCATATGCTAAACATGTGTAAAACTTGTTTTCCGCTTTAGATTGTGTCAAGTTATCACGCGTATGGAAATCATTAAATACAAAATAACTCTTCTAAAAGCTGTTCACTGACAAATGCTGAATTATTTTTGCTAGCATTTTGTAAGGATAGACCGGTCTTACGGAGTGAGGTCCAAAATATGATTCAAAAAACAAAGGTAAAAAGAGATGTCAATTGGATGTGTTCTTACAATTTACACAGCTGTAGTAGAAAATGACAATAACTGTTGATCGAGAAAAACGCTAATAAAAATTTCATAAAGCGATTTTCACCATCAGCGACAAAGCTTGTCAATTCCCATTCTGGTGTTGACCAATCAATTTGAAGATCATGAAAAGAAAGTTGCCGGTGACAGATGTCATGCTATAGATGGAAATAACCGGCAGCGGCGAGTGTCAAACACACACAGCGGGGTTGGGGCTTACGCTTTTATTTCAGGGCTGGTTTCTGATGGCACTTAGAGGAGAAGACTCACTCGAAAGGAGACGAAGAAGAAGATGAACGACTCCAATTGTTACTATTGTACTGTTTATTTCGATTTCAGATTGAATTCCACTCGACTGATCTAATCCTTCACAACAAACTTGCAAGTGAAACGCTTACAAACCTCTATAACACGACTAATCTTGTCTTGTTTGATTTTAAAACGACTTTCTGTCTTGCCTTTGTACCCTCAGTTCTAACTCTTGCTCGCGTCATCCTCTATCTTGGCTGTAAAAGCCACAATTGTTAGTACAGAAAATTGTTAGTATGGGCTGAAATCTTATTTGTAAAATCTACCTACTTTTCTCAGTAATATAGGCATATAACTCATTGCTTTTCTCTTCCTTCTGTTTGTGTACATGGTTCTATTTGTTTTTGTTTGTTTGTTTTTTACGCGAAGGTTATGTGAAAAAATTCTAGCTTTTCGGTGGATAATCGATCTTTTTCTTCTGCTGTAAAAGGTTGACAAAACATCCCTGAGCCATGAACAGAGTTTTGGAGGACAAAACATTTGTAGGTAGACAAACAAACCGTGTGTTGGGTTGTGGAAATTTAAAATGAATAAATTTCGAGCCTTCTTTAATCCAATTTATTTCTTTTGCGCTTGCACTAGACACAAACACCGTTACAACTTTTCTACGAAATCTTGAATAAAACTATTGTAGATTAATATTCCTGTGTTTTTGGAAAACTTGGAGTTAAAATGAGCTGAGGCGAATCGAAAGATTCAGTCTTGTTAAAATGTTCTCTGCCAAACAGCTGAATTTCCTTCATTAATTATTCATTTCATACATCTCGAAATATTTTGTTTCTTCTTTCCATTTGAGTAGTCAAGTCTCATTGGCATCCATACAAAATCTCGTTTGAGAAAAAATATTAAAATATTTAGCATTGTATCGAGATGTATTTCAACGTGTTTGATGCTTGGGTGTTCACCAAAAGAAAACAACATTGAGAGTACGTTGAAAACATTATTTACTGAGATAAAAAGCTAAATAAAAATGGAGATAAATGGATTTCACATGCAGAAATCCAGTTTTAAAGGTTTTGGTAACAGAATTATTTTCAAAAGAAAACAAAAGGAACCCTTTGAAAAATATAACTTCCACAAAACGAATCGTGTTTTCTCTTGATTTGAGTAATAGACGAAATACCAACTCCTGGAGACTTTTAATGTAATTTCTGGATCTTCTTTCAACGTTTCATATTATCAAATGTGTATTTCAGGTAAATAATTCCGTCGAGAAGTTTGAACTGAGTTCTGTGAGGTTTCCTACAATTACAAGCTACGTTGAGGTGCTGGTAACTACGCGAATCTTATGCATCATTAATCATGAAATCCAGAGCTGCAAACATTTGCATTTTACCAAAGAGGTTACTTCAAAAAGCCATCTTGATAAGAGATCAGAAGCAACCCTAATTCGTGGATTCAAACCATTAATAGCTCCTTGTGGAGTATTTATTTTACGAAATCAATGTTTTTCAGGTTCCTATCGGAGTGTGAAATTAAATGCAGTATATAAGCAATATTTAACTTAATTTACTTGAACTTTCAAGTCAAACGACTTGGCAACATTAACTAACGTTTTCTTCTCACTATTGACATTCAGTCTCTACATTAAATACGAATTTCTTGCTTAGAGATCACTGAACCACTCTCCACATCAAGTGTTTTAGAAAAATCATTTCAGCGGTTTCTATCAGTCTATGAATTCGCAATAAATAATTAAAATAGCCTTCGAAGATTTAGTGCGTTGGAAGTTCAGATACCTCTGAAGAAAAATGATACCAAGATAGAGGAATTTTACAAGGAGTTGACTTCATTAAGACTGGCCCCGTCACACTCCGAGAGGGAGCATTTTAAGATCTGGATCGGTCTTTGATAAAGAGTAGTCTTGCGTGCTCAAGAATGTAGGACCATATAACTTAATTTGTAAACAGGAAGGCAAGAAAAATATCTCAGAATAGATTGGGTAAAGAACAGAAAAGAATAAAAGAAAGAGGAAGTTTTAGTTTTGAATTGAAGGGCAAACGAGCGCGAACGCAGGTTCACCCACTAACAAAAATTATGCACCGTGTACCCTCTTGGGGGCTCCACGCAGAGTAGGGCCCTCTCAAAGTGCAGAAAAAAGGCCCACCCTGGGAGGACTGCCTTCTTGATCACAGTTCCTCCAGTGCATTGTTAGTATGAAGGAACGCGACACCTTCCCGCCTTTTATACGTAGCGAGTGCTGCCAAGGAAGGCGGGAAAATCGCATTATTGCGATTACATTAGCCAATCAAAGGCTCAATTCGCGCCACAGTGCTGCGAACCCGCGCAAACTTCAAGGGCAGCTGTCTGAAGTTTACAAAGCTGAAAGGGACCGATGAAAGAAGTCTTGCAGAGACCTTGTTAACTATAGGTGAGTGCTAATTTAGTAAGTTAATACAACGTGTATTCAGCGATGTCATACTCCCTTTGCTAAGAAAAAGCTAGACATTTTAAATTCAGTTTCCATCCGTCGGCATTTCACCCCTCACTCACCCATGGAAAGTGCAATATAAATCAAAGCAAAGTTCGAGATTTCAATAATTGCATTTACTCTGTTTTTTTCTATGATTGTTTTCACTAAATTATTAACTTGTGTTTGAAAGAATGAATAGAAGTCTAAATATCTACGGCTAATAATAACCCACAGTATTTTCTAAAGCTCGATGGGGCATGTTTTCGTTCGAAGACAAAACAAAATTAACGCCTAAAGAACTTTATTAGGTATGATGCGGCTTCATTCTGCCCAAAACCAAAATAGAAGGAAATATTTAGATGAATCGCTATATGAATAGTTAAAAAGTTGATCTTCATAATTAAAGAGTAGGGCTTGTTTTGGTATGTTTTGCGATGGGTTAAGATGTTCTCTGCGTTACGCTTAATTTCCACCCCAATATTTGCTTTCCGCAAAAGCATTTTTAAAAAGACTAGAGCGTTGTGACAATATGCTATGGGATAATTTTCACGTCGCAGTTCGGATTTGCGTCAAGTCGATTACATTAACTCCCTAAAACTTCCTTAAGATGATTCCTCAGAAATAAAAGTTTCCGTAACTTGTTTTGAAACTTTCCCCGAATACTCCCTACCAAGCACTGTTTCGAAAATTAAATAAATTAAAAGGATAGGTCACCATATCTCGCTAAAGAGAAATGATGAGCGAATCCTACCCTATTTATGCCTACAACAACGCGCGTTATTTCAACAGTTCTATTCACTTTACATTTTGCGGTAGCTAAAAGCAAAGGTTATTGAAGCAATACTTGAAAAAACCTTGATAGGTAGAAAGCCTCGGGTGCATGAAACAATGCAATTTATAATTTATAGCTAATCCCATCCTCTCGTAACGGTTTTGTGCACTCTTTTAGCTATATCTTTTTCTTTCTTTTAATTTTTTTTCAAGTTAAAGAAAATAATCTTTACACCAAAATTATGCTTTTAAAAATATGGGTCACCATGCTCGTTTAAGATCATTACTCAACTGTTTGCTGTCAGTTAGTTATCATTGTGCTAGTTTGTTCGCGAAGAGTTGCCTAGTTGTAAGTTCAGAGAATTTGAAGCCGAACGTAGCCGTAGTGCGTACAAACGCGTAGTAAAAATACGTCGCTCCAAAACTCTGAAGGAAAAATTCGAAAGGACGGGAAATAAGCGTGAAGTTTTACAGGCAAGGATTCCCTTACTGATCGCATCATGGGCTGGTAGTAAAGATTACCCTGATCATTGTTCTGGTGGTGAAAAATAAACTCTTATTGATCAGTAAGGAGTAAAGATGACCCTTCAGTTGGGACCGTTCATTTTTTTATGTGGCAGGGGGGCTGGTAAGATTTGATGGATGATACCTTTGATATATAATCGCTCCCCTCTTCATCGTAAATTTTTCCGGATTCTATCTTGCACCCCCTGAATTTTTGGGATGACCCCTCACCCCCATGAACATTTCCACTACTTGACTACGGTTTGGCGAATGGCTCATCACGTTGTAATAGAAACAACAACGACAGCTACTCCTTTTTCTTTTCCTTAAAACATCGCGTTCCATAGGAAAAAATCTTAATACGTAGCTAGCCGGATGGACCAGGAAAAGACAAAGAAAGACCGGGACGATATCGCTTGCCCGAGAAGGCCGTGCAGAAAAGACCTAGAGCTGATATTCTCCGGGAACAGTCCCGGCTTGTCGAATGGCTCATAACGTTGCATGTAAACCCTTCACCCCTCCCCCCTTCCGGAAGGGGGGAGGGGTGAAGCATTCCTAGGACCCCTTAGAAGGGTCTATTTTAGGCGGGAAAATTCTCCGAACCTCCCTTCACCATATCCTGGATCCGCCCCGGAACCTCCACAAATAACTTTCTTTTAACCCTTAACAGCCTAACTGAACACCAAAAAATGCCGTTTTTTGCCGTAAAATCCGATTTTTTTTTGCCATAACGCTAAATGGACCTCACATTTACTGAAAAAGCGATTTTCTACTAAAAAGGAAGTTTTCTTTGAAGATGAGGCACATAAATGTACAATATTTTAATTGGGCGCACGCGCATAAGCCAAAATTTGGACTTTTTTTTTTTTTTTTTTTTTGCTGGCCCTTTCCGATTTGTTCCTCTTGCCCTTCTCCTTTCCTTTCTCTTTGCCCTTTTATTCTCGTTATCTTCTACTACTCATATCCTTTCTGTCGCCCGTAAAAAGTTGGGTATTTATAATGGGTAAACCTTGGAAATGGGTTCTTGATCCATTGTAGGTATAATGGACCTTTTTGTCACCATTTTTGCCCCAAAAACTCATCACGTTTTCTTCCAATTGCTCCGTCGGAAAGCGGTCGATATCCAAAACGGACAGTTGTGCGGATAGACCTATCCTAGCTCTATAATCTGCTTATCAAGAATATCTGGTGGCGTTAAATTGATGACGTCACAAGTGGTACAAAGAGCATGATCAATTAAAGACGCCTATAGGCGTCGTTAGGACGTTAAGGGTTAATAAAACAGAGGCAAGGTCATGCTTTTAGTTATGCTTTGGTCCATTTGTACTTGAATATAGGTATTGTAATGACACAATCTATAATAGTGCAAATGTTCTTCCAGACACTACCTAAATAAAGCGTTCCCGGGGCTCTGAAAATTCAAAATGGTCTAGGTGCTCTTTGTCTATTTATAAGACTAACCAACTGGTACAGTGTCAAAACCTGTTTAAACTGGCTTGAAATTTGTACATTGTTCTTCTATGGCTTTCAGACAGCAACGATTTTACATTTTAATGTACTATTTGTGATTAGAGTTTGAGTGGGACTCTGTCTCAATCCCGCCACCCCCACGTGGACTGGACATTACCAAAGGTGATAACGGCTTGAGGACGATGTAGCGGTAAAGGAAAAGTGAAAGCCAAAATTTTCAAATTAATTTTTAAGAACATTCATGTTAGTCAACTTTTTCACAAAACATCCATCTTTATAACTTGAGTCTGGACAATTAAATCTTAACAATCCAACAATACAAACAAACTCCCAAGATCAAAAGGAGAATTCTCCTAATTGGCTACCATAGATTCTTTATGGCGTCAGTTCTGAGAATTAAGTAATCCATCAATATTCTCTTGCACTTGAGAAGAAATTACTTGGCAATCGCTACTGGGATTTAAAGACTGAAAACAATGCTACATGAAGTACAATACCCACATCTACACGTTTAATATTGTTATATGTTGCTACAGATTGAAGACCTGCCACTTTTTGGCCGAAGGGCACCCGCGAAGGTGGGACGTAACCTTAAAACAGCGGAGCCCCGTTCTACGACGACGATTTAATACGAGTGCATTGCGACCGACTGAGTCATCCTTTGGCCGTGGTCTTGTGGAACAAGGTGCGTTTTAATAAGACTTCAACTGTGAATTATTTGGACAGTCTTCCTTTCCAAAGCTTCTTGCCAGCCCACGTTACTGTGCTTCTTTGCTTTCTTTACGTATTGAAGCTTACCTCAGATGAAAATCAACGTGAGAAAGGCTGTGGAAACTGATCTGCGGTTTACTTGCATTAAACTGAAGGAGCCACATCACAGTACACCGGGTGCTGCACGACTGAATGGCAAAAGATGGGCATTAAACCTGCCACGGATGTTATTTATTCATTGATGCCCTAAGTTTGTAGCTATACCAATCCCAGTTGCAAGCGGGAAGGATGACGCCGTTAACTTGTTGGCTCAACGTGAACGAAAAAGAGAAAGGTATGATGGCTGAACCAGTGTGACCGCATTGCAAGACTTGAGAACAATGTACAAGTGTCTCAGTTGTTCTCGGATCAACAGTGAAGTCTACCTTCTGAGAAGTTGACACATGATACAGAATATCTCTTTAATAAAACTACTGTACGTACTTACATGTTAGAATCCTTAATATAGTGATATCAAAATGGGTTTCTGAAACATGATAAGCAACAAAGGCATAAGAACATTGTTTTACCGATTTTTATTCATTACCCCTCGCGATGTTGTTCTTGACGCGAAATAAATTGAACCTATTTGCAGCGATTTCCAATCAGTCATTTTTATAAACAGAAAATAGGTCAAAGTATAGGTTATATAAAGAATTCGTTTTGATGTCATAATGAAAGAAGTTCTCTTACGAATAAAGATTGTTTAATGTCAAGAAAACCTTTGCATTCATTTACGACAGGGCCGGGTTGTTCCAAAGCCGGTTAATGCTAATCCAGGATTAAAAGTTAACGGAAGTGTTTATTTTTCTTGTATAGAAATGTTTTCCACTTGTTATGTTTTGTGTGGTTTGAGATTATTCAAACTCAAAACTTCTGAACAAGCAATATAAATAGAAAACTTCACCGAAAAGTATCCTGGGTTAGCTTAATCGGCCTTTGAACAACCCGACCCAGATAGATAAATTGTCCTAAAATGCATTGCTATTTGCTTATAGGTTTGAAACAAATGGAAACATCTTAGTTAATCTCTTCCTTTCAAAGCGAAAATAGTCTCCATTGTCTTCACGAGTGTTCCTGAGCCGTGAACTATAAACAGCTTCTTCTTGACACTATCTGTTTGATAAAACTTCAATTTTCGCGAAGTTAATTTCGCAGCAAAACAAACGGTACTCATCAATATATTGTCGATAACTTGCATGGCGCCAGCGTGCATGGACAATTTCAAGTTAATAACGAGCGTAACAAAGGAATGGCTCGGATAATTATCCTTATCTTTTGACAGTGAATAAACGTCATATCACCTGGAGCGGTCGAATGGTATATGAAGACATTGTTATTCTTGACTTGTCATCTACAATGCACATACTAGGCGCGGCGGATCCAGGATTTTAAAATGGGGGGTGGATTTTTGTAATAATGTCAGAGAAATCAAATATTATTTCAATATTTGAGGGATAAGAAAAAAAAAAGAAAGATGGGGGCTCAGAAAAAAGAGGGGTGGGGGTGAAAATTCACCAATTTCATCTCCCGTGGATCCGCGCCTGATTCACTGCACAAAGAGAGCTGAATCAGGCGTGTTTCCCACGCCAGTTGGAATGTAATTGCAATTGTTTCTTGTAACTGATATGTCATGTTAATTGTTTGTACGTGTCAGTAACCAACACGAAAGCCTATGCTACTTTGGTCACTGAGCACACTTGATTCTGGTTATCTATTGTTATATTTCTTTTTTCTTTTTAATTAATGTAATTTTCTGTGAACACTGTTCAAGTTATGGTTTCTGTAAATAGTGCAAAACAATAATAACAATCTGAAAAAAAAATCCAGTGGGTGATCGGTGTCCAGTTTTTGTTAGCCAGGTAGACCTGCACACGCGCTTGTAGCCCTTTTAAAAATAGGGAAAAAATCAAAGTAACAATAGAAAGAAAAAGTGCAAACAAACAAAAACGACAAATGAAAACAAATTTTCGATGCAAGAGGCGGCTGGGTTGCCTTGACTCAGTGTATGTTTTGACTAAAGCTTTGCAATGGGAAAGACAATGATACTTCAGCCTGGAATTTTTTTTCAGAATGTTCAAAAAGTCAAAATGGGGTTAAAACCTTTCGCTAGATGGAAAAAACGATTGCCTGCTCTGATTTTCCGGTATATGCAGTTGCAAATTTTACCCTGTAAGTTCATTATCCGAAAAACATAATTGTCTCCATCATGAGTAAATTAACAGGACATCAAAACTGTGTGCATCTATTCACGTGCGTAAAAACATTTTCACCTGCGTATTATTATTCACTTTTGGAAAGGGTTTTTCGTAAAGCCTGAAGAAAGAAATCATTTTCCTAACTACAAAAGCTCCGTAGAAGGGTCGTCAGCCTCGATCGAGTCCGAAAATATAATTTCCCTCTCAAAACGCATCGTCCTCATAAAGAGAAGCCCTTCTTATGCAAGAGAGAAATTCACAATGCAAAGAAGATTTATGGAGAACTGCAACCGTGTCGAGGAAAAGACGGTTTCTAACTTTCCCGTGTTCTATCCCAAAGATAAATAATTCTAGATAGTCTGTATATATGGAAGGTGTCTTTTTTATTTTACACATGTCCAGTGGATCACCAGGCTGTTTTGTTTAAAGGACAATAACTTCAAGTGCATAAAGAGTGTGTATTTTTATTAAGTTATGCAGCTAAAGCTCAGCATGGTCTGAGATCGAGGAGTAGCAGATAATTAACGATTTTATTCAAAGCGGCACAATGTCGTTGGATAATAACATTTCAGAAAATTTCTTTTATGTCAAAATAGAGGTAACAGATTAAAAATAAAGAGTATCTATTTTTATTAAGTTATGCAGAGATATTATGAAGAGGAAAACTGATAGCATTAACATCCGTATTACTACATGGGATCTTTAGACTTGTTTTATGTTGGTCGTTCAATTTTCTCTACTTACATCAATTTGTCTTAGAGCTGAGGCGCAGTGCTATATCTCTAGAAATTAAGGTCTGCGTCTCAGCAAAGCACAGATTGCTTTTAATTTTGACTAGGTTTGCACGCGATCAAATAATCTGTTTCAATCTGATCGAAAATCTTTTTTACCCAAGCGCTTCTTTTCTTTTAAAACGAGTTACTCGTTTTGTGTCCATCTTTTTTATTAGAAGATGTAACTCTGAAAAAATCATATATGAATGTGTCTAGTACACCATTCAGAACCCAGTTGACGACTTTCAATATCAGCGAATCAGTTAAACAATCAAAGAACTAACTGCCATTTTTTGACAACAAGTGTGAATGTGAAGTATTTATGCAAAGTTTGCGCCAATTCACAGCAAGGGCATTTTCAATCAGCATATAATTCTGTTGAACACAATTTATACCCAGCAGCATTAGATATGCCATCTGGTATCAAGTGAATTATTTCTTCGTAGTTGACGCGATTTTCAAATAGCATTTGTGTAAAACGTCTTTATGTCAGAGCCGAAAAAGTAACAAATCAACTGATTGAATCAAACTTTGCTCTAAATATTCCTGAAGTGTTGAACTTATCTTGTTTGCTTGCAACCTTCAGGTCAATGATGAAAGACTAACATCATGTGTTCTTTCAAAAATATCGTAGTTACCGTAACACAGAGAGTACGGAAAGCTAAAGCAATATATAAACAATAGCCTCCATTTGGTGCGAAAAGATGCTCAGATATTTGTCCACGGGCATTATTTGTTCTGAGAAGCGAACAGCAAACAGATAATGTCGGACAAATTAATATCCGAACATATTTTTTAAAGATAAATGGAGGCTGTTGTGTTTATTATCCTTCAAATATGTTTCCTTCCCTTTACAGTTATAATGTCATTTTGGTTCTGGCGTTAATCGTTGTTTTACACACACTGACTTCTGCACGAATATCTCAAAAATGATCTTGAATAAACCACACTCCATTGTCAATTTTCTCATAGGAACTCATGATCAGTCATGATCTCAATGGAATTATCAGTTTGGACCATTTTATCAGGAGAACCTACCACCTAACTCAAGAGGAAAGGTTTTAACGCCAGTTTCCTCCAGTGACTAAAGTTGAGAATCAGTGGTTCGAGAATGGTGCAAGCCATTTTTAAACGCTTGAACTCTTGAAACATTGATTTCTGTAATCAGGCTTTGCTTGGTAAACCACGAGGAGAGGTTTTATAGATTAAAAACCAGCTCCTCAGAAAGAGTGAAGTCAGGACTTTGCAAAGCAATCACGTGACCACATAACTATGTGGCAATGAAGAACAACATCACACATGCGTAGTTCATTCGCTTGCGGCGCAAACGCTCAATGGCTCATTTCATTGTATGGCAAATCGAGGACAGCATATGGTTGCAAACGATCTCCCACAAAATTATTGTGATTGTCAGGGTATAAAAGCCTGTGAAAAGCGCAGCGTTTTCATACTTACAGGGCACTGGAGCCACTGTGATCAGGAAGGCAGTGCTCCCCGGGTTTGGCTTCCATTGCACTTCACGGACGCTGAATCCTGCGTGTTCCCCAGACATTGGGTGCACGGTGTGCAATTTTTGTTAGTCGGGCAGACCTGCGTACGCGCTCGTTTGCCCTCCAATACCAAGAAAGACGCCTTGAATGAAAGGAGCTAACACCTTTAGGGACAATACAACCGCTATAAACACGAAATAACGTAAGATTGCGTGACATAACGGGAAATATGGATCGAGAGAACGCCCTTGCGGTAAACCTCGCAAAATTTTAGGTCCGTAAGTTGAAACCACAAACAGTAGAGGATTAAGCGATATGTCGCGAGAAAACGCTAGTTCATATCGTACAGTTATGTGCTCTGCAATTTCCTTAAAAAACACCTCGTTACTCATATATTGTGTAGACCTCTCTTTAGTATAGGTAACGGCAGTATTGCATGTAATCACGCTTTGAATGAAGAACAAGTCAGTTGGTAGCATAAAAATGTTTTACAGTTTTTTACTAGTCATCATTTGTTAGCAGATGCCCACTACTAAAAAATCAACAGTAGTAGTTTACGAAATTTTCACAAAAGAAATTTTAATTATCATGCTCCCGCCAGTCAGTCATCAGTTTAATATATTCAGACCACAGCTGTTGCAGATAGAATTGGCCTGTGCGGGCAATGAAACATTTTAAAATATCAAAGCAAACAAAGCTATTTATTGAGATCGAAGAAAATTGAGCTTTTTTGTTGGTTGTTTAGAAAGGCCCACCACATCAGATGCATTTGATGATAAAAATAGCAACGGCTCTTTTGACAAGTTACCCATTTTCTCAGAAACCGTTGTTAGTATTTTAAGCCATCAAAGTCAGTAAATGGAAACCAGAAAAAAATAAACAGATATTAGTGTGTAATATTCCAAAAAGACTCTAAAAATCCCAAAATATGTAGCTTTAAATAAAACTCAGTAGAAAAGACTACAAAGCTGTTTTCAGGCCCTGAGTGATCACCTGTAGCTGTCAGTTTTCTTTTCACTGGCCATAAAAATTGATTTTCGTCGTTTCTAAGACATCATTTCAAATAATAACGCGAATTTAATAGCTAATATTGGTTCGTTTTCCATTCAGTTAAAACATCGACTGTTTGTCGATTTAATACCGCTTAAACGAATTGTTCTAGGGAGCCCTCGCCAAATTTGTTAACGGTATGTTCACACCAGACGCCTGCTAATGCCTGAAAACAAGATCGTGCATTGTCAAAGAAATCGCTGTCGTGAAAGTTAACGGTTTTTCCAAATATCTATATTTTGGTGAGCCATTATTCATCGAGCGTAGACTTCAGTTTGGCCATCATTTGATGGTTTTGCATTGTAATATTTCATGATTAATTAGAATTTTATTCAACTGTGTTAGAACCACCATCTGCTACGCCACGACAATAAAATATTAAAATGAGCACCGCAGCCGACTAAAGATCAGCATGATCTTAGATCGAGGAGTAGCAGATAAAGATTTTATTCAAAGCGGCACAATGTCGTTGGATAATAACATTTCAGAAAATTTCTTTTATGTCAAAATAGAGGTAACAGATTAAAAATATGAGCTAAAGCAATGACATCTTATGTCAATGACGTCTGACCTAACGTCTTAGACAGTTCAACAAATTTTCATAGAAATCGCAGGACTTCTTGATTGTCTAGGAGCAAATCAATCTCAAGCAAGATGCATCTTTTACAACTCTCGGATTTTTGTTAATACGGATATAGTAAGATCACTGCAGGTTATCCCTGGGCAATCCCTCTCATGCAAGTTATTTTTTAGACATGGTACCCAGTGCTTCCGCGGATAACGTTTTCATGCTCGTTACGTGGATGTTTCCGACGGGGGTCAAACGCCGCTTGGACTGTCCGCGTGCGCAAACTCCACGCCACATGATTGGCTACTAGACCCTCCTGGGTTTCCGAAACCAGGGCGATCTAAACATACCTTGGGTATAAGGTTTGATTCGGGAACTAACCCTCTTACCTAGCTTTCACCTAGATATTCTCTTGCGTAGATATATGTCTCGTTTGGATCACTGCTACTGAAAGAGAATGCAACTTAAATTGTAACTAGTAGAGGGAAATATAATATGGTCCGAACTACTTGGGTTCATGTCTTCACTTTTTGAAAAAGTTAAGACGTGTAACCAAATAGTTCTGACCATCGACTGAGCGATTGAGGCAATCCCGAGTTCAACTCCTCGACCGCGTTGTGTAAAAAGCGAACTGGTCAGCCTCTCACCAGTTGGGATTCTTGATAGTTTATGTTCTATTAGTGCTAAATACATAAAGTTATCATTATCATTATTATTATTATTATTATTATTATTATTATTATTATAATAATTATTATTACTACTAGTACTATTATTGTTAACCTGAGATAAAAGTATCGATTCGCCTATCTTCAGTTCGTTCTGAGATTCAAAAGAATTTCTGCTGGCAGAAGAAGTGGATAATAACCTTTATTCTCGTGGGCTGTCTGTTTGACGATGATATGTCTAATAAAGAGAAATCAAATGTTCAGCAACCTTGGAGCACAAAAGGCAAAACGTTGAGACTAAGAGTACCTAAAATATCATAGGATGTTATCAAATTAATATTATTGGAACACTTATTTCATGTTGTATTTCCAATAAGAGCAATTTGGTATTTTAGTTTTTCTTTTTTTGATGGGGTTAACAAGCGACTTCGCATGTAACCCCGATAACAAACAAAAATTCTGCACCCGACTCACTCGGCCTGGAGCGAACGCAAGGGTCAGTGGCCCAGAGTGCTATGCGCCACCTCGCCTTGGGAGCCCCGCCTTCTTGATCACGGGTCTCCTGTGCACTGTAAGTTTGAGAGAACAGCGAGAAAGAGTGCGTCTTTTATATCGCCGGATGACCGTCAACCTTGAGGTGTACAATCGCTTAAAACTGTTTGTGGCCAATAAAAAGTTTCGGAGCCGAGTCTGCGTTACAGTTCTATAGCTATAAGAGGTAATGTAATTACCAACACCCTTTGTTGTGTAGGAAGGGCAATGCTTACATCCAATTATAAGGCAGCAGGGGATGGAAATTGATGCCTTCAACTTGTTATGACTCTCATCTTAACATTGAGTGTTTTAATTTTCATTATTTTTCGCTTACGGTATATTTACGAATGCGACTAATGATAAATTTATCCAATTGTCATTTTCTCTACTCGGAAATGATCACTATGGTAGGGGGCATTGATCCCCAAAGGTTGAATTTGAGAAACAATTTCCTTGTTTTTCAAGTCAACTTCTAAGTTAGTTACTCAAGTCAAAAGCTTACCTACAATAATGTATTTCATTGTTTGCTCAACGGAAATTGGTAAATTAGATTTACCGATCTGACGATGCAAGATTTAACTTTAATTCAATTTCATGTACGATGAAATTATTTATGTGTGACCTCAAAAACTTAATTTAATTTTCACGACTGGTATAGTAAACAGAACTTAAGAACGCATTTTGTAAATGCCTGCAACTTTCCCTTGTAAACAAAAAAACGTATAGCTATTTCGTTTTAAACCGTGGCTAAGAAGTCTAAAGCTCTCTGAAGAATTTAGGAGAACACTATTTTATGCAGTTTGAAACAATGAAAGATCTCAATAGACGTTGACTTTTCCATCAATTTATATTCGCTTGATTCTTTTTTAAATTGTAATTTTTAAGACTCCGTGGTAATCTGTCAGATAGGCTTTAACCTTATCAGCTTCTATCTCAATTATTAACTAAATTGAAATGGTTTAACAAGATGGCTGGAATTCAAAACGGTCAGTTTTCATAGAGAACGCAATTTCGTACTGGATATGACGGGAATATATGCCTTGTCCAAGGGGAGAAAAGCCCTGTTATTTGTTTCGCGAATTTTTGTGGAATTCCATCTTTTGTTGAAGATACATAAAAATGCCGAGGAACTGAGTAAATGCGGCATTTATTTTAAAATTTTTGAATCGTTTGAGAATTGATAATATAATGTTGAAATTCACTTTGTGCTACAGAACATTGCTCTCAAATCAGTCAAAAGTTTTCGCAAAAATTTAAAACGTCATTAGAATTAGGATTTGGCAAAGCCGAGTTCAGTTAAAACCTGATGTCTTGCATCTGTTAGTTGTGAATATTCATAATCACCAGAAAAAAGATAAAAATTTAGTGACGTGTGTAATACTGCTTACAAAAAAAGTGGAATTTTTCATGGTGAAAAATCCGTGGAAAGATACTGACCCAAACATCAAAATAACTACGAAAAGCGGCCGACATCGTGCAACAGGCATGTCAACTACAATTGTCGTGATCAATACTTTACAGCTTATTTAATGGATATCTGGGGACTAGCTGGTTTGTACTATCTAGTTGTTGCTAAAATACATGTACAAATGAATATTTTAAGTACTTAAGGCTAATACTAAAAAAGAGATAAATTTCGAGGCAGAAATTGTGTGCTATGCTTGAAATAAAGTGCTTTGGTGCACGGGTTTTTACTTCTGCAGGTGTTTGGCTATTGTCTTCAAAAGTTGAAATTCGATTATATTGAATTAACTGTGAATAATTAGTAAACGGAACTCTTTACAGAAGGCGTGCGAGATATATTTTCATCTTAGTTTGATGTTTAGTCTTCGGAAAAAGTAAAACATGTAGAAAAATAAGTCATACGCTTTGTTAGGGAATCAGTTCCAGCGAGAAGTTTTATCAATTTTGTCAATTTTACCATACGTCATTGACGAATTCCTCGTTTAAAGCACGTAATTAGCTGAATAAGAAATTAAAAGATGACACTAACTTCGTTTGCGGTAATAATTATTTTTCAGCGCAGATACAATTTCAGTAGAAGAGTGAGTCTTTGTAGACTCAGCATGTAAGCTTTATAAAGTTACCGAAGTGGTGAGCAGTTAAGAGATATACTCAAAGTGGGAAAATAAAAAACAAGAGTAAAGTTAAATATACAATTTGTTATTTGTGCGATGGCGTTCTTAGTGCAATACCAGTTTTTACGCGATTCCAAGTAAATAAGACTACTACAAGCTTACAGGTAAATAACTGTTCTCGATATTTCATGGAGGAACTTGGAAGAGATTGTGATAATTGCGATATCCGTCAGAACAGTGTGGATGTGCTGGTTTCTGTAAAACTCAAATTTAAAAGCTAAAGGTTGTTTTTCAGTTGTCATCAAGACAGCACGTGGTTATGACGTCAGTGGGAACATTTTGCCCAATCGCATTGCGACAAATATCTCCATGGCGACGAGATATAATAACATCTTGGAAATATCTCAAGTCAACTTCAATTCGAAATCACACCCAGGAGACTGCTGGATATCTAACTTAGTTATATTTCTTTCATCGATTCCTGGCTTCATGAACATGATACGAACACTTATTTACCTGTAAGCTTGCGACGTATTTTGTTGAGTGCTTTTTTATTCTGTGGCTATTTATACAAAGTACGTTAGAAGGAAAACATAGCTAACTTCAATCTTACATTTTCACTATAAACACTCGATTGCCACAACTTTTATCGCAATTAGGTTATCATTCACTCTTTATCTGACTACAATTTGAGTTTACTCTATTAATTTCTCACTCAGTCCTGTTTCTCTCAGACGATTAACAGCTCATGAAGTTTTGTGAGTTTGAAATGCCAAGTGATCCAAGAAACTATGATTCATCGCTGATACCTATACACCATATAATGTTTACCTTCATACGTAAGATGGGTTCATTTTTTTCAGTAAGTTTGTGGTTTAAATTGGTATACGGTAAATACGGTATTTTCTCACTGAAAACTTTCTCATCAAAAATCTTGTTAGAGCCTAAATTTTTAATGACTTCCACTCACTACGAGTCTTGCAAAACACTGCATAGTAATTTCTTATTTCTTTTTCTTTATGATTAATGGAAAAGGCACAAAAGAGATGTGCACAGTTTGGATTTTAACTTGAATGCATTAGCAGGACTCCAAGTGTTTTGTTGATCTCTGGGAAAAACAATTTTCAACTTCAATCTTTTCAGCGTTAATTGAATTATATTAATTTTCTGAAATAATTCATTACACAGTTTAGCTTGAAGAGTTTTAACAATGACAGCACCTGCTGTAATTTTAGCCTGAATGTGGGGAGTGAATTATTCAAGCATATGAATTTTCTTTCTTGATATCTTGTTTCGTTATCATAGGCATGCCCTACATCTACTGAAAACTTCACAATTAGCAAAGTTAGCAGATATGTACTTTAGGAAGACGTGTAGTCAAAACTCTCCTAGTTATAATATATGACCTATATAAAGGTCATAGTAAGGAGAAATTGTATGTTGATATCATAACTTCAAGTCACCTGGCCAAGACACCGAATTGCATTTGCTGATGCCATTGTTTAGGTCTCGAATTAAGAACTTCACCCAGTTTAAAAACAGATATATATTATAAAAAGAAAGAACATGCAAAATTAAGTTCTATTGCCAAGTTTGAAAAGGATCTGTCCAAATTCTCCTAAAAACAAATCACTTTTATTTTTTAACATTTGCCAGACGTTACTATTGTTGCCATAAAGACTTCTTCATCTTCATCAGGAAATGCATCGTTTAATTTTTAACCTGCCCTGCTGTATATTCTACATTTTTTACTATATACAAGGAAAAGACGTCTAATAAATAATTCCTCGAATCTGTCGAACTAATTTTAAACCTTGGAAATTAATATGCTAACGAGGAGCTCAAATAATTATCACTAACGCAAAATCGATCGCCATGAATGAATCGTTAACAGAATACCGCGCTGTTCATCGTTCATGGTTACAAACTGGATAAAAAGCATTCAAAAATTTATCTTCGTTACTTGAAAGACAAAATGTGCGTCATTTTGGAAACTGTAGACTATGTGTTCGGAGTCGCTAGAATCTTAATTTAAAACCTCACATGTAATTGGATAATAGAAGCACCAAATAAGGCTTTACGCGTGCATAAAACAAACGATTTAATTGGCCGAGCCTAGCGGTATACGCTGTTCGTCAGTTGATGAAGCTTTCGTTCTGTTTGACAGCGACGGGTCGGAGAAGATTACGAAGGATTATATTTTTAAGACAAAATTGATCCTCGGAGTATTGTACAAGTGAAGTCGTACGATGTATTCCTGTAAGACTAAAGTTTAACAAATCTGAAACTTGTGCATTTTAATAGCTAGCTGTTGCCTGTGCGCTTTTGTGAAGAAATTTCCGAATTAGAACGGACAGTAGTAGCAATAGCTCATTCTGACTGTCAACCGAGAAACACCCGGTTTTCTTTCCTTGTTTTCGCTTGTTGTTCTGCATACATAAACGGACATTCCGTGTGAAGTGAAGCCTTAAACCTACAATACTGGAATATATTTTTATTCGTCTTTTTCTTCTTTATTTTTTTGACAGCAGGAGATCCTTAAACATTTATACAAGTAAGCTATGGACAAAAGAAAAATAGAACACGAGGTTGAAACACCTTTCCCTAAAACACAAAATTCTATTGGTTTTTTGTTTGCTCATCAGTTTCTGTGATCTTTCTAGCAACTACAATGTTTGTATTTAATATTTCAAACACTGCTCAGTGGAGATTTCCGTAATATCTGTGGTTTAATGTTGTTCGAATTTACTGCTAAAACAACAGACGTCCATATGCTTAATAATGTCGATGTTAGCAGACATCAGTTTTGTTGTAATTTGTTTATTACCCGCGCCTTAACACAATGCTGAACAATATAGCCGGGAAGTTATGAGATTATCATTCTGTTTGAGCCAGGCCAAAGTTGCTCTTGTTAAATGAAATCGTATTTCTGGGATAAAAAGTCATTATTCTGAACTTGTGTTGGCTAACTATTGTTTCAACTTTCAATTTTAACAAGCAAAAACGGAAAGACTATTTACAGTTAGCATATGAATACTTATTAATGTTTAATGAAGAAGATGCTACTTCATTGAAAGTGGAGACTTGCTTGAGGCGAATTGGGCACCTTTAACTAACAGTGGAAATTTTGCTCTCGTGGATGTGCCGGACGTTTTATAAAACGTATTCAACAGATTATAGAACCCACTACGACTGTTAGATAAATTGCAAAGCGCGAAATGTTGCTTGAACAACTAAGTTTAGAGGTTTTTGATAGTGCCAGGTAAACATGCTGCAGACCTGCCGATTTAGAAAGAAGGAAGTCTTATCGGTTAAGACACATGCGTCTTCAGCCTCTAAATTTCCGTGTAAATAAAGGATTTTAAACTGACATGAATTATTCCGAAATATCTATGTTATGGGTAAAAACCGAAGTAGGCGGTTGTATTATACAGTTTGTATGCTCATAAACCAGCAAAAAGTGAAAAGCAGCCTGTTTTGCTTAAGTTGGGACAAATCCCTTAAGTATTTGCTCATTAATTGCGATTATTTTTTCGCCTTTACACTCATGCAGTTATGCTTGCGAGCGGACCTCCGCTATCTCGCGATAGCGCGGTTTTCTCATGGCGACACTACTACTCAGAGGTCGCCTTCAGCGACTGCGTATTGACTTAGCTTTTCTTCTATATTGGAGGGCCAACGAGCGCGTACGCAGGTCTGCCCGACTAACAAAAATTGCACACCGTGCACCCAGTGTCTGGGGAACACGCAGGATTCAGCCTCCGTGAAGTGCAGTGGAGGCCGAGTCCGGGGAGCACTGCCTTCTTGATCACAGTGGCTCCAGTGCCCTGTAAGTATGAAAACGCTGCGCTTTTCGCAGGCTTTTATACCCTGGCAATCACAACAATTTTGTGGGAGATCGTTTGGCACCATATGCTTTTGTAAAAGCCTGTGCTTTGCTACAAAACGGTCCAATAAACTTGGCCGGTGGGTTGTTGCGCTGCGTGATGGAATATTGCGCATGTGTATTTCACGCGCGGGTTGCCACTAGGTCACGTGTTCAATGCTCCAACTGTGTTTAGTCGCCTTTTGTTCACCTGCTTGCGTGTTTTAGTTTTAATTTTCTTAAAGTCCCTTTTGTTTTGCGGCAGAATTTGAGTATTTGACTGAATTGTGAAGTTTGTTTTGCAAATTCACAGCTCAAAAATTCTATGAATATTGTTCATCTAAAAGATCACAGCTCTTCCAAAAATTACCATTTTTTCTATTTCCGTTATGGTGCCATTCGAAGTTAACTTCTGTCAAAATATTCTGCAGTGACAGCTCTTGTTTACGAAGATTATGTAAACCTTGGTAATTAAACAGTAAGCAGAATATTCACAAAGAAATATCAACAATTAAACATGGAAATTTCTGTGATCCTTGAAATTTCGTGGGTTTTTTTTTTAATTTTTTTTTAAAGGAAGAGATATCTAAACAACATAGAATTTTATACCATGAACAGCATATCTATCTATGAATTTTAATCAGCAGTTCGCAAAATTTTACAAAAGAGACCTGGCTTTTAACTTTGATGTGAGTAAGCTGATAAAAAAAAAATAATGATTACAATAATTAGAGACGAAGCCATATCTAATCAGCCTTAGCTGGTTTTCAAGCGGGTACTCTATCCTGGCCGAGTTGGAGAAAAACCCTCGAAGCAAAACGAGTACCAACAACAAGTCAACCCACGCATGGCACTGGGTCGGAATCGAACCCAGGCCACATTGGTAGGAGGCGAGGTCGAAGAGCTCTCACCGCTGTGCCATTTCTGCTCTCCCGTGAGACATGGGACTCAAGCTTGGAACAGGTAAATTATTCAACAAACCTATGCATATACGACTGCTGGGAATTGGTCATTTTTAAAACTGACATTTATTTTTCTGAGCCTCATAAATCATTCCATAATATCTTGTTTTACGACTGCCTAAAATAGCCATTTCTCCCTTATCTCGGGGGACTAACACAATGCAGCGGGCTCGTAAATTCACGCACGCTCCAAATCTGTAAGGAATACATATTCTTCTTGTCAATTTGTAATCTCGATTTGAATATTAACATTACACTGCTAGTGAGATAAGTCGAAGGGATATGTTAATGGTGAATTTAAATGGTGTTTTTATTTTATTCTTTTCTTTTGTTTTTATTATTTTTTTCAGTTGCGGTACAAGGTACAAGAGAAGACAGCATATCAACTAGAAGTTCTTGTCCTGATGTTGCTTTCAATTCTCCGAATTGAACAAAAATGGAAAAAATGTATGGTCGTCAGCATGGAGATTCTTGGGCGCGTAACACAAAGCAAACTCTGAGGTATGGTCTCCAATGAATGAATATATGCCATTTGAAGACTCGTTTCCCTTCAGATACAAGTGGCTTCTGTTTTCTTCCTCTACCAAGTGTTATTCGAAACAGGATCGCCATCATTGTCCTCGATTCCTTTGGTCAGCGGGACGCAAACAACCTCACGGCTCGCATCGACTTAGCTGACATCATATTACTACCAGCGAATGGGTTTAGTTTGGTGCCTGCCGGAAAACTCTGTCTTTTTTTTTACTTCTAGTGAGTAAAGAGAGAGATATTAATTCTCGTGACTTCTGTCAGTGTTGTGCAAACAGGAAAACAAAAACAAACAGAGAAGAAAAAACAGGAAACAGAGTGGACAATCTTGAGTGAAGGCAAGGAACGAACCGGGTGGTAAACCTTAGGGAGAAGAAAACATACCAAAATACATGAGCAAGCGACCAACTAAGGAAACATTTTGTTTCAGGCGCTGTTCACACTACGTCAGAGAAATTCGGAAACGCAGCTTTATTTCTATGGTTAGGTCTACCACCACACTAATCCACAACGAAAACGGAACTTAATTTTCGAAAACGTTCTTCAAACCGGAGGAATTTGAAAAGCCGGCTTTGCGTTTTAGTGTGGACGGAAAGCATTTTGAGCTTTCTAAAAACGATGGCATAACGATAATCATGTGATTTCCCTGCCTGAGGATTTTGTCAAACACAAATCCAAAATGACCATAGTGTAGACAAGGTCTAATACCGCCTAATCTGCGTGGCAAACACGGAAAGAAGCACGAGGCGCGAAAAGAAAGCGCGATCGATCGCTTTGTAAATTTATTCGCTTTCAAATATTACGTCGCCTTTCTGCGTGTGTTTTCTTGTTACCAACGATGCGCCGTTGTGATTTCTAAATGAAATCAGGTCGGAAAAAGCAGGTTACACATTGAATGCCTTAACCTCGTACTGTAAAGATTAATATTCTAGCTTCCGATCCGTATAGAATGAGCAGCCTTAATTGCGATTCGATCTAAAACCATCAACTTAAAAACTGAAAAAGCACTTTACTAATTCTGAATTATCCTTTGTCATTGTGAAATATTCAATAAACCCTTTTGTTCTGTCTAAACAAAACGCTCTCTTGTTCAAATAAAAGCGGGAAACCTATCACTACCTCTTATAAAACTTGATTGTCATTGGTTCCTTGAATTAAGTGTCGAGCAAGGAGCTAATTTTTGGAGATCTGTTATCTTTTTATTAACTGAAAGCTCCAATCGTGTCGCTCGCTCAGATTATAAAAACCAAATAGTGCGCACCATAATATTTGAACTTCTAATATTTCAGAGTCTTACTTTGGTCTATATCAATAATTGGAAACCGAAAGACTACAAAAGAATTCGCAATGTGTCTAAGACGATCCTAACAATGCACAGAATTTAAGGTGTGTAACATTATGAGGAACTGTGGCATTGCTAACTCGAAATCAAAGGCACCTTCTTAGTCGGAAGTCTCTTGATTTCCATTTTATAGAAGTACGTTAAACACTAACATTGCTTCCAAAGTGGACGTTGCGTAACTTGCGATGTGTTAGTTCTGTCTTTTGAGTTTGAAGTTTGTTTTCATGACCACAGAAGGAAGAGGAGTTGGAAAATTAACGCTTCTTGGTTCTTTCGATGCAGAAACGTACCGTTGGTACCTTTTCTCGAGAAACGTTAACAACAGACAGTTTAAGAAAACCACGACAACAAACATCGCTAAACAAAAGGTTTAATGAGCAGAACAATGGTTCTGCAAGTGCGTTATAATTCTTGGTACATTTCTTCGCCGTCCTCTGGAAAACAACAACGTGAAATTACCAAATTTTGCATTGTCCAGAGAACGTGAACTATAACAGCTATTTTTTTAAATTTTATTTCAAATGTTTCGCCCTGTATCAGATTCAGTTTCGTGATAGTTTTGACACTGTGAAACAAAGGGAAAAGACTTAAGAGCATCGCGAGATTCTTAGGTAAAATAAAAAATCATTTTTTAATCGACGCTGCCCTCGGCGTCGCGTCGTGGTTTCTTAAACTCCCTAATAAAGACCGGACATTTTGGACAATGCAATATTCAACGGAGTGTCTTTTCGATCCTCGGAACGGTTTGAGCCTGCGTAAAATGGGGGCTTACTCTACTCGCAAATGCCCTCTCATTGGACAACAGAGAGGTCTTTTTGACAGCAAATGAACATCTCACAATACTGTCTTCTGAACACGGCTATAAAAGCACGACATTCGAGAAGTTTTATCATACTTACAATGCACTGGAGCAACTGTGATCACGAAGGCAGTTCTCCCGGAGCGAGGCCAACTCATCACGCACAAATAGGCTGAGCTTCGAGTGTTTCCCACGCGAGTGGGTGGCGCAGTGTTCAATTTTTGTTAGTCGGGCTGACCTGCGTTCGCGCTGGTGGCCCTTCAGAAAACGCTCATATCAGGAGAAAAAGATACAGTTAAAGTCACTCGATTGGAATCGTTGGTTACTAACTTCACTTGCATGAGGCGATTTAGCGGCGATTCGCTGAGCGACTAAATGGCGTAGTCATTAACATGAACGAGGCAACCTTTCCTGATTGCAATTTCACAATGACCTTCAATTGGCCTGACGTACTGCGTCAGCAGGTTTTCTACGTTGCTTGTGCGTGAATTTAGACTAGGATATAAGAGATTGCTTTTGAGTTCTTCACACTATGATAACCGCTGAATCGAAACCACATATAATTACCTTGAAGTGATTTTTGTTACAGAACGATGCATACTAGGGGATTTTTTTAAACAAGTTCTATGGATATATAGTTACTATTTACTGTTTAATTTCAACATCATCATCTATTTTTTAAATCATTCCAGAGAATGTGCACAATGAATTTGTCGGTTTGCAATAGGGTGATATACAAATATATAAAAACCAAACAATTCCATTTACAATAACCAGAATTAATAAATACAGAACAAAAACTAGCAATTTTTCTTCCTCATAACGTGTGCTGGAAATATTTTATACCTAGCTTTCTTCGGTGGCACAGCCTGTATAGTTAGATACCATGAGATTCTGTTGACGAAAGAAATCTTAACATATATGTGTATATCTCTAGTAGGGTTGGCTGTCTTGTGTGACAGCTAAATTGAAGTTCTGTTTTTTCAATTTGTGTCGTTCTTCTGTTTGTTCAGCAGTCAGAATAGAAAGCAATTTGACTTTTAAACTTGAATAAAAGCTGTACTTTCTAGCTGGAATACATTGTATCTTCATCATTGCAAAGCAGAATAAACAGCCCTAATTGTTCGGTCGTTGGTATTTTATCAAGAATTGAGGAAAATAAAACAAATTAATATCATGAAATGCCCCACACAACAGGTAATGCTTTGATTTAAATGTCGCAAATGTATTTTTAATAAGTAAAGTCATCATTTTGCAGTACAGATATTTTTTATTGTGTGCTTGTGTTGTAAACAGAGTATACATGTAAGCTCTTCCTTGGGGTAAAATGTAGAAAGTAGAATCTTCGAGTAAGCTAGGTCTTCTTTAAAGAATATAAATTATGATAAAATCTGATCAGGTGATCTCGTTTTATTATAATATAACCAGGTCATTTTTTGGCCGTGGAACGCACGCCAAAAATGCTTAGCTTTCATTCGTATTTTGTTGGCTTTATGTTATATTAATAATTGGAAAATAAAGTTTGGCTTGAAAATTCAGCCGAATGCGTGGGGAAATTATTAGATTCTTTATCATTAAACAAATAAAGAATCCTCGACTGTGCTCTGTTCTGTTGTAGAGCACTTAGGAAGCGGTAGAGCACTCAAGAAGTAGGAAAAAGCACTCGACAACGTCTCGTGTTTTCCCCTACACTTCTCCTGCGTGCTTTACAACAGAACAGAGCGCAGTAGAGGCTTCTTTATTTGTTAAATATAAAACCGCGGCGTCTTCTTGTTTACCCAGCTCGATGCAAACACGAGCGAAAGTTTGGGAGATTTGATAGTACTTATACCAACCCTTCCATTCGGCTCTGGTGAAGTTCACTGATGAATTTACAATTCTCCAAAACTGTTTTCCGTGTTTGCGTTAATATATTTCGGTGACATAGCCGAATCATTTCTGTATTATTTTTTTAATGTCAACTGAATCCGTAGGCCGCACGCTAAAAATGTTTAGCTTGATCTGCCCCCAGGGCTCTTCCTACCACATGAGGCGGAGGGAACAAGCACAAGGGAACTGGGAATGAGGTTGTTGGTATCGAGTCATTTTCCTAGCAAGCAGTTTATTTAATTAATAATAAAAAAAATATGATGTCCCGTAAATTCTGCATGTGTAACTTTGTTAATATTAGACGGCGCGTTTGTTAAATTTGATTCACGAAACTACTAAGTATTAATTTAAACAGAATGTGATGACTAAACTTAGATCAAAATTTTCAAAACAAAGCAGGAATCAAGCGGCTTTTTTAGCTGGAAGCGGAAATTAACTCGCAATGCAAATTAAGAAAGTGGATGACGTAAAGATTATTTCACCGGTTGTGAGTTTGACAACGATATATTGAGATAGGCGGAAAAGTCCAAACAAAGTTTGCGACAGTTTTTATTACAGTTTATTAAAACGAAGACAACCTGTCAGGTCATATGTAAACTGGATGAGAAAAGATAATTTATCCAGTCGTAAACGAGCATTTTTTCTTTGTATAATCACGGCTTTTGATATAGGCTCAGGTATAGGTTTGATGATCTAGCAATTTCATCCTCATTTCGCGTTTACTGAAATGAAAAAACAGAAATTTTTCTTTTCCTTCCTTGTTCTGTAACACCGTTTGATTGAAGTTTACATGTGCAGTGTATTTCTTCTTCAAATACACTATCAGATCCTTCAGTTAATTTTCGTTCATCAAAGCTGGATAATTGATAGGGTTCCTCAGCTCTGCTGGCGGGCAGTGAGGCCTTGTCTGCTGAGTACTTAACTTCGTAATTTGCCACTTCATCTTGAAAGCGAACGAGTGAAGTCTTTTTCTTCTTTGGACCCGCCCCGTTACTAAGGTTTGCAAAATTTTCTGAGGTGCAAGTCCTTCTTAATATCCCACCCTGGTTAGAACTGGACTTCTTCCTGGGAATGACTTGTTTTTCTTTAGCTTCAGTGTTTTCTGTCGTCACTTCATCTTCAAAGTGTACTACAGAGGTTTTCTTTTGTGGCATCTTTGTACAGTTCTCGTGTAGTTCTGGTGCAGTATCAGGTTTTGTTTCAATTCCAGTGTTTTCTTTATGTTCGGGCTCGGGATAGTCGTCGGTTGCGACGACAAACCGAGCTTCTGACATCTGTGATTCCTCTTCCTCATTGGGTGCCTCGTTTCCATTCACGTCACGTGGCGAGTCGAAATTTGCCCACAGACCTTCCCACGACTCGTCGTCCTCGTTTGGGGTTATCGAGTTCTGTCGATTACGCATGCTCTGCTCACTAAGGTTGCTGAGCTGTGTGATAGTAAGAGAGGGCGTGATGACTCCAAGGGTGATTGAGCTGACTGAAGGCCGCATTGGAATGTTTTTGTGTGGTCGAAATAGAATGATATAAATTTTTGGTGCGAAGATGCTCGCCCAGGTTAGCGTGCCAAGAAAAATGAACATAAAACTTGAGATAACTGTACGATACCAAGCGGATGTACCCAAGTAGGATGGGATATATACAAGAACGGTGATACATATCGTGGTCATGTTAAATGCTATTAATCGCGACTCGTTGTAATTCTGTGGAACTTTGCGCACGAGGAAAGCTTGATACGTACACACAACGACTAGACCTGCGTTGTAAATGAGCCACAAAGAAAATCCGATTTGACTTCCAGCCAGATTGCAGATAAGCGAGGCGTCTTCAGAATTTTTGGAATAAATGACCTGCGGAAGCACTGTGGTCGAAGAACCAAACACCCATACAACCGAGAGTGCCATCTCGGTGGTCAGCAGACTTGCTAGTATTAACAACTGCCAATGGTTGTCAAGGCAATTAATTGTCCCCGTTCGGAGAAGCTTTTCGTTGAAAATCCTGGATACTCGATTTGTTCTGATAAGGATGCTTCCTGAAAAAGTTTTCAAAGAAGTTTTATTAAGAGAAGACCGCTGCACTGTATCAGAGTCAAATTCAAATTCGGGTTCGGTTCTACTATTTCTTACAGTAAAAAATCCTAGCTGTCTCATTATTTAAGAGTTCACTCAGAGTTTTTTTTTAATATATCTCTAATGTATTTGGCTTGACAGAAAACCTATCGATGCTTTATGATGAAAAGACAATGGCCATTCTGAAAGCGTGGAGAGAAAGGTTAACCGTTAAAATAAAAACGTTTATATATCTCGCGTACTAGAGTTTTGGAATTAATTTTTGCCAATTATGCCCAAGCTGGGAAAGTTAAAATTATGACGTTGGTATACTTACCAACTACCAACACAAAGCAGAGTCCAAACATGAACGGAAGAAGTTTGCAGGAAGCCGCAGAAGGCTTGGCAATGTACGGGAGGGGCGTCACATAAAACATTGCAATTCCCAGAAGAAGAAAGTAACATAGCTGTCTGCTAGCGGCCCGTACAATCGCAGTTCCTCGAAATTTAATAAAGATAATGCCGGTGCAGACCACGAGAGCAAAACCAAAAGATGATAGAAACACGATGACAACAGCCCAGCTCTCACTCCAATGGAGGTACGTCGCTTCGATGGGACTACATCCTGAGTGGTCAGCGGTGGGCCATGTTCCTGTTGGGCAATCAGTGCATTGGGTCACGTGCGACGTATTAGCAAAGGATTTCCCGCTACACTTTGCACAGTCCCAGCAGCATTCCGGGAATTGTGATTTTGGAATCTTATACTCGCCTAAAAATTAAAAAACAGAGGTAAACTTGTTTTATAATGTAAAGGATTTTACATGAGCGTTTCATTAAATTACCAAGTTATGTAGCTTGTAAAAATATGAATATCAACATTGGTCTAGCTTTCTCCAAGAGCTGGAGCTGAATACTGAAGCGCACAGGGGCTTGTTTCGTTTTCCACCAGAAATGTCAGTTAATCCGTGTAAAAGTCCTCGAAAACAATTGCGCATTGTTAGTGCAATTCAGGGCAAGCCAAGACCAAAGAAAGCGGCGCGGACAAAATTATTTAAAAGAACTATAGAAAGAAATCATGATAATAAGTGAAATAGATTTGTCACCAGTCTTTGCATTTGAAAATTAAATTTTGTTCAATTATTGATTTTGATTTTGTGCCATGTTTTCATTGACCCGGCAAGAAAAATGTGGATTAGCCTGTTGTCACGTGGTCAACCGAAGCCAATTTCCAACCATTGTCCAATGACAACTTAGGTAAAGGGTTAACATGGTTAAGTCTGCACACGAGCCAAGTAGCCTTTTCTCCGGTTTCTGTAGCATGAAGCGACTAGGAGTATTTCTACTCCCCCGTGGATGGGATGCTAGTCCATCGATTTGCCGGTACCCATTTATACACGTTGAGGGATAGAGGCAGCTGTGAGAGTAAAGTGTCTTGCCCAAGAACACAACACAATGTCCCCGGTCAGGGCTCGAACCCGGACCATTCGATCCGGAGAAGAGTGCACTAGCCATGAGGCCATCTCGTCGAATTAGGTTTCTAGGTTATTCTACAATGAAAAAAAAATGTAAAACTACACCTTTCTTGCAATTATTACTGCAAATCGAGACTGGAAATTTAGAACTGCTTCCGTGCTCTGAAATCCCTGACAAGTTCAAAGAAGATTCACTCCAAGAACCAACTTTTGCATATCTCAAGCTTCCTTTGCGCAGGTGATAAATGTCATATTGTCCTCTTGTACTGCCCTCTTTGTTAAAGAAAAAGGGCTGTCGCGAATATCCGGGGAAAGATACATTTTGAATAAACTTTGAAAGATCCCGGATGTCAACCTCGCTCCACTTCTTTGCGCACGCGCTTGTGCTGCAGTTCAGCATTGCGTGAATTGCATGTGCTACTGAAAATACCGCATCTATGACATACGGGACATAACCATCGTGATGTACCCCTGAATAACACCGAGAAACATTTCCTTCGTCGCAATTTAAGCTCCTTTTGCAATCATTTGCCCATGGATTGACGCTGTTGTTTTTAAGGAGGCTCTCCATGAAGTACGAATCAAACTTTGGCATGGAGATGATTGGAGGTCTCAATCCAATAATCGAATGAAAGACGTCACCGGCTCCTTGAGTGACCTCTGTAGACCCAACCCAACTGTCGGACGCAATGAACATGTAATTCGTCAAAGACTCTTTTTTCGCTTCGTTGAAAAAGTACACCGCGTCCGGAAATTCAGCGTACAAGATTATCACCCTCGCTTGGGAAAACTGTTTGATTTTCTGGAAGATCGTTGTTATTTCCTCCTTACTTCCTTTGCGTGAGAACAGCTCGTCGACCACGACACAAATCTGTTGCGTTATGTGACTCTGAATTATTTGTTTCAAAGCAGTTATCCCCGATCTTCCATATTCGTTATCCGAGGCCAGCACAATGACCAAGTGCCACTTCAAAGCCACAAGCAGATCTGTTACTGCCAGCGCCTGGAGGTTGTCGGAGGGAACTGTACGGTAGAAGTAAAGGAAACGAGACCTGTCGCTAAGGAGACGACTTGTTGAAGCGTAACTAATCACCGGCACGTGGAAAAGACCTGTAAGACTTGCTGTTGCCATGGTAACGCCACTGAAGGCTGCTCCAACGATGGCTGCTGTACGAGATTTACTTGAACAACAATCTAAAAGGGAGAAAAAAAGATATGGTTTTTGATAAAGAGCTGCAAGATACGCCAACTGCTAAAAGAAGACAGATTATTTCATTTCAACAGTTTTCTTCACTTTACCACGGAAAATTACAAGTATTATATTTCGCCAAGAAGAATCCTCCGTAGGAAAAAAGATGGCGGCTGTACATTAGACCACAATACCATGCGAACCTTACTCAGCCCATAAAGTATAAGAAAGTCCTTTTTTGGAAATAATAGGCCCTTTGCAGGATCCGGTCACATGGTACGGAATAAATTACGCTGGGACGCAAATGACGCAGTGGGACTTCCAAAACAAAGGAAAGTCGGGCTAGACTGGTACGAGTTCCTTTGTTTTGGAAGTCCCACTGCGTCATTTGCGTCCCAGCGTAATTTTTTCCGTACCATGTGACCGGATCCTGCAAAGGGCCTATTGTCCCTGTGCTAACGACATTGTGTATGCTAGGTTTAAAGATGTTAGAGCTTTTCTGTACGTTTCTTTGAGCGTTAATTGTTAGAGTTTTCGTGCGCTTTGAGTTATAGGTAATTATTAAATTCTCAACCTCGGATAATGCAATTCTAGCTTTCTGATTGGTTCACTAGATCACGGTTACCAGCCATTACACATGCGTTTGACCTTATATGAAAATGAATGCGGCAAATGTCGCTCAGAGATCATTTCGTTTTGGCGCCCGGAAGTCACATCACTTTCCGGTCGTTTCCTAGACTTTAATAAAATTTAGCAAAACCGAAGGTTGAGAATTTAATAAAACAATTATTCCATTCGCGCTTGTTGGATATGAGATTGGTTATAGCCAACTCGGCCCTACGAGCCTCGTTCGCTATTTACCATCTCATAGCCAACGCGCGCTCATGGAATAATTGGCCCGATTTATACTAGAGACGGATCATCCGTCTGGGACGAACTTGGGCAAAGAACGATAGTTCGTCTGATAATTCGTCCGCGTATAAATACGGGCAAACAGACGGATCATCCGTTCAGACGAACTACCTGGATAATTCGTCTTCATCGACGAATTACCGAGGCTAATTCGTCTGAACGGATCATCCGTCTGTGAGTATAAATGCGGGCGAAGGACGGACTATCGATGAAATCAACACCTCGTTACATAACGCCAGCGGTCATTTTGCTGAAAATAGTACTCAACATGGCGGACGATTCGGTGCGAAAGCCCAAAAAAGAACGGGTTTGGACTGAAACGGAACTAAAATTCCTTGCCCTCGTGCTAGCTGACGAGAAAACAGAATTTGCCGTTCGACTGGAAACACTCGCCTTAAAGAAGTCTGCAAACAACGAAGTCTTTGCAACTTCTTCTTCATATAACAATTCGTCCGCGATACGCTTTTTTGCCATTTCATCATCCATCCTCAGCAAAGAATTAAATCCTTCTTCTGCAGCTTTTCTCTTATTCGATAAAAGCTTCACGAACTGTGTTTTGGCCCAATTTGCTGCCATTTTGAAATTTGCCGCGAAAGATTGGTCTTACTAGCACTCAGGCCTTTTTGTCACGCTTTCTAAGAAATCACCGATAGTCCCTATCATATAGTTCGTCCCGTATTTATACTAGAGGGATGATCCGTCTGGACAGATGATCTGTCTGGACGGATGATCCGTCTCTAGTATAAATCGGGCCAATATACCAGTGACCATCTTTTTTCCTACGGTGGATTAATTTTATGGCATCTAAACCAATAAGAGGTTGAAGCAAAAATGTACAACCGGCAACTGCTGCCAAGCGCTGAAAAACGACAGCGAAAGACAACGAGAGTATACTGGTGAGAATTTCAGTTTCAAGACTCTTACGCGGTTATATAAATTCAACCTCTTTCCCAGGGCCGTTTCCCAGGCTTGGCGCACCCAAGCCAGGGAAAAGGCCCTGGGAACGAGGTTAATATAAATTTGACTTTTCGGGCCCGTAAAGCCATTTTTAGTTCATCTGTATCTGGAAACGGAGAAGTGTATACGCCTGAAATTTCTTTTCTGAAGAGAACCTCTGTTTATATTAATAATACGTGAATAAAACAGCTATTTAATCATAAGCTTCGAGACTTTGCTGTGGCTTTCCGGGTGCAAAAACGTTTCGGGACCTTCAAGAAACGGGCCTTTGGTCAGAGTTGATGGAGATTCCTTTTCCTTTCTGCAAAAAGAGAGACGACCAGAAAAACAAGGGAATCTATGCCAACCATGGTACTCTTTTTTACCTGGCTTAATTTTCAAAAATTTAAGGTGGCTCTGAACCCCATGTACAGGCTTTTTTAAAACTTTACCAAGAGTTGCGTCTTCATCTTGCTAATCAAAATTTGATAATGTCAATACAATTCTACAGTGTCGTTTTTGAATTGTAAGCCCTTAAAGCTATAATCAAGAATGCTTTTAGCAGATTATACTGTTGGTATGGTAACATGTTATGTCACGAAAATGATAACAATGATTGGACAGTTTTTTGGTACCATGATTGTAGCATTAAAGAGTGCATGGCTATAATGACCCACCAAAGTCTTGGAAAGCACTGGAAACTGTTTTAGCCATCTTAAGATCAAGGGAAGGTTTCGCTCACTAGGCAGGCGGATGATGCCAATAAACTCTCCATAAAAACACTCTCGTTTATTTCATTTCTGATATATCCGACGGTCCGACTAACTCACTCGCGGAGTGGCCGTTAATGAAACAGGATTTTTGTTGATAGAAAAAGAGTTGGAGGTATTACAGCTCAGCAAAAGAGCGTTCCATTAAATTGTTTTGACAAAGGGATTAGAACATAGCCTGAAGCGTCCAGTATAGAACTTTATATCGCTCATTTTATTACTAAACTGACGTTAGAGCTGGTTATCAAAAACAACTGAGGCTAAAAATATCTACATAACAATGCAATAATATTGGTTGTTTTTCTGACAATGAGGCCTTAAATTGGAACTGACACAGACTTCAGTCGATATGACAATCCTATTCTTTGCTTAGTTTCTTCAACACCTAAAGCAGCCGGAACATGAATGATTGCTCTTTAATGAGCTGTAAAGATAAGGCGTCTGTAGAAGTTTGATTATTGCGCAGTTCCTCTAGCTTATTTCGACTACGATTCGAACTATAATGTATATTACTTCTTGGTTAAATGATTTTCATATTTACGTGTCAATATTCTTCCAATTCTTTTCCTTTCCCGGTGTCCTCGTACACTCCATACACGACAACTATAGCTCTAGTGAGAGCTACAATATTATATTTTTATCGGGATTAATCCCAAGCATATAGAACAGTCTATTTCAGCGGTTATTAAACTGATTTTCCTTCAATGAAATACAATTTCTCGCATTTTATGTTCACGGGTCAGTTTAGCATAGGAAATGAGTTTTCATTTTCCATTTAAAAGCTAAAAGAAATTGTCTCTTACCATCACAACTACTAATGGAACATTTCTCTTAAAAAAAAATTAAGACGATCGCATGTCTGTCAATCATCTAATTGCATTAACTAAGTTTTTAAAAATGTCTTTCCGCAGACAGAAAAAAAACTGATTCAGCTCCAAATGTAAATGTTAAAAGCAAAACCAGGCATTTAACTCTGGTCTGAATTTTTTAACTGCCCTGGCGTTTAAACAAAGGCATACAGAATATTTGAAGGCTGCAATTGAAACCTGTTTGTGTGGGTTTGAAATATGGCGCGCGTGAGCTAGCTTGTAATAAATTTTCAAAAACATCCATTCGCTCTCAAGATTCAGCTCTAAAAGCGAACGTTTTCAAGGACGCTTCGATTTCTTTTCTTTATAGCTATGATGAGAAAGTAGTGGATCTTTTTGTATTGCATGCACGATTGCTAAAGTGTTTTCAAGACACGTTAAATTTTTCTGTGTTGATTCAGCTTGTTGTTAGCGAGAAGTAGAGGTGAAAACATATATGCGCAGCTGACAACGAAATTTTTAAGATGACTTGTAAAATGCAAAGCTGTAAAATTCAAGAGATTTCTATTATTTTATAAATAAAACTTGCACTTTCTTCTAGAGAAAAAATTATTTATTGGTTCTAAAAAGATTACAAGAGACTTAAACAGATTTCTATTTCAGTAGCAGAACGTTTCATGTTATACAATGCCTTCAAAAGCTGAGCAGAACTTTTCTCAGTCGTATCTGCTGCGAAGATTTACGCGAAGGATTCGTTAGAAAGCACAATTTTCACTCCCTGGAACTATGATATCGATATTAAATCGGCGACGGAAGTAAAACTTTTGCTGCGGGAAAAGGTTTAAATTAAATTTGTTCAATAACAAACCATCCCACGAAATGACAAAGAAGCTTGGACAGTTTAAAAAGCGTTGTCAATCTGCCAATAAATTTTTTTTCCTATACCGTAGGTGGAGTTGGCGAAGATTACATGATTAAGGAAGTTATAAGCTAGGACCACGTTTGAAAAATAAAATTCGACGTAATTTATAGAATGTGTCCTTGCGGTAAGTATCGAGTTGCGGCGAAAAACTTTTCCGTCTTAAAGATTTCCGTGTCGAATAAAAACTAGAAAAGTGTTTCGTTTATTACAAAATTAAAAGCTCTCTACTGGATTGTATTGGTCTATATTCTTTGGATAAAACTGCATTGATATAAAGGAATAAGTAGAGTAGATAAAGCCACAGCTAAACGGCTCACTCAGTACACCGTCGAAGAAAAGCGAACTCTCCGTCGACCTGTTTCAGTGTTATACTGATTGCCAATCTGATTTCAGGCGCTAAAAATTGGCGTTATCTAGAATTTGGCAAATATACCGGATCGTTGCCACGAAAGACATCTATGTTGGTCTCGTGAAATGAGCAAGTGGAACTAGAAACCTTGTTTGTGTACACAACTTAGGAAATATATTTTTTTTTTTTCCGCACGAAAAACGTGAAATAGCATAAATGGAGCCCGGCAACGTCTCGTCGTATATTTCCTAAAAGCTCGTGCTCTAGTTGCTTTGCAGTTAAAGCAAAGAACGTTTAGGTGGCCTTAAATACTGCCTGAAACTACGAACTCGACAAATGCTGTCATTAACGTGAATATAAAGCAAATAGTCCGAATGCTGGACATAAGTACTGCCGTTTGCGACGCTTAACTAAGGAAACATTGAACTTGAGTTGTGGAGAAAATAGCAAAACCGGGCGCATAATGTAAATTGACAAAGCACTAAAATGCCTCCACAAATGTGATACCGAATATTTCGCTCGGAATAACTGAATCCCACTGATCACTGCGGCCTGGATGACCGAAATATTCTTAATAATCCTAGCGATTTTTGGCTACATCCAATAAACATACCAACCTGACACATTGCTATTTTCTCTAGACGTCGAAGATTGCAAGCCCAAATCGGGTCCGTTCTTGATTTCACTTTGACGTGATATTTCCTTGTCCCTGGCGGAAGTTTCGCTGCAGTCTAGAGATTCTGAGGCGGAATACGCGCTCCTGATAAAGTCAAAGCTTAGACTCTCCATTATAGCATAGTCCACACTCCCACATGTATCTTTAATATCAACCCCAAGGGTCACATTGGGAAGTAGTGCGGTGTCGTTGTTTATAAGTTCCACCGCATATAACATAGCCTCTACCCCTTTGTATCCTCGCAAATGGAAGTCGCCGCGACAGGAAGAATTCCCAGGATGGGGCGCAAAATTTGGCGAAAAATGAACAGGAACTAGTCCACCAATTACGACATCGCCTGCAATGATAACTCCAGTTTGATACTTCGAGCGCCGAGTAGCAGAGATGGCAATGAGAAAGGAATATACAATGAACAGTTTCATCACTGATTAGAAGAAGATTTTGGGACGAAAAAGAGCACTGGCGAAGTTTTATAGTTCAGCTTCAAGTGTGCCAGTCTCGGCTGGAGAAAACCTTGAGCGTTTTCGCCGTGCGCCGGGCGTGTAACATGAAGTTCTTGTTTGATGGTGACGAGAATTTGGCTTGCGAAAAAATTGACAATTTATCAAGTAATCAATGGGAGTGTCTTCTGACACCTCTAGTTTTTGTTTGTTTATGACATGGCATGAGAAAACTGAAAATAGATATTAACATTGGTGTCGTCTTTTCGATTTAATTAAACCACATCACCTGCTGCGTGTAAGTTATGCGCTTGCGCGTTGGGACTCGTTCATAAGCGTGCTGCATTTCCAAGGGCCACTAGCTCGTTTTTAAAAATGTCGTTACAAGTAGCTCTAAAGGGAGGCACCAAACAGTTCGAATTTTTTCTCCAGACTCACTCGTCGAGAAGCCAATTTTGAGTGCCGGTACATTAACAGGTACATTCAGATTTATCTGGCGGTTTACGGTTAAGAAATTATCACGCGGTCGCGGGAAATCGTAAATTTAGCGCGCGGTTTTCGGTCTTTGCGTGTTTTAGTGACGGTCATCGAAACAGAGTAATATGCCCAAACGAGAACCCTCAAAACTTGTACTTTTAGGCTTCGTCATTGTTCGCTGGTACTAAATGAAGTTAGTAACAACTTCAGTGTTCCGTTCTTAAGATCTTGTAGCCTGCGAGCAAGCTCTCATGCCGGTTGCGGCAGATGCATTTAGTCGATGAGCAAAGTCGCGAGAGATGAGTCAGCGAGCGAATTTGTTACGTGCTGTTATGATGATAATCGCCCTACTAGTTGGTTACGCTTTTATTTAGAGGAAAACGAACTCGGTCTGCGGTTTCGAAGGAACAAAACAAATCGTTTTGCGGAATGCGCAACCCCCTATAATAGACCCTCCTCGTCTGTCGTCTCAGCGTTCTGATAATGTTAGTGGTGATGGAGGATAATTTTCTCTTCCACAAGCGGTTAAGTGATGCAGTGTGTAAAGCTTGGCATCTGGCAAATGTCGTAACATTTGTTCTATAATACGTGGAACGCGAGCATGAACACGTAATATTATTACCTCAGTCTAGTGTAGTGTTAGTCGTAAATAAACACAGAACAGTGAAAGGAGGAGCTAGCGTCACAATCGACAAACAATTTAGAAACAATATACCACCTTGAGCCAATAGCTGACTCATGGCACTTGCCGCGTATCTATTAAACGAAACGTGCTAATAATAATAATAATAATAATAATAATAATAATAATAATTAATACTATTTTAAGAGGAGGCCTCCATTCACCCGAAGGTGGTTTTCAGGGGGTCCTCTAGGAAAAAAATATAAAAAATACATTAAAATAAAAACACAAGACCAAGAACTTTAGACTACAAACTAATGCTAAAAACTAAGAACTAAGATTAAAAGTACTAACTAGAGATTAAAATGGTTCAATAAAAACTGTTTCAGTTTAAGTTTAAAAATCGCTTTTACAGTTAGCTCAGTAAGGTCCAATCGTTAATTGCTTTTTAATATGTTTTGTTCTGCCTCATTCCGTTCAAAGCCTGCTGACTATGCGCGTGTAATCATTTCGGGTATTATAACCGTGTTGTTGGCTCATTGTAGAACTGAGCACATCGAGGTGTTAAATATGTTTAAACGAGCGAAAATTATACCGTATTAAAACCAACTTGCTCCGCGCGTTTTCTTCCTCTTGCGCGCGTATAAAATAGGCCACTGTTGAGTCTTCTGCAGGTTGGATTTTTATTTGCAATAGCTTTTTAGAGCAGAAAATAAATGACGGTTTTTGTAAGCAAAGCAAAGTGTCTCTTTAACTGCTCGTTGCAGGTTCTAAGTGAATTGATTAAAAACCCTATTCACGTTATAAAACGCTTTGCGTTCTTCACTGAATTATTTCAATGAAAATATGGTGCCATTTACGAGCCCACTCGTTTGGCCTTGAATCGTTCCGACACAGTAAATTTTCACCCAGAAGTTGCGTTCTATCAAATCCTTTACTACGTTGGAACGTCTTAGGCGGGGTTTCTTTTATTTCAGTATCGGGGATTTGACTTATGTTAAAGTTGGTGGAATCTGGCAAGAAGGGAGGTGTAAAAAATATATTTTTGAATGTAAACATATTTTCATTTCATCCCAAATGGCGCCGATGGAACCAACCTATTTTCATGAATGTAAGTTGTTTCGTCTACGGGTCGTTTTGCCTACAAGTCGATTCGCCTACATCCAAGTCGTTTCGCCTACACGATCGAAGTCGTTTCGCCTACACAATCTGAGGCGATTCGCCTACATTGATACCGATTCGCCTACAAGTCCAATAAAGTCGTTTCGCCTACACTTAAGTGGAAGATATTTTGCAAAGATAAATGAACATCACTGTGTTTCACTTTCGTTTCAATAGAAACTCAATGACAATTTTTTCTTCTATTTCTGGTCTTAGTATTAAACTTCACGTTTTAGAGAATTCGCGCTGACTGAGTTAATTGTCAATTTGACATTTGCAGTTTGGTACGAGCGCTTATCAGTTTCTTTAAAAAAATTTCGAGTTTTTTTTTAATATTAAAGAAACCGTAAATGCCCTCCTTTTAGTCTTCTCAGGAATTTGATTATCCATGTGTTCCTAAATGTTCTTTCAAAACTAGCATATGTACCCTAGAAGCTTCACTTCTTGGGCAAATCATCAAATTTCCGGTCATTCCGAAATTGCACAGGGAACTGGGGCGAGTTTCAAATTTCAACTAATCGATAAACTGACACCAGCACATGAAAGATCACGTTGAGAGTAGTCATTTGACCAAGTTTGATGCTTTTAGGGGGAACAGAGATCAAGTTACAGACCTTGAAATATGGTTCAAAATCCATACATATCCATGACTCTCATGTTGAGACAGCTTCCCCCAAAACCATATAAACTCTTAAATGTTTTTTTTATGATTTCTGTGATACTCTTAAAAGTCGACAAACATACGTGCTTTTCATCTCAGCTTCTTTCAAATGGTAGTTGAATGACGGGATTTTTCAGCTGTCACAAAACCGATAAAAAATTTTATTGGTAAACATGCAGCTGTCAATTTTGTGGCTCAATAGTTTACCATAGCAACAGTACGGCCTACTAAAATCACCCTTAATTTTAACGATAAGCGCTTGTAACCCAAAAACGAGCTTGGTGACCCCATTTTTTATTATCGAATTGTAATTAGCATGATAAGATACAACTTTTTGCAAATTTTAAAAACATTCTGCGAAGGGGCTTCAGAGCCACCTTAAATTTTCGAAAATTTAAGGTGGCTCGGTACCCCCTTCACATATTGTAAGTATTTAGTATCTACCTGAGTAGTAAGTATTTAGTGTAGGCGAATCGACTTCAATGTGGGCGAATGGACTCAGATCGTGCAGGCGAAACGACTTCGATCGTGCTGGCGAATCAACAAATAAATCAGATCTGAATATTGAAAGGTCATAGTACGGTTAACTCTACCAATGAATATGAGCCTGATGTATTGTATACTTTTTGTGCAACACGGGTTTGCTGAAAAACTCAACATTTTACAAAGAATGTATGAGCTCATTAGCGCTTTCACCACCCAGAAATTTTGCAATTTTTGAACGACAATTTTTCCTTGAATATTACACCCTAAAAGCTAACAATTTCATCTTGTATTATTTAAGTTTCACTAGCTGCCTGGAGTCAATTTATATGTAACATTTTTCTTTCTGTACGCAAAGCCCTAATGAGCAAAAATGCAAACAATGACGTCAGCCACTATCATGTTATCAAAAAACTGCCCAATCATTATGGTCATCGGTGATCACGTTCTCGTCAATTTTCTGGTACAATAAGTTACCACAGCAATAATAATTATATGGCCTGCTAAAAACACAATTAATTTCAGCTTTAAGCGCTTATAACTCAAAAACGAGCTCGGTGACCCCCATATTTTACTATCGAATTGTGATAAGCGACATACATTTGTTTGCAAAGTTTAAAAACATTTTGCTGGGAAAGTTTTAAGTTTCGAAAATCTTCTCCCCAGGGTCTTCTCGGTCTTCAAATTCAGTGTGGCCTCGGTACCCTTTAGCGAAAAAGAAGTGGTTGCTAATTTTGCCTGATGAGTATGGCCGCTCTTGGCCATACGAAACAGGCCTGTAGCAAATAAAGCGATGAGTACCATTTGAAGTCTGGAACTACATCAAAATAATAATATATATATGTACATCTATATATGTCTGGATTTTTGAGAACGGTGTCGACTTTGGGCCAAAACTTTTTCGCCTGCCTGCCGGCGATAGCCGGCAGTCAGGCCCTTGCGGTGCTCCGAAAGTGAGGGGGGACTCCGTCATGGAGGGTAGTGGTAGAAAGCTTAGGTGTCTGGCTACCAGCTGGTACCAAGGGAAAGGCCCAGCAATTATCCTTTGGGGGGTGGGGTGAGTCACAGAGAGAGGCATTTTGCTTAGGAAAACTGCTTATTTTCTTTGCAGGACAGCCTTTGTCAGTCATGCCCTGTGGGCTTAGTGGCTGGAAGCCAGCCAGCCAGTCACAAGCAAGCTGGGTGAGTAGAGTGTGTGTTGCCAGGCTGCCTGTGGCTGATCTGTTGAAAAATACCCTGTAATTTCTTGGAAAACTGTCAGGGTGGTTGTGCTGAGGTGAGCACGGTTTTCATAAATCCAGACATATATTGGGACAGAATGTTTTGGGAGACCCTACAGTTCAGCTGCTGTAGCCCCAGACCGGTGATGGAGAACACTTTGAGGTAGCAGGTTCAAGCTGGAGGCATGTCCCTGGCATTCCAGGCCAATATATGTCTGGATTTTTGAGAACGGTGTCGACTTTGGGCCAAAACTTTTTCGCCTGCCTGCCGGCGATAGCCGGCAGTCAGGCCCTTGCGGTGCTCCGAAAGTGAGGGGGGACTCCGTCATGGAGGGTAGTGGTAGAAAGCTTAGGTGTCTGGCTACCAGCTGGTACCAAGGGAAAGGCCCAGCAATTATCCTTTGGGGGGTGGGGTGAGTCACAGAGAGAGGCATTTTGCTTAGGAAAACTGCTTATTTTCTTTGCAGGACAGCCTTTGTCAGTCATGAGGCCCTGATAGGGTAAATTCCGACGGGCGACATGGCGTTGAAACAGCGACATCAGGGAAATGAAATGGCGACAAGCGACAAGATTACTGCTGCAATCTACGAAAGCGACGGGAAAAAGTTCAAAATGGACAGCGAATTTCTTCTGTTTAAACATTCGACAGCGACTTAGGATCACTTAGAATTGTATTTGAAAAAAATAAAAAATAATGTTTACATCGCCCGATTTCGAGCTTGTTACGCGTTACGCTTCGAACGTCACGCACTAATGTCACAAATGGTAACATGCCGTGTGACCTTTGATCTCGCCC
>OZ026598.1:3809770-3814770 GCA_964020085.1 Micromussa lordhowensis
TGAGGTAGCAGGTTCAAGCTGGAGGCATGTCCCTGGCATTCCAGGCCAATATATGTCTGGATTTTTGAGAACGGTGTCGACTTTGGGCCAAAACTTTTTCGCCTGCCTGCCGGCGATAGCCGGCAGTCAGGCCCTTGCGGTGCTCCGAAAGTGAGGGGGGACTCCGTCATGGAGGGTAGTGGTAGAAAGCTTAGGTGTCTGGCTACCAGCTGGTACCAAGGGAAAGGCCCAGCAATTATCCTTTGGGGGGTGGGGTGAGTCACAGAGAGAGGCATTTTGCTTAGGAAAACTGCTTATTTTCTTTGCAGGACAGCCTTTGTCAGTCATGCCCTGTGGGCTTAGTGGCTGGAAGCCAGCCAGCCAGTCACAAGCAAGCTGGGTGAGTAGAGTGTGTGTTGCTAGGCTGCCTGTGGCTGATCTGTTGAAAAATACCCTGTAATTTCTTGGAAAACTGTCAGGGTGGTTGTGCTGAGGTGAGCACGGTTTTCATAAATCCAGACATATATTGGGACAGAATGTTTTGGGAGACCCTACAGTTCAGCTGCTGTAGCCCCAGACCGGTGATGGAGAACACTTTGAGGTAGCAGGTTCAAGCTGGAGGCATGTCCCTGGCATTCCAGGCCAATATATGTCTGGATTTTTGAGAACGGTGTCGACTTTGGGCCAAAACTTTTTCGCCTGCCTGCCGGCGATAGCCGGCAGTCAGGCCCTTGCGGTGCTCCGAAAGTGAGGGGGGACTCCGTCATGGAGGGTAGTGGTAGAAAGCTTAGGTGTCTGGCTACCAGCTGGTACCAAGGGAAAGGCCCAGCAATTATCCTTTGGGGGGTGGGGTGAGTCACAGAGAGAGGCATTTTGCTTAGGAAAACTGCTTATTTTCTTTGCAGGACAGCCTTTGTCAGTCATGCCCTGTGGGCTTAGTGGCTGGAAGCCAGCCAGCCAGTCACAAGCAAGCTGGGTGAGTAGAGTGTGTGTTGCTAGGCTGCCTGTGGCTGATCTGTTGAAAAATACCCTGTAATTTCTTGGAAAACTGTCAGGGTGGTTGTGCTGAGGTGAGCACGGTTTTCATAAATCCAGACATATATTGGGACAGAATGTTTTGGGAGACCCTACAGTTCAGCTGCTGTAGCCCCAGACCGGTGATGGAGAACACTTTGAGGTAGCAGGTTCAAGCTGGAGGCATGTCCCTGGCATTCCAGGCCAATATATGTCTGGATTTTTGAGAACGGTGTCGACTTTGGGCCAAAACTTTTTCGCCTGCCTGCCGGCGATAGCCGGCAGTCAGGCCCTTGCGGTGCTCCGAAAGTGAGGGGGGACTCCGTCATGGAGGGTAGTGGTAGAAAGCTTAGGTGTCTGGCTACCAGCTGGTACCAAGGGAAAGGCCCAGCAATTATCCTTTGGGGGGTGGGGTGAGTCACAGAGAGAGGCATTTTGCTTAGGAAAACTGCTTATTTTCTTTGCAGGACAGCCTTTGTCAGTCATGCCCTGTGGGCTTAGTGGCTGGAAGCCAGCCAGCCAGTCACAAGCAAGCTGGGTGAGTAGAGTGTGTGTTGCTAGGCTGCCTGTGGCTGATCTGTTGAAAAATACCCTGTAATTTCTTGGAAAACTGTCAGGGTGGTTGTGCTGAGGTGAGCACGGTTTTCATAAATCCAGACATATATTGGGACAGAATGTTTTGGGAGACCCTACAGTTCAGCTGCTGTAGCCCCAGACCGGTGATGGAGAACACTTTGAGGTAGCAGGTTCAAGCTGGAGGCATGTCCCTGGCATTCCAGGCCAATATATGTCTGGATTTTTGAGAACGGTGTCGACTTTGGGCCAAAACTTTTTCGCCTGCCTGCCGGCGATAGCCGGCAGTCAGGCCCTTGCGGTGCTCCGAAAGTGAGGGGGGACTCCGTCATGGAGGGTAGTGGTAGAAAGCTTAGGTGTCTGGCTACCAGCTGGTACCAAGGGAAAGGCCCAGCAATTATCCTTTGGGGGGTGGGGTGAGTCACAGAGAGAGGCATTTTGCTTAGGAAAACTGCTTATTTTCTTTGCAGGACAGCCTTTGTCAGTCATGCCCTGTGGGCTTAGTGGCTGGAAGCCAGCCAGCCAGTCACAAGCAAGCTGGGTGAGTAGAGTGTGTGTTGCTAGGCTGCCTGTGGCTGATCTGTTGAAAAATACCCTGTAATTTCTTGGAAAACTGTCAGGGTGGTTGTGCTGAGGTGAGCACGGTTTTCATAAATCCAGACATATATTGGGACAGAATGTTTTGGGAGACCCTACAGTTCAGCTGCTGTAGCCCCAGACCGGTGATGGAGAACACTTTGAGGTAGCAGGTTCAAGCTGGAGGCATGTCCCTGGCATTCCAGGCCAATATATGTCTGGATTTTTGAGAACGGTGTCGACTTTGGGCCAAAACTTTTTCGCCTGCCTGCCGGCGATAGCCGGCAGTCAGGCCCTTGCGGTGCTCCGAAAGTGAGGGGGGACTCCGTCATGGAGGGTAGTGGTAGAAAGCTTAGGTGTCTGGCTACCAGCTGGTACCAAGGGAAAGGCCCAGCAATTATCCTTTGGGGGGTGGGGTGAGTCACAGAGAGAGGCATTTTGCTTAGGAAAACTGCTTATTTTCTTTGCAGGACAGCCTTTGTCAGTCATGCCCTGTGGGCTTAGTGGCTGGAAGCCAGCCAGCCAGTCACAAGCAAGCTGGGTGAGTAGAGTGTGTGTTGCCAGGCTGCCTGTGGCTGATCTGTTGAAAAATACCCTGTAATTTCTTGGAAAACTGTCAGGGTGGTTGTGCTGAGGTGAGCACGGTTTTCATAAATCCAGACATATATTGGGACAGAATGTTTTGGGAGACCCTACAGTTCAGCTGCTGTAGCCCCAGACCGGTGATGGAGAACACTTTGAGGTAGCAGGTTCAAGCTGGAGGCATGTCCCTGGCATTCCAGGCCAATATATGTCTGGATTTTTGAGAACGGTGTCGACTTTGGGCCAAAACTTTTTCGCCTGCCTGCCGGCGATAGCCGGCAGTCAGGCCCTTGCGGTGCTCCGAAAGTGAGGGGGGACTCCGTCATGGAGGGTAGTGGTAGAAAGCTTAGGTGTCTGGCTACCAGCTGGTACCAAGGGAAAGGCCCAGCAATTATCCTTTGGGGGGTGGGGTGAGTCACAGAGAGAGGCATTTTGCTTAGGAAAACTGCTTATTTTCTTTGCAGGACAGCCTTTGTCAGTCATGAGGCCCTGATAGGGTAAATTCCGACGGGCGACATGGCGTTGAAACAGCGACATCAGGGAAATGAAATGGCGACAAGCGACAAGATTACTGCTGCAATCTACGAAAGCGACGGGAAAAAGTTCAAAATGGACAGCGAATTTCTTCTGTTTAAACATTCGACAGCGACTTAGGATCACTTAGAATTGTATTTGAAAAAAATAAAAAATAATGTTTACATCGCCCGATTTCGAGCTTGTTACGCGTTACGCTTCGAACGTCACGCACTAATGTCACAAATGGTAACATGCCGTGTGACCTTTGATCTCGCCCGGTGAGGTTCACACGTGCTCAGCTGTCAGCCAACTCAGCCATTTTATAGCGGGAGCAGTCGGAGCAGTCAGTTGTGTTGTGGTCTTTGTGAACGTTTCGATCGACTTCGCTTTAAGACAGACCAAGACAGAATGCCGAAGCACAAGCACAAGAAAGAAAAGAAGAAGAAAAGACTAAGAGAAAAAACGGGTAGGAGAAAGTAAATTAAATGGGCAGGAAAACTACTGACACGACTGGTCACGACTGCAGAACCGGCATGATGGTTCATGATCAGCAGTGATCAACGCATGGTGACCCATGGTCAACGATTTCTCGTCTGTTTAATTATAATCCGAGCATGGTCAGCGTTGGTCCGCATTGGCGTTTCCTGAATTGAAGTAATTGTGACTTTAAAGATATGAAAGTTCCAAATGATTTAATATTTGAGAAACCACAGCGGAATAAAACCGCAGCCGGAAATGCCTCGCTACATATACGGTCATGTACCAGATACTTAAGTTCGTCAGTGGCGATAAAAAAATAACATGTCTGTAGACACTCTTATTTTTCGGCCATTTCAACTTTAGTAAAAACAGCAAACAAACTGCGGTTATAAACATAACTAGACAACGCATGTTGTAAAATTCTTCATTTATCTTGACGTTTCGTATGCTCCATGACAGGAAAACGGAACATTTTAAAGCGCTGACGAATAACAGCCATTCTTCTGCCATTGCGGATCATATGACCCAAACAGGCCACAGGATAAAATGGGATCACTTTGACATTTTAGCCACTGGACAGTCCGATATTCATTGTAAAATTAAGGAAGCCTTGCTCATTCGTGATTTAAAACCAGCGCTTAATGAAAATATTGGCAGTGAGAAACTTCTTCTCTACTAGCCATTTATATTTTTCCTAGCAGACTTAACTAGGTCTGTTTATTTTCATTGTCATTACTTTCCTTATTTGGTATTAGTCTTCCTGTTTAAATTTTATTGTAGTTTTAGGTAACCGTTACTTCTGAAGATGTATGTTGGAGCATACGAAACGTCAAGATAAATGAAGAATTTTACAACATGCGTTGTCTAGTTATGTTTATAACCGCAGTTTGTTCGCTGTTTTTAACATGTCTGTTTTCCTAGCTTTCTGGTCAATTCTTGAGACCTCACCATGCTACTATTAACAGCCACATATTTCTTAATTTATGATTAAAAAAACTTGGGGTTAAGGCCAATAATTCATTTTTTTGAGAAAACCGCCAACTCACGGTCACTCACTAGGCTCGATTTTCCCCGCTCTCTCGGGTCCGATCAACGGCTGGTAATCGAGCCTACCAACTCACCAAATTGGCGCGTAAATCTGCAGAAAAATTTATGACACTTTTGACATCGATGGGTAACTGTAAGGGAAAATTTTAAAAAAAGTTCAAAACAGTGCTGGTCGTATAAAATAATTACATTAATCAAGTTTGGTAAATGTTTTCCTCTGCTTTATCTTAACT
>OZ026598.1:3819770-3844770 GCA_964020085.1 Micromussa lordhowensis
TGTGGGCTTAGTGGCTGGAAGCCAGCCAGCCAGTCACAAGCAAGCTGGGTGAGTAGAGTGTGTGTTGCCAGGCTGCCTGTGGCTGATCTGTTGAAAAATACCCTGTAATTTCTTGGAAAACTGTCAGGGTGGTTGTGCTGAGGTGAGCACGGTTTTCATAAATCCAGACATATATTGGGACAGAATGTTTTGGGAGACCCTACAGTTCAGCTGCTGTAGCCCCAGACCGGTGATGGAGAACACTTTGAGGTAGCAGGTTCAAGCTGGAGGCATGTCCCTGGCATTCCAGGCCAATATATGTCTGGATTTTTGAGAACGGTGTCGACTTTGGGCCAAAACTTTTTCGCCTGCCTGCCGGCGATAGCCGGCAGTCAGGCCCTTGCGGTGCTCCGAAAGTGAGGGGGGACTCCGTCATGGAGGGTAGTGGTAGAAAGCTTAGGTGTCTGGCTACCAGCTGGTACCAAGGGAAAGGCCCAGCAATTATCCTTTGGGGGGTGGGGTGAGTCACAGAGAGAGGCATTTTGCTTAGGAAAACTGCTTATTTTCTTTGCAGGACAGCCTTTGTCAGTCATGCCCTGTGGGCTTAGTGGCTGGAAGCCAGCCAGCCAGTCACAAGCAAGCTGGGTGAGTAGAGTGTGTGTTGCTAGGCTGCCTGTGGCTGATCTGTTGAAAAATACCCTGTAATTTCTTGGAAAACTGTCAGGGTGGTTGTGCTGAGGTGAGCACGGTTTTCATAAATCCAGACATATATTGGGACAGAATGTTTTGGGAGACCCTACAGTTCAGCTGCTGTAGCCCCAGACCGGTGATGGAGAACACTTTGAGGTAGCAGGTTCAAGCTGGAGGCATGTCCCTGGCATTCCAGGCCAATATATGTCTGGATTTTTGAGAACGGTGTCGACTTTGGGCCAAAACTTTTTCGCCTGCCTGCCGGCGATAGCCGGCAGTCAGGCCCTTGCGGTGCTCCGAAAGTGAGGGGGGACTCCGTCATGGAGGGTAGTGGTAGAAAGCTTAGGTGTCTGGCTACCAGCTGGTACCAAGGGAAAGGCCCAGCAATTATCCTTTGGGGGGTGGGGTGAGTCACAGAGAGAGGCATTTTGCTTAGGAAAACTGCTTATTTTCTTTGCAGGACAGCCTTTGTCAGTCATGCCCTGTGGGCTTAGTGGCTGGAAGCCAGCCAGCCAGTCACAAGCAAGCTGGGTGAGTAGAGTGTGTGTTGCCAGGCTGCCTGTGGCTGATCTGTTGAAAAATACCCTGTAATTTCTTGGAAAACTGTCAGGGTGGTTGTGCTGAGGTGAGCACGGTTTTCATAAATCCAGACATATATTGGGACAGAATGTTTTGGGAGACCCTACAGTTCAGCTGCTGTAGCCCCAGACCGGTGATGGAGAACACTTTGAGGTAGCAGGTTCAAGCTGGAGGCATGTCCCTGGCATTCCAGGCCAATATATGTCTGGATTTTTGAGAACGGTGTCGACTTTGGGCCAAAACTTTTTCGCCTGCCTGCCGGCGATAGCCGGCAGTCAGGCCCTTGCGGTGCTCCGAAAGTGAGGGGGGACTCCGTCATGGAGGGTAGTGGTAGAAAGCTTAGGTGTCTGGCTACCAGCTGGTACCAAGGGAAAGGCCCAGCAATTATCCTTTGGGGGGTGGGGTGAGTCACAGAGAGAGGCATTTTGCTTAGGAAAACTGCTTATTTTCTTTGCAGGACAGCCTTTGTCAGTCATGCCCTGTGGGCTTAGTGGCTGGAAGCCAGCCAGCCAGTCACAAGCAAGCTGGGTGAGTAGAGTGTGTGTTGCCAGGCTGCCTGTGGCTGATCTGTTGAAAAATACCCTGTAATTTCTTGGAAAACTGTCAGGGTGGTTGTGCTGAGGTGAGCACGGTTTTCATAAATCCAGACATATATTGGGACAGAATGTTTTGGGAGACCCTACAGTTCAGCTGCTGTAGCCCCAGACCGGTGATGGAGAACACTTTGAGGTAGCAGGTTCAAGCTGGAGGCATGTCCCTGGCATTCCAGGCCAATATATGTCTGGATTTTTGAGAACGGTGTCGACTTTGGGCCAAAACTTTTTCGCCTGCCTGCCGGCGATAGCCGGCAGTCAGGCCCTTGCGGTGCTCCGAAAGTGAGGGGGGACTCCGTCATGGAGGGTAGTGGTAGAAAGCTTAGGTGTCTGGCTACCAGCTGGTACCAAGGGAAAGGCCCAGCAATTATCCTTTGGGGGGTGGGGTGAGTCACAGAGAGAGGCACTTTGCTTAGGAAAACTGCTTATTTTCTTTGCAGGACAGCCTTTGTCAGTCATGCCCTGTGGGCTTAGTGGCTGGAAGCCAGCCAGCCAGTCACAAGCAAGCTGGGTGAGTAGAGTGTGTGTTGCCAGGCTGCCTGTGGCTGATCTGTTGAAAAATACCCTGTAATTTCTTGGAAAACTGTCAGGGTGGTTGTGCTGAGGTGAGCACGGTTTTCATAAATCCAGACATATATTGGGACAGAATGTTTTGGGAGACCCTACAGTTCAGCTGCTGTAGCCCCAGACCGGTGATGGAGAACACTTTGAGGTAGCAGGTTCAAGCTGGAGGCATGTCCCTGGCATTCCAGGCCAATATATGTCTGGATTTTTGAGAACGGTGTCGACTTTGGGCCAAAACTTTTTCGCCTGCCTGCCGGCGATAGCCGGCAGTCAGGCCCTTGCGGTGCTCCGAAAGTGAGGGGGGACTCCGTCATGGAGGGTAGTGGTAGAAAGCTTAGGTGTCTGGCTACCAGCTGGTACCAAGGGAAAGGCCCAGCAATTATCCTTTGGGGGGTGGGGTGAGTCACAGAGAGAGGCATTTTGCTTAGGAAAACTGCTTATTTTCTTTGCAGGACAGCCTTTGTCAGTCATGCCCTGTGGGCTTAGTGGCTGGAAGCCAGCCAGCCAGTCACAAGCAAGCTGGGTGAGTAGAGTGTGTGTTGCCAGGCTGCCTGTGGCTGATCTGTTGAAAAATACCCTGTAATTTCTTGGAAAACTGTCAGGGTGGTTGTGCTGAGGTGAGCACGGTTTTCATAAATCCAGACATATATTGGGACAGAATGTTTTGGGAGACCCTACAGTTCAGCTGCTGTAGCCCCAGACCAGTGATGGAGAACACTTTGAGGTAGCAGGTTCAAGCTGGAGGCATGTCCCTGGCATTCCAGGCCATTGGGACAGAATGTTTTGGGAGACCCTACAGTTCAGCTGCTGTAGCCCCAGACCGGTGATGGAGAACACTTTGAGGTAGCAGGTTCAAGCTGGAGGCATGTCCCTGGCATTCCAGGCCAATATATGTCTGGATTTTTGAGAACGGTGTCGACTTTGGGCCAAAACTTTTTCGCCTGCCTGCCGGCGATATCAGGCCCTTGCGGTGCTCCGAAAGTGAGGGGGGACTCCGTCATGGAGGGTAGTGGTAGAAAGCTTAGGTGTCTGGCTACCAGCTGGTACCAAGGGAAAGGCCCAGCAATTATCCTTTGGGGGGTGGGGTGAGTCACAGAGAGAGGCATTTTGCTTAGGAAAACTGCTTATTTTCTTTGCAGGACAGCCTTTGTCAGTCATGCCCTGTGGGCTTAGTGGCTGGAAGCCAGCCAGCCAGTCACAAGCAAGCTGGGTGAGTAGAGTGTGTGTTGCTAGGCTGCCTGTGGCTGATCTGTTGAAAAATACCCTGTAATTTCTTGGAAAACTGTCAGGGTGGTTGTGCTGAGGTGAGCACGGTTTTCATAAATCCAGACATATATTGGGACAGAATGTTTTGGGAGACCCTACAGTTCAGCTGCTGTAGCCCCAGACCGGTGATGGAGAACACTTTGAGGTAGCAGGTTCAAGCTGGAGGCATGTCCCTGGCATTCCAGGCCAATATATGTCTGGATTTTTGAGAACGGTGTCGACTTTGGGCCAAAACTTTTTCGCCTGCCTGCCGGCGATAGCCGGCAGTCAGGCCCTTGCGGTGCTCCGAAAGTGAGGGGGGACTCCGTCATGGAGGGTAGTGGTAGAAAGCTTAGGTGTCTGGCTACCAGCTGGTACCAAGGGAAAGGCCCAGCAATTATCCTTTGGGGGGTGGGGTGAGTCACAGAGAGAGGCATTTTGCTTAGGAAAACTGCTTATTTTCTTTGCAGGACAGCCTTTGTCAGTCATGCCCTGTGGGCTTAGTGGCTGGAAGCCAGCCAGCCAGTCACAAGCAAGCTGGGTGAGTAGAGTGTGTGTTGCCAGGCTGCCTGTGGCTGATCTGTTGAAAAATACCCTGTAATTTCTTGGAAAACTGTCAGGGTGGTTGTGCTGAGGTGAGCACGGTTTTCATAAATCCAGACATATATTGGGACAGAATGTTTTGGGAGACCCTACAGTTCAGCTGCTGTAGCCCCAGACCGGTGATGGAGAACACTTTGAGGTAGCAGGTTCAAGCTGGAGGCATGTCCCTGGCATTCCAGGCCATTGGGACAGAATGTTTTGGGAGACCCTACAGTTCAGCTGCTGTAGCCCCAGACCGGTGATGGAGAACACTTTGAGGTAGCAGGTTCAAGCTGGAGGCATGTCCCTGGCATTCCAGGCCAATATATGTCTGGATTTTTGAGAACGGTGTCGACTTTGGGCCAAAACTTTTTCGCCTGCCTGCCGGCGATATCAGGCCCTTGCGGTGCTCCGAAAGTGAGGGGGGACTCCGTCATGGAGGGTAGTGGTAGAAAGCTTAGGTGTCTGGCTACCAGCTGGTACCAAGGGAAAGGCCCAGCAATTATCCTTTGGGGGGTGGGGTGAGTCACAGAGAGAGGCATTTTGCTTAGGAAAACTGCTTATTTTCTTTGCAGGACAGCCTTTGTCAGTCATGCCCTGTGGGCTTAGTGGCTGGAAGCCAGCCAGCCAGTCACAAGCAAGCTGGGTGAGTAGAGTGTGTGTTGCTAGGCTGCCTGTGGCTGATCTGTTGAAAAATACCCTGTAATTTCTTGGAAAACTGTCAGGGTGGTTGTGCTGAGGTGAGCACGGTTTTCATAAATCCAGACATATATTGGGACAGAATGTTTTGGGAGACCCTACAGTTCAGCTGCTGTAGCCCCAGACCGGTGATGGAGAACACTTTGAGGTAGCAGGTTCAAGCTGGAGGCATGTCCCTGGCATTCCAGGCCAATATATGTCTGGATTTTTGAGAACGGTGTCGACTTTGGGCCAAAACTTTTTCGCCTGCCTGCCGGCGATATCAGGCCCTTGCGGTGCTCCGAAAGTGAGGGGGGACTCCGTCATGGAGGGTAGTGGTAGAAAGCTTAGGTGTCTGGCTACCAGCTGGTACCAAGGGAAAGGCCCAGCAATTATCCTTTGGGGGGTGGGGTGAGTCACAGAGAGAGGCATTTTGCTTAGGAAAACTGCTTATTTTCTTTGCAGGACAGCCTTTGTCAGTCATGCCCTGTGGGCTTAGTGGCTGGAAGCCAGCCAGCCAGTCACAAGCAAGCTGGGTGAGTAGAGTGTGTGTTGCTAGGCTGCCTGTGGCTGATCTGTTGAAAAATACCCTGTAATTTCTTGGAAAACTGTCAGGGTGGTTGTGCTGAGGTGAGCACGGTTTTCATAAATCCAGACATATATTGGGACAGAATGTTTTGGGAGACCCTACAGTTCAGCTGCTGTAGCCCCAGACCGGTGATGGAGAACACTTTGAGGTAGCAGGTTCAAGCTGGAGGCATGTCCCTGGCATTCCAGGCCAATATATGTCTGGATTTTTGAGAACGGTGTCGACTTTGGGCCAAAACTTTTTCGCCTGCCTGCCGGCGATAGCCGGCAGTCAGGCCCTTGCGGTGCTCCGAAAGTGAGGGGGGACTCCGTCATGGAGGGTAGTGGTAGAAAGCTTAGGTGTCTGGCTACCAGCTGGTACCAAGGGAAAGGCCCAGCAATTATCCTTTGGGGGGTGGGGTGAGTCACAGAGAGAGGCATTTTGCTTAGGAAAACTGCTTATTTTCTTTGCAGGACAGCCTTTGTCAGTCATGCCCTGTGGGCTTAGTGGCTGGAAGCCAGCCAGCCAGTCACAAGCAAGCTGGGTGAGTAGAGTGTGTGTTGCCAGGCTGCCTGTGGCTGATCTGTTGAAAAATACCCTGTAATTTCTTGGAAAACTGTCAGGGTGGTTGTGCTGAGGTGAGCACGGTTTTCATAAATCCAGACATATATTGGGACAGAATGTTTTGGGAGACCCTACAGTTCAGCTGCTGTAGCCCCAGACCGGTGATGGAGAACACTTTGAGGTAGCAGGTTCAAGCTGGAGGCATGTCCCTGGCATTCCAGGCCATTGGGACAGAATGTTTTGGGAGACCCTACAGTTCAGCTGCTGTAGCCCCAGACCGGTGATGGAGAACACTTTGAGGTAGCAGGTTCAAGCTGGAGGCATGTCCCTGGCATTCCAGGCCAATATATGTCTGGATTTTTGAGAACGGTGTCGACTTTGGGCCAAAACTTTTTCGCCTGCCTGCCGGCGATAGCCGGCAGTCAGGCCCTTGCGGTGCTCCGAAAGTGAGGGGGGACTCCGTCATGGAGGGTAGTGGTAGAAAGCTTAGGTGTCTGGCTACCAGCTGGTACCAAGGGAAAGGCCCAGCAATTATCCTTTGGGGGGTGGGGTGAGTCACAGAGAGAGGCATTTTGCTTAGGAAAACTGCTTATTTTCTTTGCAGGACAGCCTTTGTCAGTCATGCCCTGTGGGCTTAGTGGCTGGAAGCCAGCCAGCCAGTCACAAGCAAGCTGGGTGAGTAGAGTGTGTGTTGCTAGGCTGCCTGTGGCTGATCTGTTGAAAAATACCCTGTAATTTCTTGGAAAACTGTCAGGGTGGTTGTGCTGAGGTGAGCACGGTTTTCATAAATCCAGACATATATTGGGACAGAATGTTTTGGGAGACCCTACAGTTCAGCTGCTGTAGCCCCAGACCGGTGATGGAGAACACTTTGAGGTAGCAGGTTCAAGCTGGAGGCATGTCCCTGGCATTCCAGGCCAATATATGTCTGGATTTTTGAGAACGGTGTCGACTTTGGGCCAAAACTTTTTCGCCTGCCTGCCGGCGATATCAGGCCCTTGCGGTGCTCCGAAAGTGAGGGGGGACTCCGTCATGGAGGGTAGTGGTAGAAAGCTTAGGTGTCTGGCTACCAGCTGGTACCAAGGGAAAGGCCCAGCAATTATCCTTTGGGGGGTGGGGTGAGTCACAGAGAGAGGCATTTTGCTTAGGAAAACTGCTTATTTTCTTTGCAGGACAGCCTTTGTCAGTCATGCCCTGTGGGCTTAGTGGCTGGAAGCCAGCCAGCCAGTCACAAGCAAGCTGGGTGAGTAGAGTGTGTGTTGCCAGGCTGCCTGTGGCTGATCTGTTGAAAAATACCCTGTAATTTCTTGGAAAACTGTCAGGGTGGTTGTGCTGAGGTGAGCACGGTTTTCATAAATCCAGACATATATTGGGACAGAATGTTTTGGGAGACCCTACAGTTCAGCTGCTGTAGCCCCAGACCGGTGATGGAGAACACTTTGAGGTAGCAGGTTCAAGCTGGAGGCATGTCCCTGGCATTCCAGGCCAATATATGTCTGGATTTTTGAGAACGGTGTCGACTTTGGGCCAAAACTTTTTCGCCTGCCTGCCGGCGATAGCCGGCAGTCAGGCCCTTGCGGTGCTCCGAAAGTGAGGGGGGACTCCGTCATGGAGGGTAGTGGTAGAAAGCTTAGGTGTCTGGCTACCAGCTGGTACCAAGGGAAAGGCCCAGCAATTATCCTTTGGGGGGTGGGGTGAGTCACAGAGAGAGGCATTTTGCTTAGGAAAACTGCTTATTTTCTTTGCAGGACAGCCTTTGTCAGTCATGCCCTGTGGGCTTAGTGGCTGGAAGCCAGCCAGCCAGTCACAAGCAAGCTGGGTGAGTAGAGTGTGTGTTGCCAGGCTGCCTGTGGCTGATCTGTTGAAAAATACCCTGTAATTTCTTGGAAAACTGTCAGGGTGGTTGTGCTGAGGTGAGCACGGTTTTCATAAATCCAGACATATATTGGGACAGAATGTTTTGGGAGACCCTACAGTTCAGCTGCTGTAGCCCCAGACCGGTGATGGAGAACACTTTGAGGTAGCAGGTTCAAGCTGGAGGCATGTCCCTGGCATTCCAGGCCAATATATGTCTGGATTTTTGAGAACGGTGTCGACTTTGGGCCAAAACTTTTTCGCCTGCCTGCCGGCGATAGCCGGCAGTCAGGCCCTTGCGGTGCTCCGAAAGTGAGGGGGGACTCCGTCATGGAGGGTAGTGGTAGAAAGCTTAGGTGTCTGGCTACCAGCTGGTACCAAGGGAAAGGCCCAGCAATTATCCTTTGGGGGGTGGGGTGAGTCACAGAGAGAGGCACTTTGCTTAGGAAAACTGCTTATTTTCTTTGCAGGACAGCCTTTGTCAGTCATGCCCTGTGGGCTTAGTGGCTGGAAGCCAGCCAGCCAGTCACAAGCAAGCTGGGTGAGTAGAGTGTGTGTTGCCAGGCTGCCTGTGGCTGATCTGTTGAAAAATACCCTGTAATTTCTTGGAAAACTGTCAGGGTGGTTGTGCTGAGGTGAGCACGGTTTTCATAAATCCAGACATATATTGGGACAGAATGTTTTGGGAGACCCTACAGTTCAGCTGCTGTAGCCCCAGACCGGTGATGGAGAACACTTTGAGGTAGCAGGTTCAAGCTGGAGGCATGTCCCTGGCATTCCAGGCCAATATATGTCTGGATTTTTGAGAACGGTGTCGACTTTGGGCCAAAACTTTTTCGCCTGCCTGCCGGCGATAGCCGGCAGTCAGGCCCTTGCGGTGCTCCGAAAGTGAGGGGGGACTCCGTCATGGAGGGTAGTGGTAGAAAGCTTAGGTGTCTGGCTACCAGCTGGTACCAAGGGAAAGGCCCAGCAATTATCCTTTGGGGGGTGGGGTGAGTCACAGAGAGAGGCATTTTGCTTAGGAAAACTGCTTATTTTCTTTGCAGGACAGCCTTTGTCAGTCATGCCCTGTGGGCTTAGTGGCTGGAAGCCAGCCAGCCAGTCACAAGCAAGCTGGGTGAGTAGAGTGTGTGTTGCCAGGCTGCCTGTGGCTGATCTGTTGAAAAATACCCTGTAATTTCTTGGAAAACTGTCAGGGTGGTTGTGCTGAGGTGAGCACGGTTTTCATAAATCCAGACATATATTGGGACAGAATGTTTTGGGAGACCCTACAGTTCAGCTGCTGTAGCCCCAGACCGGTGATGGAGAACACTTTGAGGTAGCAGGTTCAAGCTGGAGGCATGTCCCTGGCATTCCAGGCCATTGGGACAGAATGTTTTGGGAGACCCTACAGTTCAGCTGCTGTAGCCCCAGACCGGTGATGGAGAACACTTTGAGGTAGCAGGTTCAAGCTGGAGGCATGTCCCTGGCATTCCAGGCCAATATATGTCTGGATTTTTGAGAACGGTGTCGACTTTGGGCCAAAACTTTTTCGCCTGCCTGCCGGCGATATCAGGCCCTTGCGGTGCTCCGAAAGTGAGGGGGGACTCCGTCATGGAGGGTAGTGGTAGAAAGCTTAGGTGTCTGGCTACCAGCTGGTACCAAGGGAAAGGCCCAGCAATTATCCTTTGGGGGGTGGGGTGAGTCACAGAGAGAGGCATTTTGCTTAGGAAAACTGCTTATTTTCTTTGCAGGACAGCCTTTGTCAGTCATGCCCTGTGGGCTTAGTGGCTGGAAGCCAGCCAGCCAGTCACAAGCAAGCTGGGTGAGTAGAGTGTGTGTTGCTAGGCTGCCTGTGGCTGATCTGTTGAAAAATACCCTGTAATTTCTTGGAAAACTGTCAGGGTGGTTGTGCTGAGGTGAGCACGGTTTTCATAAATCCAGACATATATTGGGACAGAATGTTTTGGGAGACCCTACAGTTCAGCTGCTGTAGCCCCAGACCGGTGATGGAGAACACTTTGAGGTAGCAGGTTCAAGCTGGAGGCATGTCCCTGGCATTCCAGGCCAATATATGTCTGGATTTTTGAGAACGGTGTCGACTTTGGGCCAAAACTTTTTCGCCTGCCTGCCGGCGATAGCCGGCAGTCAGGCCCTTGCGGTGCTCCGAAAGTGAGGGGGGACTCCGTCATGGAGGGTAGTGGTAGAAAGCTTAGGTGTCTGGCTACCAGCTGGTACCAAGGGAAAGGCCCAGCAATTATCCTTTGGGGGGTGGGGTGAGTCACAGAGAGAGGCATTTTGCTTAGGAAAACTGCTTATTTTCTTTGCAGGACAGCCTTTGTCAGTCATGCCCTGTGGGCTTAGTGGCTGGAAGCCAGCCAGCCAGTCACAAGCAAGCTGGGTGAGTAGAGTGTGTGTTGCCAGGCTGCCTGTGGCTGATCTGTTGAAAAATACCCTGTAATTTCTTGGAAAACTGTCAGGGTGGTTGTGCTGAGGTGAGCACGGTTTTCATAAATCCAGACATATATTGGGACAGAATGTTTTGGGAGACCCTACAGTTCAGCTGCTGTAGCCCCAGACCGGTGATGGAGAACACTTTGAGGTAGCAGGTTCAAGCTGGAGGCATGTCCCTGGCATTCCAGGCCAATATATGTCTGGATTTTTGAGAATGGTGTCGACTTTGGGCCAAAACTTTTTCGCCTGCCTGCCGGCGATAGCCGGCAGTCAGGCCCTTGCGGTGCTCCGAAAGTGAGGGGGGACTCCGTCATGGAGGGTAGTGGTAGAAAGCTTAGGTGTCTGGCTACCAGCTGGTACCAAGGGAAAGGCCCAGCAATTATCCTTTGGGGGGTGGGGTGAGTCACAGAGAGAGGCACTTTGCTTAGGAAAACTGCTTATTTTCTTTGCAGGACAGCCTTTGTCAGTCATGCCCTGTGGGCTTAGTGGCTGGAAGCCAGCCAGCCAGTCACAAGCAAGCTGGGTGAGTAGAGTGTGTGTTGCCAGGCTGCCTGTGGCTGATCTGTTGAAAAATACCCTGTAATTTCTTGGAAAACTGTCAGGGTGGTTGTGCTGAGGTGAGCACGGTTTTCATAAATCCAGACATATATTGGGACAGAATGTTTTGGGAGACCCTACAGTTCAGCTGCTGTAGCCCCAGACCGGTGATGGAGAACACTTTGAGGTAGCAGGTTCAAGCTGGAGGCATGTCCCTGGCATTCCAGGCCAATATATGTCTGGATTTTTGAGAACGGTGTCGACTTTGGGCCAAAACTTTTTCGCCTGCCTGCCGGCGATAGCCGGCAGTCAGGCCCTTGCGGTGCTCCGAAAGTGAGGGGGGACTCTGTCATGGAGGGTAGTGGTAGAAAGCTTAGGTGTCTGGCTACCAGCTGGTACCAAGGGAAAGGCCCAGCAATTATCCTTTGGGGGGTGGGGTGAGTCACAGAGAGAGGCATTTTGCTTAGGAAAACTGCTTATTTTCTTTGCAGGACAGCCTTTGTCAGTCATGCCCTGTGGGCTTAGTGGCTGGAAGCCAGCCAGCCAGTCACAAGCAAGCTGGGTGAGTAGAGTGTGTGTTGCCAGGCTGCCTGTGGCTGATCTGTTGAAAAATACCCTGTAATTTCTTGGAAAACTGTCAGGGTGGTTGTGCTGAGGTGAGCACGGTTTTCATAAATCCAGACATATATTGGGACAGAATGTTTTGGGAGACCCTACAGTTCAGCTGCTGTAGCCCCAGACCGGTGATGGAGAACACTTTGAGGTAGCAGGTTCAAGCTGGAGGCATGTCCCTGGCATTCCAGGCCATTGGGACAGAATGTTTTGGGAGACCCTACAGTTCAGCTGCTGTAGCCCCAGACCGGTGATGGAGAACACTTTGAGGTAGCAGGTTCAGCTCCCTTCTACTAATCGTCTTTTCGGCGGCTCCCTTCTACTAATCGTCTTTTCGGCGGCTCCCTTCTACTAATCCTCATTTTGGCGGCTCCCTTCTACTAATCGTCTTTTTTGGCGGCTCCCTTCTACTAATCGTCTTTTCGGCGGCTCCCTTCTACTAATCGTCTTTTCGGCTTCCTTCTACTAATCCCCTTTTCGCCTCCCTTCTACTAATCGTTTTTTCGGCTCCCTTCTACTAATCGTCTTTTCGGCGGCTCCCTTCTACTAATTGTCTCTTCGGCGGCTCCCTTCTACTAATCGGTTTCTCGGCTCCCTTCTACTAATCGTCTTTTGGGCTAACTTCTACTAATCGTCTTTTCGGCTCCCTTCTACTAATTGTGTTTTCGGCTACCTTCTACTAATCGTCTTTGCGGCTCCCTTGTACTAATCGTCTTTGCGGCTACCTTCTACTAATCATCTTTTTGGCAACCTTCTACTAATCGTCTTTTTGGCGGCTCCCTTCTACTAATCGTCTTTTCGTCAACCTTCTACTAATCGTCTTTTCGGCGGCTCCCTTATACTAATCGTCTTTTCGGCTACCTTCTACTAATCATCTTTTTGGCAACCTTCTACTAATCGTCTTTTCGGCGGCTCCCTTCTACTAATCGTCTTTTCGTCAACCTTCTACTAATCGTCTTTTCGGCGGCTCCCTTCTACTAATCGTCTTTTCGGCTACCTTCTACTAATCGTCTTTTCGGCTCCCTTCTCCTAATCGTCTTTTCGGCTCCCTTCTGCTAATCAACTTTTCGGCTAACTTCTACTAATCGACTTTTCGGCTCCCTTCTACTAATCGACTTTTCGGCTCCCTTCTACTAATCGACTTTTCGGCTCCCTTCTACTAATCAACTTTTTGGCTCCCTTCTACTAATCGACTTTTTGGCTAACTTCTACTAATCGACTTTTCGGCTCCCTTCTACTAATGGACATTTCGGCTAACTTCTACTAATCGGCTTTTCGGCTAACTTCTACTAATCGACTTTTCGGCGAACATCTACTAATCGACTTTTTGGCTAACTTCTACTAATCGACTTTTCGGGTCCCTTCTACTAATGGACATTTCCGGTCCCTTTCACTAATCGACTTTTCGGCTCCCTTGTACTAATCGACTTTCCGGCTCCCTTCTACCAATCGACTTTTCCGCGGCTCCCTTCTACTAATCGTCTTTTCGGCGGCTCCCTTCTACTAATCGTCTTTTCGGCGGCTCCCTTCTACTAATCCTCATTTCGGCGGCTCCCTTCTACTAATCGTCTTTTTGGCGGCTCCCTTCTACTAATCGTCTTTTCGGTGGCTCCCTTCTACTAATCGTCTTTTCGGCTTCCTTCTACTAATCCCCTTTTCGCCTCCCTTCTACTAATCGTTTTTTCGGCTCCCTTCTACTAATCGTCTTTTCGGCTACCTTCTACTAATCGTCTTTTCGGCTCCCTTCTCCTAATCGTTTTTTCGGCTCCCTTCTGCTAATCAACTTTTCGGCTAACTTCTACTAATCGACTTTTCGGCTCCCTTCTACTAATCGACTTTTCGGCTCCCTTCTACTAATCGACTTTTCGGCTCCCTTCTACTAATCAACTTTTTGGCTCCCTTCTACTAATCGACTTTTTGGCTAACTTCTACTAATCGACTTTTCGGCTCCCTTCTACTAATGGACTTTTCGGCTAACTTCTACTAATCGGCTTTTCGGCTAACTTCTACTAATCGACTTTTCGGCGAACATCTACTAATCGACTTTTTGGCTAACTTCTACTAATCGACTTTGCGGGTCCCTTCTACTAATGGACATTTCCGGTCCCTTTCACTAATCAACTTTTCGGCTCCCTTGTACTAATCGACTTTCCGGCTCCCTTCTACTAATCGACTTTTCCGCGGCTCCCTTCTACTAATCGTCTTTTCGGCGGCTCCCTTCTACTAATCGTCTTTTCGGCGGCTCCCTTCTACTAATCCTCATTTTGGCGGCTCCCTTCTACTAATCGTCTTTTTTGGCGGCTCCCTTCTACTAATCGTCTTTTCGGCGGCTCCCTTCTACTTCATTCCAGGCCAATATATGTCTGGATTTTTGAGAACGGTGTCGACTTTGGGCCAAAACTTTTTCGCCTGCCTGCCGGCGATAGCCGGCAGTCAGGCCCTTGCGGTGCTCCGAAAGTGAGGGGGGACTCCGTCATGGAGGGTAGTGGTAGAAAGCTTAGGTGTCTGGCTACCAGCTGGTACCAAGGGAAAGGCCCAGCAATTATCCTTTGGGGGGTGGGGTGAGTCACAGAGAGAGGCATTTTGCTTAGGAAAACTGCTTATTTTCTTTGCAGGACAGCCTTTGTCAGTCATGCCCTGTGGGCTTAGTGGCTGGAAGCCAGCCAGCCAGTCACAAGCAAGCTGGGTGAGTAGAGTGTGTGTTGCCAGGCTGCCTGTGGCTGATCTGTTGAAAAATACCCTGTAATTTCTTGGAAAACTGTCAGGGTGGTTGTGCTGAGGTGAGCACGGTTTTCATAAATCCAGACATATATTGGGACAGAATGTTTTGGGAGACCCTACAGTTCAGCTGCTGTAGCCCCAGACCGGTGATGGAGAACACTTTGAGGTAGCAGGTTCAAGCTGGAGGCATGTCCCTGGCATTCCAGGCCAATATATGTCTGGATTTTTGAGAACGGTGTCGACTTTGGGCCAAAACTTTTTCGCCTGCCTGCCGGCGATAGCCGACAGTCAGGCCCTTGCGGTGCTCCGAAAGTGAGGGGGGACTCCGTCATGGAGGGTAGTGGTAGAAAGCTTAGGTGTCTGGCTACCAGCTGGTACCAAGGGAAAGGCCCAGCAATTATCCTTTGGGGGGTGGGGTGAGTCACAGAGAGAGGCATTTTGCTTAGGAAAACTGCTTATTTTCTTTGCAGGACAGCCTTTGTCAGTCATGCCCTGTGGGCTTAGTGGCTGGAAGCCAGCCAGCCAGTCACAAGCAAGCTGGGTGAGTAGAGTGTGTGTTGCCAGGCTGCCTGTGGCTGATCTGTTGAAAAATACCCTGTAATTTCTTGGAAAACTGTCAGGGTGGTTGTGCTGAGGTGAGCACGGTTTTCATAAATCCAGACATATATATACACAAGTTTATTTACCGTAATTTCGGTTGAAGATAATGGGTTATAACAGATGACGTGTTGGCCCGGTCAGTATAAAACACGGACTGCAGACTACGGGCTACGGACGACGGACTACGGACTGGGTATAAAACACGGACTGAGCTATAACACGCGGAATAAGCATTACGGACTGGGTATAAAATACGGACATATTTGTTATTTGCCGTCCTTAGTCGGTCCGTATTGGGAAAAACTGTGCCCGAGGTCTTGAGTACGGCCCGAGGCCGCAGGCCGAGGGCCGTACCCAAGACCAAGGGCACAGTTTTTCTTCGGGACTGCTTTAAAAGCAACTTTTGTGTTGAATTTTTTATTAAAGAAATTCAGCTCAAATCCGGCGTACGCGCACGCATTCACGAAAAATCAAAAATGTCTTTTTTTGCTGCTTTATTGTTATCGGAATCCATAATTGTTTGATTCTGTCCAAAAAGTTTACATTTTACATTGTTTACAACACTTTTACGCTGTTACAAAAAGCTTGAAACGCTTCTTCAGTTGGAAAGTATATTTTATACCCAGTCCGTAATGCTTAGTCCGCGTTTTATACCTCAGTCCGTGTTTTATACCCAGTCCGTAGTCCGTAGTCCGTAGTCCACAGTCCTCGTTTTATACTGACCGCGTGTTGGCCCGTGCTGTCGTGTGACAAACACATGACTTACCCAGAGCTGCTGAAGGCAAATGTGTCCCTGGCTTTGTAACCTGGCATCGCCTGTAGGAACCAGGAACGGGGTATTTACTTCATGGGTGAATGCCATATAGTCGCCTAGTTAACTACTTCGTGTAAGCTACATCTTCTTTCCACGTACCACCAAGTAAGTCAACACATCCGTTCACTTTCCTTTACGTACTGTTTACCTCCGTTCTTCTCCGATTACCTCCGTTCACCTCCGTTTACCTCTGTTCTCCTCCATCGTCCTCCGTTCCCCCCCCGTTTACCTCCGTTGACCTCCGTTGATCTCCGTTCTCCTCTGTCGACCTCCGTTCAACCCCGTTTACATCCTTTCACCCACGTTTACCTCCGTTCACCCCCGATTACCTCCATTTACCCCCGATTATCTCCGTTCATCCTAGTTTACCTCCATTCATCCTAGCTTACATCTGTTCACCCCTGTTTACCTCCGTTCATTCTATTTTACCTCCGTTCACCCCCGTTTACCTCCGTTCACCCCCGTATACTTCCGTTCACCCTCCTTTACCTCCGTTCATCCCAGTTTACCTCTGTTAACCCTCGTTTACCTCCGTTCATCCCTGTTTACCTCCGTTCATCCCCGTTTACCTCCGTTCATCCCTGTTTACCTCCGTTCATCCCTGTTTACCTCCGTTCACCCCCGTTTACCTCCGTTCATCCTTGTTTACCTCCGTTCATCCCCGTTTACCTCCGTTCATCCCTGTTTACCTCCGTTCATCCCTGTTTACCTCCGTTCACCCCCGTTTACCTCCGTTCGTCCCTGTTTACCTCCGTTCATCCCTGTTTACCTCTGTTCATCACTGTTTACCTCTGTTCATCCTAGTTTACCTCCGTTCATCCCTGTTTACCTCTGTTCATCCCCGTTTACCTCTGTTCATCCCCGTTTACCTCTGTTCATCCTAGTTTACCTCTGTTCATCCCTGTTTACCTCTGTTCATCCCCGTTTACCTCCGTTCATCCCTGTTTACCTCCGTTCATCCCCGTTTACCTCTGTTCATCCTAGTTTACCTCCGTTCATCCCTGTTTACCTCCGTTCATCCCTGTTTACCTCTGTTCATCCCCGTTTACCTCTGTTCATCCTAGTTTACCTCCGTTCATCCCTGTTTACCTCTGTTCATCCCTGTTTTCCTCCGTTCATCCCCGTTTACCTCCGTTCAATCCTGTTTACCTCTGTTCATCCCCAGTTTTCCTCCGTTCATCCCCGTTTACCTCAGTTCATCCCCGTTTACCTCCGTTCATCCCTGCTTACCTCTGTTCATCCCTGTTTACCTCTGTTCATCCCCGTTTACCTCCGTTCATCCCTGTTTACCTCTGTTCAATCCTGTTTACCTCTGTTCATCCCCAGTTTTCCTCCGTTCATCCCCGTTTACCTCAGCTCATCCCCGTTTACCTCCGTTCATCCCTGCTTACCTCCGTTCATCCCTGTTTACCTCCGTTCATCACCGTTTACCTCTGTTCACCCCAGTTTACCTCCGTTCATTCCAGTTTACCTCCGTTCACCCCATTTTTCCTTCGTTCATCCCTGTTTACCTCCGTTCATCCCCGTTTACCTTCGTTCATCCCCGTTTACCTCTGTTCATCCTCGTTTACCTCCGTTCACCCCAGGTTACCTTCGTTCATCTTCATTTACCTCCGTTCACCCCCGTTTACCCCCGTTGACCTCCTTTAACCCCCGTTTACCCCTGTTGACCACAGTTCATTCCCGTTTCCTCCCGTTGACTCCCGTTTACCTCCGTTAACCCCCGCTTACCCTTGTTGACTCTCGTTTACCTCCGTTCACTCCCGTTTACCCCGTTCACCACTGTTCACCCCCGTTTACCTCTGTTCAATCCCGTTTACCTCCGTTTACCTCCGTTCACCCTGGTTTACCTCGATTTAACCCCGTTGCCTTCGTTCACCTCCGTTGACCTCCGTTTACCCCTGTTTACTTCCGTTCACTCCCGTTTACCACCGTTAACTCCCGTTCACCCCCGTTTATCTCCGTTCAACCCCGTTCACCACCGTTTACCTCCGTTTACCTCTGTTGACCTCCGTTTACTTCCGTTCACCTCCGTTCACCCCCCTTATTCGAGGCTGGTGTTTGTCAGCCTTTTGCGCATTCTGCCCAAGTCATGGCTGAAGAGGCAGTGCTCAAGGGCGTCGACTGAGGTCGAGGTCGACCCCAAAAAATTAATTTCAAAAAATGGGGTCATTGGATATGAGAAAGCGGAAGGCTTTCAGGCAATGACGAATTTCGACGTCTCCATTACTGGTTTTGTGGCAGAGTCATCGGGGGCGGTAATAGGCTACTTGGCCGAAGTCCGCCTGGACATAATAGACGATAATGCAGAAAACACATCGAGGTAAGACATTAGTTATGGCCTGTTTCCGTGCCTTTATTTTTTTTTCGATGAACCCGTCAATGATTTTTGAGCTTTAAGCAAAGCTAATTTTCTTTCGAATCGTCCGGTTTTGAACCAAAAACCCCAAATTAAATTTGAGCTCAGCTTGCCTTTTGTCGCATGGTCTGCACGCTTCCCATCACAAAGTAATTTCACTATCGGCTCCACTCACTGTAGGGTCTTTAAAATGGCCTCTAAATTAAGGAAATATACAAATTACCTTTAAAGCAGTGAAGGCACTATTCAGTGACATAGCACTGAATTACAAAAGAAGTTACGGATGGAGAAAAATTAGGCTTAAAGTGCCACTGCGACGAAATTTTTCGAATTCATTGTTTTTGCATTTTCTGAATCTTTAAGTGGTACTTACTCACCTGTCCAAGCCGTTTTGTCCAACAAGAGCGGGAAGATGGATTTTTTTACGGTTTTTCCCGAGAATTTTTCGTCCGCCATTATTAAATTTTGTTCCTGCAACCCCATAAGGCCTTGCTGCTTTGTGACGTCATACTCCTAACCAACTAGGCTCACATGGCGAATTTTGTTATAACATCTCTATGTAGTTCGCAGTTAACTGGCTTCGCCACGTGAATCTAGCGCTCTATTCAAATCGAATCGTGCCCGATCGATGTGTAGTACACAGATGCAGCAATAGATCAGATATAAATGCAGGTATTTCTGCTCATTTTAGTGCGACAATTAATAAGTGAGCGAGATAGGTGGTTGAGATTCGTGCACACTCACCGCGCGAACTTCAACCCGAGCGGAAAGTTAGTGGCGGGTGTCAGTCCATTTCGAGGAGGAATGTTTTTCAAGAGCGTTTCATATAGATGGTTGTCGTCGTTGGCTTATTCTTCGCTCAATTCCTACAATATGGAAGATCGAGCCAAGGAAACAAACGATCACACCGCAAGGTAAGCCCTGTTTAATTTTATCTAAGCTTTAGTATTGTGTCAGCCATGAAGTTTTTTCAGTTTTTCGTAGAAGTATCCTATATGTTAAGTCCCAGACATCTATGCGATTTGTAAATATATCTTCAAGTAACTCATCAAGTTTAGTATTGTTCATATCGTCGCGCTATTGTATTTTAGTTTGTTATACCTTCTGTTTATTCCAGTCATGTGGCACACTCGTAAGATGCTGGTTTACCGAGGAACCTTTCAATGGTTTCCAAAATTTTCAAATCAACCGGAAATAATTTACTGTTTTTTTTTTCTCAAACACAGGTTTCCATATCTACTTCCATATAGATCATAAATCTCACAGTCACCAGAAGTTTCATCCCCAAAAGCTGGCCACTCGGTAATTTAATGAGTTTTTAGATGAAGGCGCCCTTCACGTTATGTAATCTGGTAATTGCTGTTCTTTTCGCTGGATAGAGACAATGTTGTGAGCGAAACTCGTTTTCGTTAGAGCGTTTTGCTGTGTACTTAACATTTCCGTTGACCTAAAATAAGCTCAAATTTCCCACAGTTTTGTACCCATTGCGAAATCTGTTTAAATAAAATTGTAGTTTCCTGGTCCTTACCTTGTGCACCTTGATAATTATGCTGGTCACATGCATAATTGTACAGGTAATGTGGATTGTTTGGATTTTTAGGGGGCAAGGTTAAGCCATTTTATCATGCAACAACAATGACGAGGGAGGGGAGGGTGTCTAGCTTAAGAAAATTCAGTTTTAATTAAAACTACACACCTAATTGCAACATTCAAGAAATGAGGGGTGACAGTATCTTTAAAATAATCCCACACTGTGTTACCTATTGAGCTTTAGAAATTCCATGACTTGCCAGACCTGGAAAAAGAAGATTTATAATTCCAGGACTTCCCATGTTCCCATTACCCATGCAAACCCTGATCAGTGTTGCTTAATTCTTATTTCCCTTTATTTTTCTCTTTAAATTCATCCAGGCCTTGTTGATATTGCAATTAGACGTATTTTTAACAGGAGGACTAAACAGAAAACAGAGAATACTGTGACATTCTCTCATTTTTATAAATGAGTTGGATATTTCGGAATACAATCAGTCACACAGTCAGTGTTAACGTTATTGAGTTGCTGTGGTGTACTGAGGAGACCCTGAATAGCATGCAGCACACTCCCCAACGAATATATTTAATTTCTGGTCCTTTAGCCAGTTGAAAGTCCTGATAGGATTTGTTCATTACTAGTCTATAAAAGCCAATTTCATTGCTGATTTTTCAGGAAGAATATTACTACATGCAGCTGTAAGCAAGCACACCCTACATATTTTTGGCTGTTTAGGGTTTAAAATTAACTTTTTGGACTTTGGCTACAGCTTTCAACTTAATGAAACATTTCCATCACAAGCTAGTGATGTGCAGTCGCCAACAGTTTTCCTCTTTATGGTAATGGAAGTCAAGATGAAAAGTCTGCTATTGACAAAAGGGGTCTGAATTTTCTGTCAGTGTAATTGCTTTGGCCAAAATTAACATTAACATGGGAATAAAATAAATATATGACAGTGGCATAGTCCTGAAAATAGTTATCCCCCATTGATGGCCAGTTGAAAATTCTGATCATCAATGTGAACTTTTTGGCAGCACTGACAGCTAGGAAGGGGTGATTTTAGACTCTGCTGTGGGCCCTCTAAAATTCCAAATTTTGGAGGTTTCCCACTGTCTCAGGTGTCTGAGGTGTTGCCTTCAGCAAACAATGTGGTCAATGTGGTAAACCCTTTTAATTTTTCTTTCGATTTAAGTCCTATTGCCGCAGTAGCCAAAACCCAACTACTCAGACACACTTTCAAAACCTGGATGCGGAGGAAACTTACTAATCATCTTTTTCAACTTCTGCCATTCTTTCATGACATCTAGTCAACCTCCATGCAACATCTACATTCTTCATGCTGGACAACAAACTCCAATGAACAATTTATACACTTGCAGCTATAACCATAACCTTACATGTACATGTATGGGTAAGCTTAAATTCAAAATAACATTAACAGTTAATTGACACCAAAAATATGTATAAATAAACTTAAAATACCTGAAGAACTAAAACTACCACTTCGATCTTTTTTATTATTGGTAATTGACCAAATTACAGAAATTTTAATCGTGCAATATCTACGAAACAGACATTTTCAAAAACGGTGACAGATCGAATCCAACATAACTTCCTTCGAAACAAACTGCTTGAATTTTCAGTAGCTCTTTTACAAAAATAGACGCATTGATAAAAGCAGAAAGAATCGAAACGAAGAAACCAAATAAAATACCAGTCTGGTAGATCTGTCTCGTTAGTATATCGCCTTAGAAGCATGTCCTCAGACTCTTCTTCTTTCTGTCTCTGTCAAGCGTACTAGGTGGCTTCTTCTTCTGCTTCTTCGGTGGCAATCTGGCTCGGCACCATCATCGTATAATTGGAAATCTTCACTTGCCGAGCAGAAGCTAGCCTCCGAACACTCAGAGCAACATTCACTTCTGCTTACAGACAAACTTTACCCAAAATGAACTTCTGAATCGACAGAGATTTCGCGAATACTAAGATAAAAACTCGACTGATATCAACGGCGATCAAAGGTAAATCAATCCCGTGTTAGGAATATGACGTCACAAGTAGATATGCCGCTGTGAAAATAGCGGGCTCAACTGGAACCAATTTCGAGTAATGGCGGACGAAAATTATCACTTTTCGAGCGGCGAAATTTTAATGAAGGAAGTCTTTTTAATTTTTTCTTTTTCGACGAAAGGACATCGTACATGATGGTAAGTTATTCTGTATAAAAAAAAGTGGGAAAAAGAAAAGTGAAATTTCGTCGCAGTGGCACTTTAAAGAAGATAAAACATAGCGCACGCTTTTAAAGATGGCCAGGGAGATTGCGTGCTATGTATTTGTGTTGTGTGTTACGTATTTTCAATTAGTTGCTTAAGTAGCTGTTTTCATTCCTCACACAACTTTCAAAGTTTGTTAGTCATTTCAAAACAATTTGAACTCCAACATATTATAGGGATTAGCAGAAGCATATCACCCCCGAAGGGGGTGATATGCTTCTGGTGAAAGATATAAGTTACCTCTGCTGTTAAAAGTGTTGAAACCCAGTTCTGATCATGATAAAATTTAACTGATACTTACGCTACTAACGAAAGCTTTTCACGTTTTCTTTCCTCAGAACTAAAGAATATTTTTTGTCAAACAAAGACATGAGCTCTCATCAGAGCCTCATCAATGCCTTGAAGAGTGACGCCATATGGACCCAGCCAACGAAAGAACCCTACCTGCCGGATTACGTGGTGGTGGTATGGTGTCTTTATCAGTCGCGTACGCTGTAACCCACATATCAAATTAAACCTTGTAGGCTATTGTAGCTGGCTATCACACTACGCCAAGAATTGTAAAGTAAAAAGAATGGTCTATTTTTTTCATGACCGCATCACCTTTGAAAGCTACAAGTGAAAAGCGAATTTTGTTTACGCCAGTTTAATTTGTTTCTGCCAGTTTCCGGACCCAAAGCGCTATACGAAGGTTTCTGCATTTAGCCATATTCCATTGCCGTGAAAAGTTACACAACATTTTCAAGACAGGATTAAACAAATTTGGGACGATGGTGCAAAAATCACTCTTGAAAAAAAATATTTCGAGATAAACAATTCGTAAACTCGTTTTTCACTGTCGTTTATAAGTCAAACTAACCACTATCCAAATCGAAATCAACCAAAATCAATCGAACAAATTCCCTTTGATTTATGACTTCGAGTTATAACTCTTGAAAGTGTCTGCTTCAAGCGAAAAAATTGATGCGAGAACAAGATCTACTTGCTTCGTAAACAAACTCCGCCCAACGCGCCTTCAACTGGGTTCTCAAATAACTGAGCCAATCAGCGCCACTTACCTTTATAACATAACTAAAGCAAAGCGCGCGTTCTGATTGGCTAATTCAGCATCTACTATTTGCCCCGCCCATGGGTGTATGCTGCTGAAAGGAAAGCGCGCGCTTTGTGATGTAGCTCAATTTTGACCACTGTGATGAAGCGTATCGTTGTTGATAAGAGTACAGACCACGCTAAACCACATTCGATTTGTTTTTACCACATTATCAAGGATAACAAAATAAATATTTGTCTTCACTGAAAACACCGACTCGGACTTGAAAGTGCACACGCTGTATTATGCAAATGAGCTGCTTGTACGCGTCAGACTTTCCTTCCCAAAATTTTTTTTAAACTCGCTTAATATGCAGAAACAATGCGAAAAAGAAGAATGTTTGGGAAACGAGTAATGACATGTACTCGTTGTCGGTAAGAATATAGACTACGATAAACCACATTTCGGTTCAGTTGTTTTTTACCACAATATCAACGTCAAAGAAAATGTTTTTCTTCAGAGCGCGAGCTGAAAAAGGCATTGGGTGACACATTGACGCGAGCAGCGTGGTATGGACTCCTAAAAGACTTCTATTATCCATGGTTGTTCCAATGTTATGTTATAAAACAAATGGTAAACACCATAGCGTGTATGGATGCACTTGGGAGGTTTGCTAAGCACTCAAGAAGATAGAGTCGCACTCGGTTATCGCCTCGTGCGACTCTTTACGCTTTTTCGTGCTTAGCAACCTACCGTGTGCATCCATTAAACTCAATAGTTAACAGCTATTCACCGAAGTGGAGGTGATTAGCGGTGGATATTATTTACCGAGCCGTGAATATTTGTTTTAGTATATACTAAAACAGTGAGATAACACGGATGCAAACCGGGACGCCATTTTCTCTCGAGTTGCTCCGAGGTAAATAGTTAACATTAGTATAATTACTCAGGTGATTATAGAAATCCTTGCGCTCTCATTGGCCGAGAATGGCGTCATATTCCGCTATAATTTTGCTTATGTCGTCATGCATGAATAAATCAATGGTTTCACAACAAATCTTGAGTACTGCAATGACCTGTATCGTTGTCGATAAGAATACAGACCACGCTAAACCACATTCGATTTGTTTTTTAAAATTTGTTGACAATTGAAAACACCAACTCCGAATTGAAAGTGCACGCGCTGCATTATGCAAATGAGCTACTTGTACGCGTCAGACTTTTCCTTTCAAAAACTTTTGCAAACTCGCTCGCAGAAGCAATAAGAAAACATTGTTTGGGAAAAGAGTAATGAAGCGTACCCATTGTCGATAAGAGTACAGACCACGATAAACCACATTTTGATTTGTTTTTACCCGGTATGAACGTCAAAGAAAATGTTTTTTCTTCAGAGCGCAAGTTCAAAAATGCATTGCGTGACACATTGATGCAAACTTTTATCAAAAAAATGAACATTTGGCCGAGAAGCGAAGCTTCGAGGGCAAATGTGAAATTTTGAGGACAATCTCTCAGCCAAGGACATTATCAGCCGACATACCAGCAAGCCAGAAAGGGGTTTATTTATTTTATAACCCTCCCATTAATTTTCAGTTCGCAAAAAACCGCTCGCCGTAAACTTGGTAAAAAAGCCATTGGTGATCTGATGGCGAATGCGCGTGATTGACGTGAGGGAGCAACGTAAATTTGATTGGTTTAACTAACCTTATCTCCACTGTGATTGGAACAAATTTGACAAGCTGTCATGTGAAATTAATTCTTCGTAACGCCCCTTGGATCAAAAACTCGAAAACTTGGCGCTTTTGGTTCATATTTTCCGACGTACTGTTCATAAACTTGACCAGAAAGAAATGTATTTCAGTCTCAGAATTTACATCTCTGAAACACAGAATGTGTAAAATCTGTAGCACTTGAAGGTGGACTGATTTTTCGTCGCTCTCTCGCTTGAGATGAAGTACTTCAGCCGGTTGTTGTTGTTTTGTGCTAAAGGTCACAGGGTTTCATCTCGCGTTGGTTTTCACACTCTCTTTCCGAAGTAGAGAATGAATTTGCAAAACTTTCTGGAGCATTCAGACCAAGCTGATTTGCTGCATAGAGGACTTCAAGGTCTTCGCCGGAAATTGGACGCTGGGACGTGCTCTGTGAAAGAAATCAATTCCTGTCGCGCAAGATCTTTCAGTGATGGATTCGTTTGCCGGCT
>OZ026598.1:3849770-3907270 GCA_964020085.1 Micromussa lordhowensis
AAGTAATGTACGGCGGATCATGTAGCTGTTGACTTCAAGTCAGCAGAAGACTTAGTATCTTCCGAATAAGCTGTCATAATAATGTTAAAGCTGAAGGATCGTATATCGAAGTTATACAAAAACATTGTCTCTCCTTCTTAAGAAGGAAAGACAACGGTTTCAAATAACTTCTTTAAACGGCGTCACGATGGCTTTGAAATTGGCAAAAGAGACAAGTACATGACACATTTGAGGAAGGAAAACTTTATTACAACGAGATAGGTATTTACACAATTTTTTATGATCGGGGTGATTTTCCCATACAATTCTCTTTATACACACAAGCTGTCCCATACATCACGTATTTTGAGCTTGGGAAGGCTATGGCAAAACATGAAGTTATTACAAGGTCTCACATTTGTTGCAACTAAAACTTCTGGGGGATTGGTAATTTCTCATTTCAGAAAATGATGACATCGCAAAAAACTGACACTAAATTTAAGTTTAATATAACTATTTATCAATGGAAGATTCAATTTTGTTAGATTTGTAAAACTATTCTTCTTTTATCCAGACAACACTGATGATGGTGCTGCACTGCGACTGTTAATAGAGGCACAGAAAGAGCTGCTTGCCGCAACAATTTTCCACAGGCAGTTTTGACACTAGCCTGTTGTGCCATTGGGGCAAATTACAGCCTCATCGTCAAAGAATATGGGGGTTGTGGACTGCCAGTGTTGTATGGAGCCCCTCAGTCGGCAAAAACAACTGCCCTCAAAGCAGCTCTCTCTGTCTTTGGAGAGAGTGATATAGTCTAAGGTAACAGAAATCGTTTACAACCTTTGTAAATCAGGCTGCAACCTGCTGTAAAAAAATTGGGTTTGATATGATATAAAAATAATTTAGACTGATTGGAGAAGAAAAGCAATCCCTAAGGGTCAGCATATGTGGAACTTTTCAGTTGTGTTTTTGTGCCTGTATCCTCCAAATGCCATGTCCACTTTAAGAAATAGACAGCCAAGTAAGTACTACACTGCATTGTGCTGCACTCGACTCTACTCTAAGTAGAGAGAAACAGCCCTAAAATCTAACTTCTCCCAAAAAAGAGGACATGCTAAGTGCATACTAACATTGATGGTTATTTACAACATTCTTTATATCCCTTTTTTCAAAACAGGCATGACCTTTAAGGGTGTTATGGATAGGGCCAGTTCCACAACCATCCCTTTTGGGTGGGACGATGCTGAAAACAGTTCAGCAATGAAGCAAGTGGCAGTTGCTTTCTTCAATCAAGTAAGATTCTTATTTTGGTCCAAAAACAACTTAACACAAAAGGATTGTCGTTTTTAGGTGTGGAGGTCAAACTTGATTTATTCCATGCTGTTCAACGGATAACAAAAACTTTGCGAAAAGCTGATCCACTAGCAAATGCCTTCAGGCAGGAGTTTTCACAAATTTTCAGGCAAGACGACGACCAAGGTTCAACAAGGTTGAAAGATACTCCAGATAAAGAGCAACTTGAAAAGAATTGGAACTCTCTCATTGAACGCTGGGTAAATGTCCCCGATAACGGCCTTTGGGACATTTACAGACAGCAAAGGAATAGAAAACTTACGCTTGCACATCCAGCAGGGCTGCTTGTCAGACTTACCTCCCGGATGCGGGACAGAAAAAAACGAGCAACTCCCGGGATCGGCTATTACATCGTTCTCTTATTACTGGAGCCACGACAATATCCATCGAACTTGCCATAGCGTTGTTGACCATACTTTTTTATTACCACAGTACTAAATCATCTGCCTTGCAACACGAGTGTAATTCAAAGGTCGTGCCTGTGGTTCCAATAAGTGGCATGGACAATTTACAGAAAGATGACAGTCGTCAGGCTCACTTGGAAGTTGTTAACGAAGTTGATAAGTGTTTGACTGGGGAGACTCCGAGTGCATCGAGTTCTGAACAACATACATGTGAACAAGCATTGAATCCAGAGGTCATAGTAGCTGAAGGAATTAGTTAACTATGCAGGGATTCTGTGGCGGGATCTGTCATAAGTGTTGCTTTCAATCTGCTAGAAATTATGGATAATGTTAATACTCAAAGTTGCAACAGAGCCTTTGACTCTAGCAGTGTCTTGCACTAATCAAAGCTTCCAAATCTCCTTTCTTTCGATGATGCTTTGACAATTAACGATCCAAACATAAATACGCATATTGAGGATCTTGAGAGGAATTTAGCAGGATTTCGGCTCGAGATAGATGACATTAGCAAAGATGGAGACTGTGCCTTCCGTAGCATTATAAGACAAACATCAAAACTTGACTTAAAGGAAAAGAAAGAACTTGAAGATCATTTAAAGTCGCTAAATTTGTTGTCTGGATCTGAAGATGAGGACACATTTACCCTTCGACAGTTGTTTGTTGAGGAGCTAGTTAGAGGGGAGGAAGAATATTCAGGATTTCTTTGTGAAACGACGAGCACACTGACTGATAGAGCACAGGAATTCAAAAGCCCTGGCGTGTTTGATCGTGAAATTGGTGACTTGACGATGAAAGTCTGCTCTAATATTAATGTGCTACGAATCCCGATCATAATCATAACTTCAAGCCGCTCCACTCCGGTCGTTCCTTTAGTGCCAGATCGTTCGTTATCTAACACACCTATATACATTGCGTTCCATTATTACGGGGCTGGACATTATGATGCAACAAACAACAAATGCGATCCAGGTATGTAAATTTTAAATAAGTTCTCTGACCTCTCCCTTCTCTGTCCTTCATAGGGAAACTTGCATGTTCCTGCTAATACAAAGCAATAATAATTACTAGACGTATAACTAATCCCACGTGAACGGCATAGCCTATTGAGTTGTGCTGTATTATCCTTAAAATATTTAAAGCAGTCAGCCACCAGCTCTATCTTATAAACTATAGAACTTAGCAGTTACCATAGCCTCCTAAAACCTGGGGAAAAGGTGCTGGAGTCAGGCCAATCAACTGCCATAGAGGGCAGAAATTGAGGTATTCATCAATTACAATGCAGTGCACATGTGACGGAAGAATAGACACTTTGATTTCAATTAGTGATCACTCAGAAGATGAATTTGTAGCAGAACTCGGCAGCTTAGATGAGGACATCAGAGAAGCAGGTTCTAGCAGAAATAACTAAAAAATTTAAATGACATGGTGTGAATTAATAGAGTGAATTAACTTTAAGTTTCATTGTTGTTAGATGAGGATGCACTCGAATACTTTCCGTTTTAAACTGGGTGGTCCTGAAAACTCAGTATCTCTGAACTGGGTAAATGAAAAATGCAACAGTGCTTTGTCAATTTCTCATCCATACCTGCATTCACCTTCTCCGATAGATAATAAACCGTCTCTTATTTGGACGACTTTTAAGCTTTTTCAAAAGTTTTAGTTTGAGGTATTTATCAGGACTGTGTTTTCTGTGCTTGGATAGGTGAAGCCAACGAGAAGGTTTGCCACTGTGGCCGACACACAAAATCAAGGTCACAAGAGTTCTGTGTGTCAAATGGAAGTAACGGAAAAACGCGTTGTCCATGTGCAAGTAAAGGACAGCAATGTTCTAACAAATGCAAATGCTTAAATTGTAAAAACAAACCGCGTAGTAATGAAAATCAACGTGCCTGTAGATGTGGGGAGGGGGGAAAAAACACCGAAGGCGTGATGAGAGCATCCTGCACTGACATACCTGGCAAACGGCGTTCAACGTGCCCTTGTTATGGCTCTGGTAATCCGTGTTTAGACAAGTGTAGATGTAAGGGTTATGATAACTCCTTCGGGAAGAAAAAAGTAAGCCGCGGACAATCAGCTGCAAGGAAAAGAATGCCCAAGTGCACATCAAATCCGTCACCATTAAAACGACAACGGGGTACAGAATTCATGAGCGAACGTGATATGAAGGTTAGTGTGGGCTCGTGGACAACCATAGAGTACTGCATTTTGGACGCAGTCGAGTCGTTTCTGCATTCCACTTGCCTACTTCCCAACGAGGCCAATATTACCCACCTCTATAATTATGTGGTTCGCTCGCGTTTTGCAAGAGAACTTAAATTAACGGCAAATGAAAAAACAATGAAGCAAATAAAAGGGAAACTGACTTTCGAAGAAGAAAATTATCGTACCATCGTTCAACTAACGTACGGCGTTAAAGCAAATCCCTGGCGTTGCATTGTTACTGACTAAACTGAAATCATTGCTTTCTTTGTGTTCGCCTCGTTGCCTTTGTTTTTCTGGCGCTTATTCCGTATGTTTACATTTTCGTTGAAATGAGAAATTAGCATACGAGTCACCTTGATTACATTCCACGAAGTCTGGCCGGTATCATCGGTAAAAATACCCAGCTGGTATTTTTCGATTGAGTTATTAATCGGAGGGCCGCTGTCTTCTTTCCACACAGAGGTGACCAGTGCATTATAGTTTTTCTCTCTGAAACTCAGTCCCGCAATTACCGCTGTTGTTTCACACGTGGAAAGTCAACATGTCCCTGCAACATTTACCAGGGACACCTCCCAGCTACATTTTCGTGTTTCTATGTGCAAGTCGTTATCCTATCGCTGATAGGTGGCCGACACACAAAATCAAGGTCACAAGAGTTCTGTGTGTCAAATGGAAGTAACGGAAAAACGCGTTGTCCATGTGCAAGTAAAGGACAGCAATGTTCTAACAAATGCAAATGCTTAAATTGTAAAAACAAACCGCGTAGTAATGAAAATCAACGTGCCTGTAGATGTGGGGAGGGGGGAAAAAACACCGAAGGCGTGATGAGAGCATCCTGCACTGACATACCTGGCAAACGGCGTTCAACGTGCCCTTGTTATGGCTCTGGTAATCCGTGTTTAGACAAGTGTAGATGTAAGGGTTATGATAACTCCTTCGGGAAGAAAAAAGTAAGCCGCGGACAATCAGCTGCAAGGAAAAGAATGCCCAAGTGCACATCAAATCCGTCACCATTAAAACGACAACGGGGTACAGAATTCATGAGCGAACGTGATATGAAGGTTAGTGTGGGCTCGTGGACAACCATAGAGTACTGCATTTTGGACGCAGTCGAGTCGTTTCTGCATTCCACTTGCCTACTTCCCAACGAGGCCAATATTACCCACCTCTATAATTATGTGGTTCGCTCGCGTTTTGCAAGAGAACTTAAATTAACGGCAAATGAAAAAACAATGAAGCAAATAAAAGGGAAACTGACTTTCGAAGAAGAAAATTATCGTACCATCGTTCAACTAACGTACGGCGTTAAAGCAAATCCCTGGCGTTGCATTGTTACTGACTAAACTGAAATCATTGCTTTCTTTGTGTTCGCCTCGTTGCCTTTGTTTTTCTGGCGCTTATTCCGTATGTTTACATTTTCGTTGAAATGAGAAATTAGCATACGAGTCACCTTGATTACATTCCACGAAGTCTGGCCGGTATCATCGGTAAAAATACCCAGCTGGTATTTTTCGATTGAGTTATTAATCGGAGGGCCGCTGTCTTCTTTCCACACAGAGGTGACCAGTGCATTATAGTTTTTCTCTCTGAAACTCAGTCCCGCAATTACCGCTGTTGTTTCACACGTGGAAAGTCAACATGTCCCTGCAACATTTACCAGGGACACCTCCCAGCTACATTTTCGTGTTTCTATGTGCAAGTCGTTATCCTATCGCTGACTCGCGTCCCTGCTACACGTCCCAGTTACATGACCCATAATGTGCACAGTTTATGAATATGTAGATGATAGATGTTGCGGCATGTATCATCATCATTTCACATGTCCCCACGACTTGTTTGTCCTCTCGTGTAGGGCAACTTTTACATCTTTTACATCTTTCATTCTGATTTACAGTCCTAATTAACGTGTAGATCTATATCATGTAGTGATTATTTAAGTAGGTAGAGCTGAAACTTACATTGTAAATAGATGGCTTATCAAAAGAAGCTCATTTACAAACACTACTTGCGGGAAAGGAATGGTCGGATACATGTACAACAGCATCTTTCAGAACAGTTTCACGTGCTGGCGAAACACTATCCACCAGGAGCCATAAGCACCGGATAAATCACTTTCAAGTAGTTAGCGTAGTTTGTTTTACCAAAGCTTGTCAATTAGATTTGATATCTGGTGGATGGCTTCATGAGCCTTTGAACGGCAGCTGCATGGTCTTTATGTGATACAGGTGAAACACGGGATGAACATTTGCCAGTGGCTTTGTAGCCTTTACTATTTTACAAGCTGTTCGAATTTACATTGTTCACACTTTAGTCATCAGCTTCACCTCGTAATGTTTTCCCCTCTGTCAACTTACACTTGTTCCTCTTTCATCAGTCGCCAGAGGGAAAGAATTGGCCAAATTTCGCCCCAAGAATTAAAATCTGTAATAATTTGATATCTCAAATAAATTTCTTTCTACTTTCGCTTCACTGCATTTGGTATTAAAGGCCCAGTTTCACCCTCAATGCATTGCGCACCCCGTGCATCTCTAATTGATTTCTTGCAGTTGAAAATTATCGAAAAGTAGATTCGCGTTGAAATCCGTTTCCGTTTCAATCCTCGATTATTTACCTATTCTAGATTCTCAAAATGTTGTGTTTTGTCATTCTCTGGGTTGGTTTCTTCCTGTACAATCAAGTTGCATCGCCATGAGGGACTCTCGCCTTTTCATTTGGTCGATCTACCTTCTGTGATGGGGTCCATGGATCGCTGCCTTTTTTCTTTCTTATTTGTTCTGACTTATGTTTGTTTGTGTTTGCTTTACATCCGTCTGTTTATTTATTCTTTCCGGGGTTATTTGTTTGCCATTTAGCTTTCATTCTGTACTTCATCCCCTTTAGCTAGCCACTGACACTATAGTTCGCGATTCTTCATGGTTGCCCTATCAACTTTACGTCCCGGTCAAACAGACCCGCAAGGAGATGCAATTTGAAAACTTGGGTCTACTTGCGACAACGTTTGGCCAGCCGTTGACTTGCGTTCTCTTCGGTGGAGATCACATGGCCACCCAACCGAAGTCAACCCAAGTTGAAAGACGTTTATTCGTTGTTATAGCAACCTATGAAATACAAGATATGTCACGGAAAAGTCCAAAATCGAGAGGGTACAATGGAGAGCAGCAAGATAGATTCTGAAAACCACGGCTGGTGACACCTCCTACAAGGATCGTCTTCTGGCCCAAGCTACTTCCGTTAACTTATGACAAAGAAGTTAACTATTAATGACTTAAATCACGGCCGTAAACCCCAGTATTACGCTAGCAACTAATTTTTGTAAAACTACTACATTCCAGGCTTCAAATAGTTACGTTACGCTATTTTTACTATTTTAGCGTCTAATAGTCATAAACACCTCTAAACCAAAATAACAACAGAGAATGGTGATTTGATGCAAATGGAGGTAGACGGAGGTCAACTGAGATAAACAAAGGTGAGTGGATGTGAACGGAAGTGAAAAAATTAACCTAAACGGAGATTGATGGAGATAAACGGAGGTGAACTGAGGTAACCGGAGGTAAACGGGGGAAAACGGAAGAAAACGGAGATAAGCGGAGGTGCACGGAGCAAAACGGAGGTCACTGACGGGGATGAACAGAGGTAAACGGGGATAAACGGGGATGAACGGAGGTAAACGTGGGTGAAAAGGAGATAAACGGAAGTAAACAGAGGTAAACGGAGATAAACGGGAGTAAACGGGGGTAAACGGAGGTAAACGGGGATAAGCGGAAGTAAACGAAGGTGAACAGAGGTAAACAGAGGTAAACGGAGATAAACGGAAGTAAACGGGGGTGAACAGAGGTAAACGGAGGTAAACGTAGGTAAACGGGGGTAAACGGGGGTAAACGGAGGTAAACGGAAGTACACGGGGGTAAACGGGGCTAGACGGAGGTAAACGAAAGTAAACGGGGGAAAACGCAGGTAAAGGGAAGTAAACGGGGATAAACAGAGGTGAGCGGGGGTCAACGGAGGTGAACAGGGGTCAACGGACGTAAACCGAGATAAGAAGGGGGTGAACGGAGATAAACGGAAGCAAACGGAGGTGAACAGAGGTAAACAGAGGTAAACGGAGTCAAACGGAAGTGAACGGAGGTAAATGGGGGTGACCGGAGGTGAACGGGGGTAAACGGGGGTGAACGGAGGTAAACGGGAGTCAACGGGAGTAAACGGGAATAAACTGTGGTCAACATGGGTAAACGGAGGTGAACGTGGATATACGGGGATGAACGGGAGAAAACGGAGATAAGCGAAGGTGCACGGAGCAAAACGGAGGTCAACGGAGATAAACGGGGATGAACGGACGTAAACGTGGGTTAAACGGAGGTAAACGGTGGTCAACGGAGATATACGGAAGTAGACAGAGGTAAACGGAGATAAACTGAAGTAAACGGGGGCGAACGGAGGTCAACGGAGGTAAACGGGGGTGAACAGAGGTAAACGGAGGTAAACGGGGGTGAACAGCGGTAAGCGGAGGTAAACGGGAGTAAACGTAGGTGAACAGAGGTAAACGGAGGTAAACGGAAGTAAACGGGGGTAAACGGAGGTAAACTGGGATAAACGGAAGTAAACGGAGGTAAACAGAGGTAGACGGAGTTAAACGGAAGTAAACGGGGGTGGACGGAGGTAAACGGGAGTCAACGGGAATAAACTGTGGTAAACAGGGGTAAACGGAGGTGAACGGGGATAAACGTGGATGAACTGTGGTCAACAGGGGTAAACGGAGGTAAACGGGGGTGAAAGGAGGTCAACGGGGATCAACGGGGATAACCATAGGCGTACGGGCACCTAGGCCTTTGGACCTGGGGGAGGCGGTGACCTTATTGCCCGAAAAGGTTTACACAATGCCCGAAAGCATGTGTCAGTGTACAAACGCACTCAAACCGCAGTAAAAACTGACGTGTAATGAACGTATTTTCATTCCCTATTTTTGGAACCTCCAAAGGAAACGAAAATTGGTTCGAAAAATCGGATATTTCGAGAAATCTGGGGTAACTACAGTGTTCGACTGAGGAGAGGGAAACGACTTACGTTTCGAGTTATCGGGTGGTTCGAAAAAATCGAGAGATCGAAATTAAACTGTAGTTATTTTGAAACTTCGCATAGTCTATGACTTCGATCGATTGCCTAGTAAAATAAAAAAGCTATAAAAGAAACAGTCAAGAAAATTTTAAAACAGCTCTTTGTGAATCCACTGAAAACGGCTCTTTTCAGAGCCACCACAAAAACGTCTAGGTCTTTGTTTGTTTTGATTATGTAATTCTTTTGTTCATGGCTCGTGGATTTCTACGAAACACATGTAAACGATACATGGCTTTTACAAAACAAATTACCTGGATTGTTCGATCATTTGACCTTAAGGAGGCTCGAAAGGGTACTTTTGTTGATGTAGTGTTTGCTAAACGATTAAAGATTACAAAGAAGGATATTTAATGGTGTAGGCAAACTATATGTCTCCTTGGACCTCTATAGTTGTACTATATTATAAAGGTGCTTATGACGTCATATCAGTTACCATGGCAACACCCCAGGTCCACAAAAAGGCCCTCTAAATGTCAGTTTTTGTAAAATATCTGAAAAACTAATTCGGTGACCTACCTTTTTTATTTCTTTGTTAAAAAGCTCCCTAAATTATTTACCTTTTCAGGCAGTATGAAAAAAAATTATCTAGTGGAATTTAATATATCTTTAAAAAACGCGCTTTATACACCGAATGCAAATATGGCGGACCACTCGGTCGCCGCCCGGGACGAGTTGTATGAAAGCGAGGCTAGTGAGGCCTCTGTGTTTTGTTTTGACAATGCTTCCCCAGAAAAGTCTTGCATCGTTGTCAATCTGTTTTTATTTATTTCGCTTTGCCTACGAGTTTGTTGTGTTCTCAATGCCACCAGAAGAGAGCGAAAAATATTACACCATTCCCCTGTAAGGGAAAATAGTGGATTCGTGTAATTCGTTGAGACGAAGGAAGTGAGTTCACGATCACCGCGGGAACGAAAGTTTGTTGGCTACATTTCAGGTAAGAAGATCCTAAAAAATCGTTTAAATGACAAGCTTATGTGGTGTACTGTCTAGTAGTGTTCCACACGATTTGCATATAGCCAATGCCTTTTCCAAGGTAAAGAAAAGCTCCTATTGAAATACATCCTCTGCCTCAAAAGAAGAAGTCGTTTACGTCCGCGTCCACTCGCACGGAATTGCACAAGACAAATATTAAAGTGGAATCACCAAGCGAATGAACTTCAACGGCCCTATTCGTTGAAACCAGCGAAAGGAAATGTCAACGTCTTGGAGCTACATGCGATCTGTTACATATTTGCTAAGATCTTCCAGCTTGAAATGTAGCGAATAAACTTTTTCAGTTCCCTGGGCGATCGCGAACTCCTTTCCTCCGTCTGTTTTCCCCTCAGAGGTGAACGGGCAAACTTCAAAAAACACTTTGTCTTCTGTGGAAGATTTCACTCCCTTCTGGTGGCATTCAGAAACACAAAACTCGCAGCCAGGGCGAAATGAAACAGACCAGATCGACGACGAAGCAAGACTTTTCTGGTGAAGCATTGTCAAAACAAAACACAGAGGCCTCACTAGCCTCGCTTTCATACAACTCGTTCCGGGCGGCGACCATATTTGCATTCGGTGTATGGCTTGCAGAAAATTCTACTAGATAAATTTCCCTGAAACATTTATATTTGAAGTGCCATCGTGAATGAAGCGTGCATGCAAAAAATCAAGATAGGTCACCGAGCAAACTTTCGAGCTAAATACAAATGTTTTTCGCAGGTTTTATTTCCGGTTCGCGCGATTTTACGCATCATTAACTTCCGGTGTACTGATTTTAATACTGATTCAGCTGACGCGTGCATCTTAGTTATGGCGTGTGTAGATTGCGCGCGCGCGTGCACCTAAAAACCCTTTCGAGCCTCCTTAACTTCGCCTTGACAAGGCAAACATCGGAGAAAGTAGCCTTCAAGTCTGGCTTTGACAGCCTTTCAGAGAGTTTTCTCCCGAGTACTTTTGCCCGAATCATCAGCGTTTTGCCCGAAAAAATTTAAAAACTTCTGTAACTGGGGGGGGCTGCAGACCCCCTCGAACCCCCGGCTCGTACGCCTATGGGGGTAACAAGAGGTCAACGGAGGTCAACGGAGGTAAACGGGAGGGAACGGAGGACGATGGAGGAGAACAGAGGTAAATGGAGGTGAACGGAGGTAATCGGAGAAGAACGGAGGTAAGTGAACGGATGTGTTGACTTAATTGGTAGAAAGTGGACAGAATGTGTACCTTACATGAGGTAGTCAAACAAATCGAATGTGGTTTAGCGTGGTATGTACTCTTATCGACAACGATACGCGTCATCACAGTGGTCAAAATGTTGTGGACTCACGAGGCGCAGCCGAGTGAGTCCGCAACAAATTTTGACCACTGTGATGACGCGTATCGTTGTCGATAAGAGTACATACCACGCTAAACCACATTCGATTTGTTTTTTACCACAATATCAAAGATAACGAAGGAAATCTTTGCTAAACACGGACTTGAAAGTGCACGCGCTGCATTATGCAAATGAGCTATTTGTACGCGTGATACTTTCCTGTCAAAAACTTTTGCAAACATACAGAAACAACATACAGAAACAATACGAAAAAAATGTCTGGGAAACAAGCAATGACGCGTACTCGTTAACGATAAGAGTTTAGAGCACGATTAAGCGCATTTTGATTTGTTTTTACCACAATATCAACGTCAAAGAAAATGGGGTTTTTTTTCAGAGCGCGAGCTGAAAAAGGCATTGCGTGACACAATGACGCGAGCAGCGTGGTATGGACTCTTATCGACCACGGCAAATTAGCCAATCAGATTGCGAGATTAGCAGCAATTGTGGTAAAAATTAATTTTTACCATAACTGCAGAAATTCTCGCGCGCTCATTGGCTAATTTTTATCGTCAATATGCGGACAGACACATGAATTTGAAATTCGTGCGACGCGTCAGCGAGCGAGAGCCGGCAGTTCGACCATTTGTTATCGTAAAAAACAAATTGACGTCAGTTTTTCATGAGTCTGTCCTGTTATTGACAATGAATTTCGTCATCACATTGTCAAAGTAGTCTGCGATTGTGGATCCACAGCTACAACCTCGTTCCCAGGGTCCTCTCTCTACCTTGAGAACAACACGATCTCCTCCTTAAATGAAGTATAATCATCATTTGTAATATATAGATTTAGGCCAGCCTAAAAGCGTAGCTCCTGGGCCGGGTTGTTCAGAGCACGATCAAACTAGCCGAGGATAAAGTAGAATTTTGATTTGAGTTTTGTAACTTTGCGGTGAGATTTTCTGTATATTGTTTTTGTGTTTTGAATTTTAATGAAAGCAAAATACGCAAAACAAAAGCAGTGAAAAAACTTTGTACAAAAGAAAAGGTTATAATTCGGTTAAATTTTAATCCTGGGTTAGCGTTAACCGGCTTCCTACCAACCCTACGCTGTTTACAGCAAGTTAATCCTGACATGCGCCCGCGATCTAATCGAAAAAAGCAGCACTTGGGCAGCGGTCAACTTTAAAAAAACACGTGACCTCGATGAGCCCTGAACTTGAGCCCGCGATATGGTCACGTGATACTGGTCAGCGGATTTCTTGTTTTAACAGGTGTCAATTGACTGCAACATGGATGTCCAAAGGACGCTTTAAACCAAGGGTACATGTGCTCTGTCAACCTACAAGGAAAGCCCGCGAAAACTGAAGCCTCGTTTTGGTTTACGTGTCAATTGTGGCCGCCATGTTGCGCGACTCCACCACCGTCGTCGTCGTCGTCGTCGTGCGTACGCGCCCACGAGCAATACCGCTAGCCATGATACACATGAGAAAATCAGTTCATGGGTTCCCTTCAGTTTCCTAATATATAGATTTAGGCCAGCCTAAAAGCGTAGCTCCTGGGCCGGGTTGTTCAGAGCCCGATCAAACTAGCCGAGGATAAAGTAGAATTTTGATTTGAGTTTTGTAACTTTGCGGTGAGATTTTCTGTATATTGTTTTTGTGTTTTGAATTTTAATGAAAGCAAAATACGCAAAACAAAAGCAGTGAAAAAACTTTGTACAAAAGAAAAGGTTATAATTCGGTTAAATTTTAATCCTGGGTTAGCGTTAACCGGCTTCCTACCAACCCTACGCTGTTTACAGCAAGTTAATCCTGACATGAGCCCGCGATCTGATCGAAAAAAGCAGCACTTGGGCAGCGGTCAACTTTAATATATAGATTTAGGCCAGCCTAAAAGCGTAGCTCCTGGGCCGGGTTGTTCAGAGCCCGATCAAACTAGCCGAGGATAAAGTAGAATTTTGATTTGAGTTTTGTAACTTTGCGGTGAGATTTTCTGTATATTGTTTTTGTGTTTTGAATTTTAATGAAAGCAAAATACGCAAAACAAAAGCAGTGAAAAAACTTTGTACAAAAGAAAAGGTTATAATTCGGTTAAATTTTAATCCTGGGTTAGCGTTAACCGGCTTCCTACCAACCCTACGCTGTTTACAGCAAGTTAATCCTGACATGAGCCCGCGATCTGATCGAAAAAAGCAGCACTTGGGCAGCGGTCAACTTTAAAAAAAACACGTGACCTCGATGAGCCCTGAACTTGAGCCCGCGATATGGTCACGTGATACTGGTCAGCGGATTCCTTGTTTTGACAGGTGTCAATTGACTGCAACATGGATGTCCAAAGGACGCTTTAAACCAAGGGTACATGTGCTCTGTCAACCTACAAGGAAAGCCCGCGAAAACTGAAGCCTCGTTTTGGTTTACGTGTCAATTGTGGCCGCCATGTTGCGCGACTCCACCACCGTCGTCGTCGTCGTCGTCGTCGTGCGTACGCGCCCACGAGTAATACCGCTAGCCATGATACACATGAGAAAATCAGTTCATGGGTTCCCTTCAGTTTCCTAATATGGGTATGGGGCTCCGCTTGGCGGCCTTCGGCCGCCGGAGCTTCGCTAAAAAAACACGTGACCTCGATGAGCCCTGAACTTGAGCCCGCGATATGGTCACGTGATACTGGTCAGCGGATTCCTTGTTTTGACAGGTGTCAATTGACTGCAACATGGATGTCCAAAGGACGCTTTAAACCAAGGGTACATGTGCTCTGTCAACCTAATATATAGATTTAGGCCAGCCTAAAAGCGTAGCTCCTGGGCCGGGTTGTTCAGAGCCCGATCAAACTAGCCGAGGATAAAGTAGAATTTTGATTTGAGTTTTGTAACTTTGCGGTGAGATTTTCTGTATATTGTTTTTGTGTTTTGAATTTTAATGAAAGCAAAATACGCAAAACAAAAGCAGTGAAAAAACTTTGTACAAAAGAAAAGGTTATAATTCGGTTAAATTTTAATCCTGGGTTAGCGTTAACCGGCTTCCTACCAACCCTACGCTGTTTACAGCAAGTTAATCCTGACATGAGCCCGCGATCTGATCGAAAAAAGCAGCCCTTGGGCAGCGGTCAACTTTTAAAAAACACGTGACCTCGATGAGCCCTGAACTTGAGCCCGCGATATGGTCACGTGATACTGGTCAGCGGATTCCTTGTTTTGACAGGTGTCAATTGACTGCAACATGGATGTCCAAAGGACGCTTTAAACCAAGGGTTTACGTGTCGTTTTGGTTTACGTGTCAATTGTGGCCGCCATGTTGCGCGACTCCACCACCGTCGTCGTCGTCGTCGTGCGTACGCGCCCACGAGCAATACCGCTAGCCATGATACACATGAGAAAATCAGTTCATGGGTTCCCTTCAGTTTCCTAATATGGGTATGGGGCTCCGCTTGGCGGCCTTCGGCCGCCGGAGCTCCGCTAATATGGGTATGGGGCTCCGCTTGGCGGCCTTTGGCCGCCGGAGCTCCGCTAATATACCAACAATTGAAGTATAATCGTTAAATGTAAATGACCGTGATGTCCTGGACACGGACTGAGTTTCGCGCGCCTTTCGCCTTTCGATGTTCAGCTGCGATCGATCGCTTCGTTCTTCTTTTTTGTTCGTATTCTTTTTAGTATAGCGCCTCACAGTTCTTTTCATGGCTTCGAATTCACAAGAAGGTAAGAAGGAAGTGATTTTTCTCGTTGATATGCCTTACAATAGGTTTTGAATATTCATAACCTCCAACAATCATTTGCATACTGTAAGGAATTGTAAATTCATGAGCTTTGTGAAATATAAAAGATAATACAAGCCGGTCACAGAGGTTTCCTTTTCAGTCTTGCTCCTTCAGTCTGCTCTGCTGCTTACATGAAAACGCCGTCGCGGCGTCGAAACGAACGAGAAAAGAAGAACTTTTCTCTTTCATCGCAAAGGTATTCCTTCTCGCCGCTTTAATAATGCTCACATTTTAAGGCGAAAGGGAAACATCTGGAACTACTGTATCTTTTCAATTAAGCTTAAACACGCAACAGAACTTAGATAAGCTTCAGGGTAGGAGAATAAACATTGAAGAAAAGTTAAGAATTTTCTCCGATGAAGCACAAGTGGCCAATTCTTGATGTCTGTTGGAATGGACTACCATGCCCTTGTACATGGCAGCCACGCTATAAAGAGTAACCTTGCATGCTAAGAAGGTTTATACTCTAGCACTTAAAAGAAGTTTTCAGTTCGTTTTGAGGACAGAATTATCCATATTGTGTATCTTTAAATTGCTACGTGTACAGCCCGTATCGATCATATTTGATTTGTGGAGCTACTGTGTACTGTATAATTTCTGCAAATTTAAAGGAGAATGGAAGGCGAGAACCCAATTTTTAGAAAGTCCTTTTTACGAAAGCACATGATACGTCGTAATCAAATTGCTATGTTTTAGGATGTGAACTTACCTTTTAACCTGATTGTAACAGCAAAAAGCTCCGTGACAGAACAATTTGAACGTCCGCCATTTTGGAAGCCATATTGAAGGCTTGGGCGCATAGCATGACGTCACTGCGCACATGAGAAAAACGCGCGAATTTCGAGAAGACAACATCAGCTCCAAAAAATGGTGGAATGTGCTGTAGTTGGCTGTTCAAACAGAACGCCTAGAGATTCCAAAAGAGGGATAAGTTTTCATCGACTACCCTTGAAAAATAAACCACTTCTTAAGGAGTGGCTAGTGCGTATTAAAAGGGCAAATTTACCCAAACTTAGCCAGTGCCACATCTGTTCGGAGCACTTTGAGAAGGAGTCTTTCAAAAGTTGCAGTTATCTTAATCTCTACCCCGGCAGAAAACGTAAACGCCAGTTGAACGAAGACGCTGTCCCGACAATATTTCCCCATCAGCAAAAGAAAAGCAGAAGGCTTGCTAGTGAACGTCGGATAAATAAAGCTCTTCACGAAGAGGTAAATAAGAGTCAAATAGGGACACAGTAAACTAAACGGTGGACGCTTGTACAGTTTCCATCAGAGCATTTAACTATGTATTAGTTGTCTGAGATTTTTTCTACTATATGCGACGAACTGAAAAGTAACAGAAATGACAAATTATCTTCTCATCGTTTTCTTTAAAATCTTAGGCTGTGAATCACATTTTGGATGAAGCCGATTTCAATTTACCCGAGTTAGCTGCTTGTGTTGATGTCGCGACCTCTGTATCCAAGGTTCAGGTCACGCAAAGTTCACACGCTACTAGAAGAGCATCAAAGAGAAAAAGATCGACTGCTTGCTCAACGATTGAGATGTCAGTTCAGTGTGAAACAGAAATGGTAGATGAAGCCTGCCAAACCGATCCCTTACCCGCATTAACACAGAGGATCATCCCTGTAAGGCCTTTGCGTGACCTTTGTCACGCAGTGCAACATGACCACAGCTACTCCGCTGTGAATACCCTGCCTAAAGAAGAAAGCCCTGACGCTCCTGTAAGTGAACCCGTTTGTGTAGAATTCGAGGAAAGTGATTCTGAAGAATCTGACGCCAGCGATTCAGAAAGTGATTATTGCATCGATGAGGAAAATTTCATTTCCGAGGATAGTGATTGTGATGACGCTGTCGCAAAACAGGAAGATTCAGATGAATTGCAACAAGAAAATCAGAATTGGCTTAAAGAAAACTGCGGGGATATCCATGAAGAAAAGAAATTTGTTGTATTTGAGAGTAAATTAAAGGAACTGTTTAGTCGTTATGTAATTTGTCCAAACTGCGGAAACAATGTCAACAATGCAACAATGACAACCAAAGGATCTTTAGGCACAATCAAAAGCCATTGTTGTTGTAAGCCTGTGCATTGGCAAACACAGCCCTTTATTTCCTCTATGGCAGCTGGAAATTTACTTTTAAGCGCGGGTATTCTGTTCACTGGTAACAGCTACGCTAACTTTGCTAATGTTGCAAAAGCAACAAATCTTCAAATTTTCAGCGACAGAAATTTTACCTCTACCCAGAGGAAATACCTGTTTCCTGTCGTCAACAAAGTTTACAGCGAACACGAAGAAGAAATTCTTGATGAAGTCAGAAACAAACAAGTTGTGGCAGGAGGCGACGGCAGATGCGATAGTCCGGGACACTCGGCAAAATATGGAACATATAGCATAGTTGACACTGATACGTCTAAAGTGATCGATTTTTCATTAGTTCAGGTGACGGAAGTGAAGAATTCCAATGGAATGGAGTTGGAGGGTCTCAAACGTTGTCTTGACCATCTTCAGGAAGAGCGGGTGGTAATATCAAAATTGGCCACCGATAGGCATGTTCAGGTTCGTGCGCATATGAAAAAGGAGAGATCGCAAATCAAACATAACTTTGATGTGTGGCATATGGCAAAGTCGGTGCAAAAAAAACTTACAAAAAAAGCTCAGACAAAACATTGCGCGGAACTCAAGCCGTGGATTCAGGCAGTTATTACTCATCTGTGGTGGTGCGCTAAAACGTCGAACGGAAATGGCAGGGAGTGTGTTGAGCGATGGAAGTCCATCGTATTTCACACAGCCAATGTCCACCACTGGGACGGTTGCCAAACATTTCATGAGTGTGCCCACCCACCCATTCCACCCGAGACTGAAAGGAGGAAGAGATGGCTGCGCATTGGAAGTCCTGTCCATGATGCCTTGAAAGAGGTCGTGTGGAATAAATCTCTCTTGAAGGACATTGAAATGCTTGCAGAGTTTATTCATACAGGTGTCCTTGAAATGTACCATGGTCTGATGGCTAAGAAGTATTGCCATAAGCTACAACATTATTCTTATTATGGAATGAGGGCGCGCACCCAGTTGGCTATTCTCGACCATAACCAGAATGCAGGGAGATCCCAGGCCCAGACCAAAGATGGCTCACTCAAACACAAATTTGTCTGTCCCAAGGGTACTGGAGGCTGGGTAGCTAAGCCAAAGTATGAGGATAAGTCATATCAATTTGTGGATGATTTAATGGCTACTCTAGTTGCTTTTAAGAGAGGTGATACAGAGGTACCACCCCTTCCTCCTAAGCCAGCAGTTAGAAATATTGCATCAATTACAAGGCCACCCAAGGAGGAGTTGCTGGCCAAACACAGGTCTCGTTTTAACAAAAATAACTAGACTGCAGACAGCTACTCATATCATTTACTAAACAATTTCCTGTATCCATGACAAGTCAACTTCTGAATAACTTTCATCGGGTGTTCGAAAACCAGTGTAATTACCATCGGCATTTGGATACACTGCACGAATTGCTTTGACAGCACAAGCAGGAATGACCTTACGGACATACCTGCCGAGTCTTTTATGTATCCACCAGGTAAACTGGCGGTAGCCTGCATAGCGGTAATTGCTGTGAGAAGAAATAATTAAATTAATTGGTGTTAGCAAAGTCATCAGTAAATTAATCAAAGCGATACAAATAAAAGTCGGAGAAAAGATGACGATAAACTTCCAGCACTTCTAGTACTGGGCACGGGAACATGTTAATGAGTACTGCTCCTACGTTTTATCTAGCTTTTTATCGTTTTTTGTAATTTTTTTTTTTTTTATTTATTTTCAAAATTGTAAAGCGCCATGGAGCTTTTAGGATATGGCGCTCTAAAAATCTATATATTATTATTATTATTATTATTAACTGAGAATTATTTATAGCACCGTTTGTAAAGTTTGTATATAATTGAATCTTCAGGTTGGAGGACTAACCGAGCTCAACTAAGCGTTCTAAATAAATCTCACAGCTGGCAAATAATTTGTAGCCATTTGTGTACATAAGCTTACATGTTATTTAGGCCCTGTTTACAAGCAGGTAGGGTAACCCTACTGCCAGGGTAACCCTAGCAAGAGGGTTAAAAGATAGCCCGGGTTTACAAGCAAAATTTTCAGGTAGGGTAACCCTACTGCCCGAGACAACTTTACGCTTGTTACGCTTCGGTAACCTTGCAAGTAAAGCACGAACAGATAACAAAACTGGAAAATAATTTATTTCCAAAGCAAAATTATGACAAACTGTGAAAGAACTTGATGTTTTCTGGGTCATAATTCGCTGATTTTGTCGGTATTGTGATCATATTTTGCTTTTGGGAGCCAAAATAGAGATAGCCCGGGTAGGCGGGTTAACCCTACCTGGAGTGTTTACAAGGGAAAAAGTTAACCCGCTTGCTAGGGTAACCCTAGCACGCAGATAGGGTAACCCTCCTACCCGGGTAACCCTGGCCGCCTTGTAAACACGACGAAGAAAATAAGAACAAATGTGTGCGTGCTAGGGTAACCCGCTTGCTAGGGTAACCCGCTTGCTAGGGTAACCCTCTCTCCTTGTAAACAGGGCCTTAGTTCTCTTGGTGCCCTCATTCCGCGCACTTGACACAAACCCACGATAGCTGTCTCTAGGACTTCCCTTTGCAAACAAATTGTTTCAAAGAGAGGGTGCTGTGTTATACATCTAGGGGTCGGTTGATCTGCCTCTACGTCTGAACCAAAATAGTATAAACAAGTTATATCGCAACCTGGCATTTCGCTGCCATTTGAGCCTGCAACACACGCCACAACAAAATACGAAATAAATGAAACAAATCAAACAACCTTTTTCTTCCCACCAAGTCTATGGCTATTTATTACCTTCTCAGTGCCGAAGTAATTAACATCTGCTGGCTACAAAAGTTTCATTCACCTGAAATTTTATTTATGGCTTCCTCGATCTCCTTACAACATAAACATTCTTTCTCTTGTTGTCCTTCCCAGTTTGCACAACACTCGCATACACACCACGATGTATTTCCCCTTCGGTGCTCATCTTGTCTCTCGTGAACACTGTCTTCCTCTGACTCTGAACTGTCTCGCATGGGTTCAAAAGAGTACGGCTCGATCTCAGCCATAATCCAAGCGGTTTCGACACGATCCGTCTTCACAAAATTTTGTTGCCCAGAAAAAGGCACATGTGCGCAGTGACGTAACAACATGGCGGCGGGCATTCCTTTTATGGAAGAAACCGGATGCAAAGATGTCCAAAATGGCGGACGTTCAATTTTGAAAAATGACCACGGATTTTGAACTCTTTTCGTCACTTTAGAGAGGTAAAATTTACTTTTCTTGGTTTTTACTTCAAATCTAAGCTATTTCAATAGTTTTAAGCTTCCATATAAAATATGAGTCCTAGCCTTCCGTTCTAGGGTAAATACTGGCGTAGTTTTTTAAGTAACTTACAAATATAACATGCTTTTTTTGACGTAGTGAAAAATTGAATTTATTTAATCAAAAATTGGTTTTGCCACTGCATTTACTCTCTGTTGCATGTTTTATTTACTATGATGGATGTTTTATTTACTAATTAGTATTTACTAGTTAATATAGGTTAACTAAATTATTTACAGGCTTGAGTAGACCGGGGCAGTATAGGGTTACCGCTGTGCCCAAAACTTGTTGGGGTGGTGATCATGTTGATGACCAGTGAACTTCTAGCCAGAAACCTCTTGCCCTCTTGCTAGGGTAAGCAGTTTTGAAAACTTAAATTTAAGCATTCTTTGGCTTTGAAGTTTTATAAAAGGCTAACCTAGTTTGACAATGACAGTTTTGTTGTGTGCTTCATAATTTTTCAATACTTGCAACTACTAATTTCCAACACTGCCAGCAGGGTTACTTGTAACCTTGGAGTCCTTTTTTAACAGGGCCAAATTAAAAATTATTTACTGAGTTGACTTTTAGTGAGCGGTATTTAGATTACTATTTTAGATCCTCAGTTGCCGTTGCTTGTTGTATAAATTGTCTTCAGTTTAATCTATTTTGTTAGTGTGTTATTCCAGAAAAAAACAGCTGACCACAGCTACATTGTTAGCTAGGTTTTACTCTATTTAGTTTTAATTTAAAACCTCCTTGTCATATAGTTTAGCTGAGTAACCGAAGCCCCAGCCTCCTTTAGGAATTCCCATTTACCTTACATACGTTGTTGGGATATAATAAATCTATTTTATAGTTACTATAATATTTGAAAATACACCCATGGATATCAATTATCATTTTACTGCGTTCAGCTTTAGAGTGGTGTTTTGCATGCTTTAATTAAAGGGTGGTTTACTTCTCTTTATTTTGTATGCTTCTTTTTATAGTGTATTCTTACCATTTTATGTTCAAAGTAAATATTAATAATAAAAATATAGATATTTGATGAAATCTTGTATTGTTTAGTTTCTGTTCATTACCAAGTGTTTCATCAAGACATTCATTTTGATGCACTTAACACTACATTGCTTTGATTTCAGAGCAAAATTTGTTAACGAAGGTGCCACCTCTTGTGTGCACACACTTTTGTGGCTCTTTAGGGTGTGATTTATATATTAGTATAAGTCAGCTGTGTACAGTAACGATACCATATTTGCGGGGCCGGAAAAAAATAAAATATCCACGTGCCCAGTGGGCCAGTACATTTCAGTTTTCACTTGTCTGCACTTAAGATGATTTCCGCACAACATTCGAGCAATAATGGCAAAAATTAAGTTACCAGAAAAAACCTTGTGGCACGTTATTGTTTTGAAGCCAGTTAATAAGAACTCATCGAGAATTAAGCTCTCAAGCTGACCCCGCGAGAGAAAATTGAACTTGAAGTTGTCCATATTTCGCTTAAGAGACGTTTCGCTTCAGTGAAAAACACAATAACGCACGCTTTAAGCATTCTTACGATGTTTGACATTTAGTTTCTCGAGAATGCTTGAGAATTTAATCGCAGGGTCACTGAGAGAAATAAACTAAAGTGAGTTGTTTTTGATAGTATTCCAAAGGTTACTGTGCTATGAGTAGATTTTTAGTAATTAATTTTTGCACTTATTGCTCGAACTTTGAGCGTAATCCGTCTTAAATATTACTCTCCGAAAAGGCGGTCAGTATGGAAATCAGACTCACAATTCTACCACGGTTGAAATTTCACTTGCCCACCTTCAACTGGCAATATTGGACCTGATTCGCATTGATCCACTGAAATCCCACTTGCACATTGGTTTGAAATAGGGCACAGTTTTGGGTCATTTGCCGTGAAATAATACCATCTTGGGTATATTTTGGTCAGATGCTGGACCTCATTCGCATTGATCCACTGAAATCCCACTTGCACATTGGTTTGAAATAGGGCACAGTTTTGGGTCATTTGCCGTGAAATAATAGCATATTGGGTGCATTTTGGTCAGATGTTGGACCTGATTCGCATTGATCCACTGAAATCCCACTTGCACATTGGTTTGAAATAGTACACAGTTTTGGGTCATTTGCCGTGCAATAATAGCATATTGGGTGCATTTTGGTCAGATGTTGGACCTGATTCGCATTGATCCACTGAAATCCCACTTGCAAATTGGCTTGAAATAGGGCACAGTTTTGGGTCATTTGCCGTGAAATAATAGCATCTTGGGTGCATTTTAGTCAGATGTTGGACCTGATTCGCATTGATCCACTGAAATCCCACTTGCACATTGGTTTGAAATAGGGCACAGTTTTGGGTCATTTGCCGTGAAATAATAGCATCTTGGGTGCATTTTGGTCAGATGTTGGACCTGATTCGCATTGATCCACTGAAATCCCACTTGCACATTGGTTTGAAATAGTACACAGTTTTGGGTCATTTGCCGTGAAATAATAGCATCTTGGGTATATTTTGGTCAGATGCTGGACCTCATTCGCATTGATCCACTGAAATCCCACTTGCACATTGGTTTGAAATAGTACACAGTTTTGGGTCATTTGCCGTGAAATAATAGCATCTTGGTTGGACCTCATTCGCATTGATCCACTGAAATCCCACTTGCACATTGGTTTGAAATAGGGCACAGTTTTGGGTCATTTGCCGTGAAATAATAGCATATTGGGTGCATTTTGGTCAAATATTGGACCTCATTCGCATTGATCCACTGAAATCCCACTTGCACATTGGTTTGAAATAGTACACAGTTTTGGGTCATTTGCCGTGAAATAATAGCATCTTGGGTGCATTTTGGTCAGATGTTGGACCTCATTCGCATTGATCCACTGAAATCCCACTTGCACATTGGTTTGAAATAGGGCACAGTTTCTGGTCATTTGCCGTGAAATAATAGCATATTGGGTGTAGTTTGGTCAAATATTGGACCTCATTCGCATTGATCCACTGAAATCCCACTTGCATATTGGCTTGAAATAGGGCACAGTTTTGGGTCATTTGCCGTGAAATAATAGCATCTTGGTTGGACCTCATTCGCATTGATCCACTGAAATCCCACTTGCACATTGGTTTGAAATAGGGCACAGTTTTGGGTCATTTGCCGTGAAATAATAGCATATTGGGTGCATTTTGGTCAAATATTGGACCTCATTCGCATTGATCCACTGAAATCCCACTTGCACATTGGTTTGAAATAGTACACAGTTTTGGGACATTTGCCGTGAAATAATAGCATATTGGGTGCATTTTGGTCAGATGTTGGACCTGATTCGCATTGATCCACTGAAATCCCACGTGCATTTGCCGTGGGTCATTTGCCGTTGGGTCATTTGCCGTGAAATAATAGCATATTAGGTGTATTTTGGTCAAATATTGGACCACGTTCGCATTTATCTACTGAAAACCCTCTCGCACATTGGGGGGAAATAGTCCACAGTTTGGGTCATTGCCGTAACATAATTGCATATTGGGCGCATAACCAATCTTGAAATTCCACTCACATTGAAATCCAACTCACATAGATCACACAGAGATTTAAACTTTACTCCAATATCATCGTATGCATTCAAGCCTTGACAACAACACAGTTTGGCTTAGGATTGATTCGAGATCTTTTGCCCGATTAGCACCTTTGCTAGCTTAAAAAGGGATGAAAGAAGAACAAAAATATCTATACGAATTCTCCGATATTTCCAAAACACTCTGTATACCCGTTTATGAAATTCGGTACCCAAGAATATGGCGCACTGTTACTTTTGGGTTCAGTTAACATTCCTAGAATGTAACGTGAACGAGATTTCCGAACGTATCGTTGTCAAGGCCCAGCGATTTTTGTACTGCGTGGATAAAAATATCCACGTTACATGGTTTGCCAAGGATAACTGTGGCGCCATTTGGTTCATGTAAGTGACTGTCAACAAGAATCAGCTTTTCCTTTCTTATACTTATGAACAGCACTGTCTTTTCATTTACAATGAACAGGGCAAAACTAGCACGTTGGTTTTGGTTGTTGCATAGTTCGACGAGATGATACTGAATTGTGGAAGGTGCATGGGGATCCCTCACTCTAACTGGTAAGGGTTGTCCAACAGAAACGTCGAGCAGGTCACCCGCTACCATAGCAGCCTCGGCAACAGACAGATATCGCTGAGGCAGGTTGGCGCGAGAATAGTCATATACTGCATTGCCCTCTCTGATGCAGCCACACACCAATGTAACCCAATCAGCAGGAAGAACTGGACAGGGATCCAGGTCAGCATTGACTTGATAAATCCCTTGAGCAATCAGTAAGGCAATGATGCTGCAGGCATTGCTCCCATTTCTATCTTGGTAAGTGGATTGGCTGACATTGTAGGGGAATTCCCAAATCCATACCATACTGTTGGTGTCAAAAGGACGCATGTTGACAATGATGTCACGATTGGTGACAGGTGTAGGCAAATCGTAAGCCTCAGCTTCGTCGCCGCTACCATCACTATCCACATCTTCATCGTCGTTGATGTCGGAAACATCACCACCTTGGGCGAGTTGGTCAGTGTTTTCAACATCATCCCCGTGAAGTATATTTTGAAACCTCAGGACTGCTTTCTTAACTTGTTCTCGACAGAAGAACAACCCTTTTCTAAGAAGGGCTACTTTGGCATGCAATATAGCAGGGTCACTCCCAGAGCACGAATATTGCACTGTTTGTACGGCCTGATAAGGAAAACAGGGATTATTCTAATCAGTATTAGATATAAAAATTGAAATTTCTATTTCAAATCGCAACATTCTAACCATGTATGTTTAGGATACTAAAACGTAAAATCAACCGGAAGCTCCCCTTTAACCCAGAAAGTCTGAATCTTCGTCTTGCTTGAAAATTTATATTGATTAATCTACTTCTTTCCTACACGCTCATGGTTTCTTCCTCCTATACCTGAAAGCTAGTCTAGCACACAGTCAAATAGTAAGATTTGAAATACTGGTACCGTGTCGTCTTGTATGTCCTTCGTAATTAGTGCATCACCTGCTGGTTCATGGTCGACTGAAATATAACATAATGCACACACATCAGTCAACCACTTTTTTCTGACGCACAGGTGCAAAAAAGCATTGAAACTGCAAATGACGGCATGACACTGACTCGCCTTTGATTTGTAAGATGTATTTGTGATTGCAAAGAACTTTATGACAGTTCACTTAGCAAAGAGTGGTGTAGACGTGACAGCCTTTGAATGAAAACATATCAAACCAACCTCCTGACTTCAGTTCATCTTCCAGAATGGCAATGTCTTTCTGAAGTGAAGGAATGCGAATGTCACAATAATATCGCAAAAAGTTTGCCATCTCCGTCTTTACCAAGGCCACTTCTTCTATCCATCTGTCACGGATTTGAAAGGCATCTACAATTTTGCTTTTCACTCTTATGGGTATTGCTAAAGGAAACGAAATCATTATCTCAATATGAATGATTGCTAAAGCAAAAAACACGTTATCTGAAAATACAGAGTCAACAGATTATGGTTAAAAAACAACAACAGGACGAAGTGGGGGGGGGGGGGGTTCAAAAACCATTTATTAAATAACTTAACATTTATTAAATTACTTACCCTCGTTTTGCTCACTATCCTCCGGTAGTCCTCCTGATAGCACGGCATCGACAGTCAATAGAGCTCCACCACCACTTGCAATCAAGTCATTATATCTCTCAACTAACGTCTTTAGTTGAGTTTTGTCAGAGGCAATTTTCTTCCGTAGGCGTGTGCGTTGCTTCGAGCTGTCTAAATGAGTTAAAAAAAAAACATCTTTAATCTTCTCTAATACAAGTTGATATGAGTAAAATCAATACCAATCATAAAGGTGAATCTAAAAAGGCTGTAGAAGTAGAGGTGGTGTGTGTGGCAATGACAGAGCTTAAATCTGTGATCTATTCCGAAGAGTGTGTATCACAAGTGAGAGGAGTTTGTTAATGTTCTTACCTTTTCTTAAAGGACCAAAGATATGGTAGTCAAAGTTTTAACCTTATTAAACAAATCTGATTCCTCTTTAAAGGGTCACTGTACCTGTTTGCTTGTTAATCACTGAATTTGAGCGTGCGATGGAAAAAGACACCATTTCCATCTGATGCCTGAGGCTGTCACAGTCAGTCCCTGAGATTCTCCTGGAATTACTGATCAACTCTTCATCTGACAATGACATACCAAAACAAAACATGTAAAAAGCTATACGATGCAACAATAAAAGAAATAAAGGTAAATAGAGCAATAACTACACAAAAAGAATTAAAAAAAAAAAAACACTTCGAGGGCTATTGATTTTCATTGTCCCTTTTTTATTACATGTATAACAAAATAGAGAAACCAAAAGGCTGACAGATACATGTACACAGGGCTCAGACAAACAGATTGCAGCAAAAATAGATTGACAGACAGACAAACGTGGCTTCAGATAATTCTCAAATATCCAAAGAGATAAATATTGTACCTTTGGCATGTTGAATGATCTCTTCTTTCCAGCGGAGTAGGTTGACATCTTTACATTCCAAGTTGTACTCCTCCAGCATAGCACCGCATTCTTTTTCAGAAGAATCAGACATCGCTACAGCCTGTAAATTATTTACAATTGAAAAAAAAGATAGAAAAAATAAAAACTTGGCTTAACCCCACAAAGGGCAGTTAATGGTATTAATTTAGTTCTTTCAATTCATTTGTAAAAGTACCCTTGTAAATCTTTTCCCGAGACCTGTGACCATGGCACATATCTTTCTCCTGTTCCAAGCCAGAGCATGTTCGGTAATCAGCTCGTCACGACCTAATGAATAAAACCTAAATTGAGCTTTGCTTTAGTTACTATGCGAATAATAAAAATTACCGCAATGGAGGGAATCCCACTTGAGTGTCAAAAGCAATTTGTCTTTACTTTGGTTTTCTGTTTCAACATTGTGTGATTGGTTCAATGAGAAACTCTGCTCATCCATGAAGTAGTAGAGTCAAAACCAGTCTATAGTAATCGAAATAGAGTTGTTACTCACTAATACAATACAGAAATAATATTGTAGTTGATGCAGCATAGTCAGAGTAGCAAATTCATACCCTCAGGAAGCATATATTTTGTGGTATTCCCACAACGTGACATATAAGCATTTATCTGTTCCACCTCTTCTCCTGTTGTGCATGCACTTCCTTCTTGCCAGCGGCCACCCCATAACACCTGAATATGACGGAGTTGCATTCATTACAAGACAGAACATGTATTTCTAATTTTTATCATAACAAAACCAATGGGCATTTGAGGACACTAGAAAGATCCAAAACTTTAACTGGGCCTGTGACAACTGAAACAATATCATACAGGATATACATGTACAGGGGATCGTTATTTCTCAACTTGATTTTTATCCAGGCACATCAGTTATCTACCTTGGAAGGAAATACAGAGAATATTTCAACCAAACTCTTGACTCCAAGAAATCTGTTTAAGTTGTGTCTAAAATAGTGGCTCTACTGATCTGTTAGTGTTTCATACTCTTTGCATGCATGTCGTAAGCAAGTCAGAACAAAAATGCATGCATATAAGAAACCCATTATAAAAGCTGTTATAAAGTAGAATGACAACGTATCACAGCATGACAAATCAGTACTCGTGTCAAAATGAAAATGATAATATCAGGAACTTACTTGACAAGACCACTTATGAGCCTTTGCATGCATGACAGACAGAGCTGGCTTCATGTTCATCTCAGAGCCACCTACTTTCCCCGCCCACTTCCAATATTTACAGACAATGTCCTCCCAGAAATATTTCACATCAGCAGGCAGCATTTTTTTTGACTGCAGATAATGGGCATAACCATAAATCTCTCCTTGATACATGTTAACTGCCCACTGTGCAAGCCCATCACGACAACCAGCTATTTCAAGCCCTGTCTCATCGACCTTTGCTCTTCTCCTAGGAGTGTTTAGTGCTGCCTTCCAGTGTGATTCCCCGCACATACTATCATCCACATTCTAAAAAAATAGTGATACATTCAAACAACCTTGGTTCTATTGGAATCAACCATTTTAAGTTGGAAAGGTTAGATAGCTAGTTTCATGGTCTATAGGGATAAAACCATTTTTGTTTGGTTGGTTGATCAACTTTCAACTAGGTTGAAAGGGTCGATTTGGAAGTAGTTTCCCAATAGAACTGGTTTGGAACTATTTTTGGTTAACACAATGGATCAATATACAACAATCCTTTCAACTTAATCAACTGGAAACGGTTGATTCCAATAGAACACTGCCTAGCAGTTATAAGACATTCCAACAACTTTTAACCAAATCAAGCAAAACCAGTTGCAGTTGCAACCATTGGCTGTACTATTTAAAACATGTTCTTAATCTTCTGTGAAATATTAACAAACAAATCATTAACATTTTAAAGCTTAGTAAAATCTCTTATCTGGGTGCTGTAAGGGTCAATACTGATCTCTGTTATATCATGCTGTATACTACACCACTTCTGATCTGGTTAAACTACAAGCTACTGCCCAAGGTAGATTGAATAATATTGTACCTTTGAGCGTGGCGCTTTGGCATAGACGTTCTTAATGTGGCAATCAACATCAGATTTTGTTGCAATGAAAGTATCGCCATAGTAACAAGGTCTCTTTTGTCTGCCGGTAAAAACATCAAATTAAATACAATTTAGGAAACATTCTAAGAAAAGCAAACAGAGGCTAAAATTAGCTCTAACGGTATGAGCATAAGGCAAACAAAACAAGAAAGACATTAATTGGCTGTCAGTAACATTAAAAAACTGTTTGCAATTTTGGGAAACTATTATTGTGATACATGTGTGAATACAGAGTAAGAAACAGGAACTGAAATTGATGATTTCTACTGTGTGTAAAAGGGCTTCACAACATGAAAACAATGTTTAAAGTAAACTCTTTAAAAACATACGTTCCAGAAGATTTATAGCGATATAACTTCATGTTGCCATCAACATGACACGAGTGCTGGTATAATGCACATGCAGGGCATTCCATCCAGGAAAGTCCTTGGGCACTCTGCACTTCATAATTACAGAACTTCCACTCCTTAAATGAACGACTAAATGTGCTGGCAGTGATTGTTGAAGCCTATGGAAGTACAGAGTTATTTGAATAAGTTGAGTATAATCCACTCTACAAGAACGTGTAATTATTTTAGATTAATTGATTTATTAACCTTTCTGTTATTTCTTAACATAATAATTTTTACAATAACATTAAAAGAAAACTTCCAAGAGCTACATTGAATACATCTATATTTCGTACATGTAGTAAACTATGTACTTTATAGTGTATATTTGGAAGAATTTCAACAAAGATGAGACAGATTTCTAAACGTCCTTTCCAAGTAAGAGGGTCTGGATTAAACTGATAGCTGAGAGTTGGTAAAAAAAACCTGTCATCTGAGAAATAATGAGCACAATGTCTATTAAAATAGCCAAAAGCCAAAAACTTACTGGTAAATGCACCCAAAATGGAAATTACATGCAGCTACATGTACATGACATGTGTATCTCAAGGTTAGTGTATTAACTTATGCATGTTAAATATGTGTACACATGCTATGAGAATAATTAACAGTCAAAAGTAACAGTCAAAATTAAAACTTCAAAACTAACCCTTCCTTTTGCTTGAGACAAATCTCCCAAGGCTTTCAAAAAGGAGACCTCAGAAGTTCCAGGGAGACGCTTTTGAACAAAGTCCCACTGCCTGAACAGATTTTGGTCAAACAGGTAGTTCAAGTCCTTGGGACTACCTGGCCAGTACCCTGCTGCTATAATGTTTTTGAGGGACCACGGATTGATCTTGTGACCACAGTCGTTACAGACAACAGTGTAGTCATTAAAGTCAAAACGACCTGACAATAAAAAAGAACACAAAAATTTTAGTTCTAGAAGAAAGCACATAATTTTATTATTCTTCGCTACAGGCAATTATGTCAGTAGCTTTCCAACTTCTGGAAACCCTTTCTACAAGTTCTAATTAAAATATGTTGCAGCACCTGGCCTTAATTCTTCTTTGGTCCAACATAGTGTCCCCTTGTTTGGAAATTAATGATGGTGATGGATAAGTGCCAAAAATAATTTTAAGAAAACTTTAGGGTTTCATAAACAAATTAATAAAGTCAAAACAACATGAGAATAACTCCCAAAAGGAATAGCATATAATTTTGACATTCAACTAAAGTATTAACAATTCACATTCCCGCATTAAAAAAAGCTGCAATCTCCAGATTATTAATACTATTATGCTACATTATATTATAGAAAATGCCATTTATGTACTGAATAGTGGTTTACTTACTGTTAGTAGTATCTTACTGAGCATGTTTACGAAGGAAATCATAAACCACAAAAAGCTTTACAGCTACAATGTTATGACCAGTATCTTTTATTTGAGGTTAACAGGCAGGTTCCCTTAGAAGGGTATGCAATGCCTGACAAATTTAAGTCTGATCCATCCCATGGCTGGGGAAGGTTTCACAATCAAATGGAGGGTACACCAGTATACATCAACCTCACCAGGGGATCATACCCTGCCTCCAAGAATGTAAAAAAATATAAATACACAAGGAATAAAAAATATATTTAACATTAGGTATGCATATGTATGACAATTGCAGGAGATGATTGATGGGAATAATCATAGTGATATGTTACCTTTCTGATTAACTACAATAATGGATCCCAGTAAAGGAGAAAGTGTCAGAGTGTCTCTTTGCTGACACTGTGGGCACACTTCTGACAAATGATTGTAGAAGAGATGTTTTCCTAAAAAAGTAAGTTAAACATACATGTAAATATCTCATTGCACTTTAAAAACTTTGCCCAAATCTACCACATTGTTATATAACTATACATGTAAGATTAAAAAGACTGGAAACTGTGCAGGCTAGAAAGATGTGTATAATTTACAGTATTCAAACACAAATATACAACTTTTGAAGATCTCGGGTAAAAGCTTTGAAGACCTAACAGGGGACTTAATGGTAAATTCAGCACCAGCAATCAGACACTGTGATGGTGTGATACTTGTTAAATTATGAGCTTACTTGTCTGTTCCATCTTTCCATCCTCGTTCATTATGAAGGTTGGAGGTATGTGCCTAAAAGAGCCATCAATCAAAGCCTCCCTGTCATGGAAAAGATGCTCTTCATGAATGATGGCATCACATTTAGGGCACATCCTCCTTCCACTGCACTCATCACATCGCAACAAACATGGAGCTTTGTGACAAATGTCACACAACTTTACACTGGGATTCTGGGAAAGGAGAATGGCTTCGAAAATTGATGATCGTGAAGCTTCCCAATTTTCATTCAGAGTTTCCATTCTGCTTTCCCATGTGATATCATCAATGGCCTGAAATGAATCCAGAACGGCCTGGCATTTAGCTAGGACCTCTTCAAGGGATTGATCTGTGTGAGTATAACAAAAAAATATGATATAATAACTTTGATGTCAGTTTCTGAAGCTACATGTACCATCTGCAAAATAAGAAGTTTTGCCATTGTTCAAGTTTTAAACAGACATGACATATGTCATATATTTGGGTTATTGACAAAACAAGCATTAGGTCAAGATGGCAAGATATTGTCCAAATTCATTCTTTGTGTGTTTATGGACCGAAAAGGAGTGAAGGTCTATAAAAAACACTCACAAAAAGGGCCAATATCCGGCCATCTTGACCGAAAAAGCTAGTCAATAAAGGAATGCTTAGATAATTATGGCTTCTGCTTTGGCTTTGGGAAAAAATTTCCTGTGTACTGAGTAATCCCAAGAGGGCAAGATAGCACCATCTTACCCACTTGGGTAGCCATAAAACACGGTGCAGGATTACATTCACCTTGCCAACTCAAGGAGAGCCATATAATAAACGTTGTTGTTGTTGGTGTAAAATGCGGACTACATAAACTGCAGACTGCAGGCTACTGAATATGCCTAACAGAAAACCAACCCTTATTCAATTCGCTCCGACGAAGGGCTATTGCTCGAAACGTCAGCTTCCGAATCTCTTTACGGTGGCCAAATCGCATTATCAACCCAGTTGATAAAACCAAATTAAACTTATTTGCTCCGGCGAAGGGCTAACACTCGAAACGTCAGCTTCCGAATCTCTTTACAGTGGCCAAATCACATTATCAACCCAGTTGATAAAACCAAATTATATTTATTTGCTCCGACGAAAGGGCTAACGCTCAAAACGTCAACTTCCAAATCTCTTTACAGTGGCCAATTCAGATTATCAATCCCGTTGATAAAACCAAATTATCTTATTCTGTATAGTCTGGTTTAGTTGGTTTGTATGTAGCACCCACCTTGTGCACTATTACTGGCACCATGCTCTGAAACCTCAACATTTTCTTCATCACTTAAACTTGCATCACAAGAGGGCCCTGTTCATCAAAATGAAGCGAGGCACTGTTGTATTGAATATTCTAAGAGGATATACATGTACAGTAGTTTATCTATGTTCATATCATGTGTTTTAATGATGACTTGATACATTTGATTATTCAAAGCTAAGGAGCGATTTTAAAATACCAGGCCACTTATTGACATATCTACAGTATAACAGGTACTAAGAACTGAAGAACAAAGCATATAACTTACAATGTAGAAAGAAAAGGAACCATTGAAATTCAATGAGATGCAAATGAGTGGCCAAGTATTCTACAATCAAGCCTCATTTTTTCCGACTAAAATGCTAGAATAAAGCTTAATGTTTTTGCCTCACTAATATGCTGAAAGAGAGGCGAAGAATTGACAAAAGTAAAGCCTATGTATGCCAGTATAAAAAAAAACCCTTCAAACCTTCAACTGATCGTGAAAACTCTGATGGCTTTCTTGAACGCGGACGGTATTTGTGCTTGCTGATTCGATGCCCAGAGACCGAATCTCGATAAAACTCGAACTCGCTTTCTCCTACTTTTCTTTTCCGTGGCTTGTCCTGGTCCAAAAAGGCTTGTGCTTGTTCAATGAGTTCATCCAAACTCGCGTCTTCGTCCGCCATTTTAATAGAGAATTTTAAATTTATGTCCAGTCTACACTGGACATCACGGTCATTTACATTTAACGATTATACTTCAATTGTTGGTATATTACAAATGATGATTATACTTCATTTAAGGAGGAGATCGTGTTGTTGAGAAAGTACTTTCTCGAGGTAGAGAGAGGACCCTGGGAACGAGCTTTGACAATGTGATGACGAAATTTATGATCAATAACAGGACAGACGCATGAAAAACTGACGTCAATTTGCAACCTCGTTCCCAGGGTACTCTCTCTACCTCGAGAAAGTACCCTGGTTACGGCTGGTCACGTGTCTGCTAGATTTTAGCAGATTCCAGAGATGTGATTGAAGGGAGGGGCCGGAAAGTTAAAGTTTGTCCCCACGAAACTCAACAAGAACCGCGGTGCGGTTGTAACCGCGCTTGAAAAAAAACGTGGTTACTTACACTGTCTGCGAAACGTGACTCTCCTGCCCTTCATCAAATATACGAAAAAAGGAGTATCTGATTACATTCTTTGCATAGCGCGAGTTTAGCGTGACTTGTAATCGGAGAATTTTGTTTACGTCTAATGAAAAAATACTTTGACCTTTCAATATAAATTTTACACAAGGGTTTTTGACGAGCGCTAAGGCTAAGTTTTAACTTTTTTTCCCCAGAAAATTCCACCATTGCTTCTGGCGAACTATACACGATCTTACATTTATCACCGTCAGCGTATTCCATGGCCAGACGTATACCTTTTTAGCGCATTGAATATCCCCTTTGAAAGTGAACAGAAACAATGCAAACATTCCAGATTACAAAATGTTCTGTTTTGCACGCAAAACGAAAATCCGGGGGACGAAAATACAGCTTAACTCTGGATAATGTCAGCCTTACTAGCCAGCAACTGGTCCCAAATTAGATGCTTTATCCTTGCAAATGTCCTGACGCCCATCGCCGAAGGCCGCCATTTGTTGTGTAAACAGTTAATTCGCTAAGTTGACAAAACCCTCCTGAGGGGGAGATATGACGAAAAGAGCTGAGAAATGGCCTGTAATTGGCTGAGGATGACATCATCCGGTGAAGACAATTGGTTGATGAAGACATCATCCGCGGAGGTCTGCGTCTGGTGACACGAAAACGAAAAAAAAAAAACCCCGTGCAGAGCAAGAACCGCGCTCGGCCCATGGCCGCGCGGTTAATTACTGAGCCCAGTAGGGAGTGGAATTTGAAACCCTCCCGTTGTGGATCGGCAAAACTCACAGACATATTCGATACAAGAGTTCAATGCATTCCGTTTCAATGTTCGGCTAAAGGAACGGTTTACCTCTACATTTAGCAGAATTTTTCCCGTCGATAGTTGACGGTATTTGGAATTTGTGGCGGTGAAAACATTTCCCAAAGAACTTGGAAATGACGGCGACCACAACAACAAACGGACCGCGCGGTGAATTTTATTTCCATTCTTCAAAATCACAACGATGGTATTTACTCATTCGTTTAGAGTTAAATATGCCGTATGTTCGCGTACAAAGGTAGTTTGGAATTTTATCGAATTTCTCCCATCGACAGTTTGACGATCATTCCATTCCATTCTCTTGCGGCGAAAAAAAAATTACGAAGAACCATCAACAACGTCTGCGTGTCTACGTACTGTAGATTATAGTTTTCGATCGGCAAAATCACATTAGAGGCATTGATGCATTCGTTTAGGGTTTGATACTTCCAGCGTTTCGCCAAGGGACTAGCTTTGAATTCGATTGAATTCATCCAATCGAAAGTTTGACGGTCATTCAATTCTCTTGCAGTGAAAAATTTTATGAAGAACTTGACAACAACAACATGATTCGGCCGGCAGGTATGTTTTGCAGGTTGCAGGTTGCAGGTTGCAGGTTGAAACGACGTGTTTATTCGAGTTAAAGTCGAATAAACCCCAGTATAAAGGCTAACCGCAAGCAACCTAAGCTAATTTAGGCTAACCGGAGTGCTATTCAGGCTAACCGAAGTGCTAAGTAGACTAACTCAGACTTAAAAGTCCATTTTTCAACCTGCAACCTGCAACCTGCAACCTGCAAAACATACCTGCCCTGATTCGGCCGCGCGTTTCCAAAATCCAACGGCTTTCGTTTTGAAACTGTTTAGCGCGGTTAGTATAATTTTCGGTCGAGAGACCAGCTTCTCATTTAGTTGAATGCATCCCCGCCATCGATAATTTGCCGATTTAATATTTTTAAATTCCTTTGCTGTGAAACTTTGCTGTGAAAAACTGATTAAAGTACCCGACGGTTATTTTTAAAAAAGCAGTAAAAAATAAGCAAAGTTGCCTCTAGCTCAATCAGCATCTCATACTCAAAGAATTTAGATGAAGATGAAGCATTTGTCAGGCAGGATCTCTGACAAATATCAAACTTGCTTCGCTTTCAAAATAACGTCTGTATAGCAGCGCAACTTTCACCTCCCTAGACAGTGTCGACAAAATTAAGTTGAGGACTCACCCTCTGTGCGGCTTTGGTTTGCTTGCATAGACACGTGACCAGCCGTAACCAGGGTTAAATGGCATTCACCCATGAAGTACATACCAGGAACGGAGTGCTGAATGGTTGAATTTCCTCTCGACTTGTAGCGTTTCTGTTTAAGCTATGGATATCTTCCTGTCCGTTTTTAAAACGTTCTTAGTGTGCTTGAGCCTTTGGACGCGTTCTGCATTGTCTGAAGAGGCAACTTCGAGCCCTTCCGTTTGCCCTAAGCATCAAGGGAGTGATCCAAGTGATGTCAATGACAGAGTCAGCAAATTTGCAGGCAAAGAGTAAGAGAACACAAGCTTCTTTACGTTTCATTTATCTTTTCAGTGCATAGGAATCCATGCAACACTGCTTGTGCATTGCTGAAATTAAAGGGTTGTTCCAAATCGCTAAATTTGGCTTAAACTTTTGGCAAATCACACAGGTACATAGCTGATGCGATCATGAGCTCGAGTATTGTGTATCGGTGTAAGTTATATTTTAAATTTAGACTTAAGATTCATTGTGACGTGTATTGAAACTAATTACACATGTTGGTACTGAATTCTCCGCCACGTTTTGGGGGCTCTGTGCCAATTTTGACAAGGTTTTACAACGTTTTATCGACTGCTTCAAAACTGAAAATCGAGTCTACAGTACGTCGTTGTCTGTGCACTCATGTGGGTTCCTTCCTTTTCGCTATTTGCAAAAGGCTGGTTCAAGCTAGACAAGCACTCTGCTTAGCCTGAATAGCACTTAGGGTTAGCCTTCCATGTTTACTGTTAGCTTTAAATAATGGCTACCATTATGTTAACATGATATAAACCTAAATATCCTGGATTGAGTGGTTATTTTGTTTTAGTTTTAGGGTAATCCAGTCGAGTAGTCATCTTTCACTTACTGTACTAAATTCGGTGACTTGAACAGTCAAAGATGGTATCCAATTTACAGCAAATTGGTTTGAGAAATTGGAGAGTTTGAGAAATCGGGAGTAAAATTACAATGTTTGACTGAGGAGAGAGAATGAGTTTTGGTTCGAGTTAAATGAGGGTTTGACAAATCGGGATTCTACTGTATTTCCTTTGCTAACTCCGGACAGAAATCTCGAATACAAGGGCTGGCCACGGGGCAAATTGTCCAGCTGTGAGGAGGATTTCACCCAGTGGCACCTGGTTTAACCATCAAGAGGAACCTTTTTCTCTTAACGAAGGTCACTTCAAAATTTTTGCCTGCCTAGAAAAACCAGTTTCCTTCTGCTCAAAACGTTAATGAAACCCCAACAGATATGTAATCAAACGAGAACTATGAAGAAGCTGTGGATTTGCTTACAAAATGGAGGGGTCTGGTTTGATTAGCTGTTTTATGCTTCAACAGGTTTTGAAGATAACAAAAAAACGTCATGCTAAAAAGTCAAAATAACTCTGCCCTTGAAGCACAATATATGTCTTTATGGTTTTGTTTATTACAATTGAAATGTTTATCCACCAAAAATTGAAATATTTTTCGACATATTTGTGGTCTTAACAAATTTCCCAGAACACCTCACCCTTCCGGGAATTTTTGACTCACCTTACCATAGCATGTTTTGTGTACATGTATATCTAGTTTTCTAACCGCGTTTCAGTCTTTTGGCTACTAGAGTGTTTTGTTTGGATGGACTGGTAAGTTGTGCTACTGATGTTTCCATTAGCTTTGTTTATGTTGATTCAAAAACTCCCCTTCAGTAGCTTCACATTCAATCTCTACAAACGAAGTTAATAAAACCTTTCTGTCTCTTATACAGCTGTTAGCAATCACTCAATTACATTACAATATGTGCTGAACGCAATGAGTGTCAATCGAAGGAAAGCCAAAGTGTATTTTAATGTACATGTACAGTTGTATTACAATGCGGCCAAAGTGTATTTCAACATGCATGTATTATGTTGCCACATTACTTCCAATAGTGGTACATGTACGTTGGAAAATCAGTATATTGGTTGTACGTTGGCATATCTTTTTGTCTACATCTAGTAAGTGCAGGCCTTCTGACAGGGTGTGATAAAAAAACAGAAATTATGCGATATTTTCGGGGCAGATTACACGATAAGAGTGGGCTATTATGTGATAAATTATGCAAATTGTGCGATTTTTTCCTCAGCTATTTTGAGCACATTTTACTAGGTTTTAGAGGAAGAAAACCACTTTGGGGCTTCCCCAAAGACAAATTGAACATCAAGGGACAAAAATTAAACATCTACCGATAAATCGTTATAAAAAAGACTTGAGGTGCTTGCCATCATGGACTTCCGGCTGCGAAAGATCATTGATCATACCGTTGCATCTTCAGGCTATCTTCCATGTAAAAACTGTATTCTCTTGCTCTATCTTTGGCAGTTAAATCTGGCAGAAGATGTGATTTAACCTTTTCAGTCAAAGAAAGCACTATAAACTTATTCTTGAGGGACGTTTGTTTCGAATTTCACGAAAGAAATTACATTTTGCCATCGGAATGCAATACTGAACATCGCTTGGATCACTGCGTTGTCGATATATACTGGCAATTCTGATTGGTCAAAGCAAAGAAAGAGATGGTTTGCATTTCACCAATAGGCAACTCTTTAAAAATGAGACTTGTACCAGGCCCCCGACATGCAAAATAACGCCTTGAATGTCGAATGTTTATGAAATCGAAGGTGACAGGGGCTTTTTTCAAGGTAAATGATCTTAAAAAAAGCGTGTTTATGCGGGACTTTGTAATAAAATTGTTTATTTATGGTTGATTTTGTGAATAATGTGCGATCTTTTGTGAATTATGCGATTTTTGTGAATTGTGCGATTGGATGCGATCTGAGGTTGATTGTGCGAAATTGCACCATCGCGTAATATCAGAAGGCCTGTAAGTGAGTGACAAATTGGCATATTGTGACCTAATTGATACTGGTCGTTGACATATAGAGTGACAGTAACTTTTCATTCTCACTTGCCCGATGGGTAAGGGATAAGGCAACTCATTTGCCAACTAAATCACTAAAAGAGCAACCTAAGACTTGCCAGGGCAGGCAAAACTTAAGCGCTGCTTGTCCAAGGGCAAGTTGGAATTCAAGTTTTTTTTCGAACCCTGCTGAGTAAGTGACAAATTTCCATATTCTGATCCCTATCGATAGTTGTTTCTACGCTTTGCATATCCATGACTAAAAATGATAATATTCCTTACTTGTAACTTTCAGCTCGTATACCGCACAAGATCAGGATTACAAATATATCATTAATATCTGTCAGAAAGACAATGGAGACGACAGAGCAGTTCAGCAACGTGGTTTTAAGTGGTCAGAGAGCAACAAATGGACAATAGTAGGACGATACAAAGGAGCTCATGTCACTGGAGGAAGTAAGTACCAGTTTTCTAGCAACACTTTCTTGATCAATCACGTCTTCATATCTTTCTCCACAGTTCAAATATATGATCTTTCATATACATGTTGTACAACTGGCACGTTGTATTCAGTGTGTCTTGTATTCTTCACCACCTACATGTATGGGTACATTACAAACTCACAAAGTGACCAGCTCCCAGATGGCTTGATACACTGTACATGTAGCTCAGTTGGTAGGGCACTGCACCAGTATCGCAGAGATCATGGGTCTGAATCCTATTCAGACCTGAAAAATATTTTTTAGGCTTTAATTTCACAACTTTCTTACATCCACTTTTAATACTTCTAATTCTTGAACCACAATTAAAACATACATGTACAGTATGGTCTCCTTATAATTGTACAGAATACAGATAGCTGTAATCAGGGCTCAAAAAATAAGTGAATTCCTCTTTGTCCTTTGGGCAAGTTACTCTCAAAGTTTGCTTGCCTGGGACACTTCCCTGCATGCACCAACTCCTTTTTCAAACTCCTTAAAATTGATATTCATGAACCTCAAAATGAAAGTTATTCACTAGTGTTTTGAAATGCAATAAACCCATCTGACCTGTTTGCAGTCATTTTAGTGTTGATCACTTCATGTTCATGCATTTGCTTGCTATTTCTTGAATTATGCGATGAGTATCTTCGTTTTATACAGAAATCCTTGAATCAATGTTTTTTCTAGGTGTGTTTTTTAAATTATTCTAACTTCAAAATATTGTTTTGAAAAGAAGCACAAAAAATTAAAAACAAGTGGAATTGAAAATAATTTCAATTGGCTTCTCCACATCAGTTTTTACACAGGCACGGTGTCGAAATTGTAAAGTCTAGTCATTTTAATAATGTTAATGTTAAATTCTTTTCATTTTGTCAGTGCCCAAGTATATTTCTGCCAGAAAACTTGTGTGTTTCAGAGATTTTCCACAGGGATTGAGCTAGATTTGTTTCATTTGTGCTTCTTTTCACTCACAGTTTCTACAGCTTTGATACATTGATGTCAAGTTTAGTTTTATACAGTGAAACTGGAAAGTTATTGCAAAACATGTGTAAATTTTAAGAAATGAACACAACGTTTTTGTGCCGAACATGGTTATTTTTAACGGCCGGTCACCGGACAATGTCCGGCTAAGATGACTATTTGTCCAGACAAAATTTGGGTTTGGCGGTCATTTTGACCGGTCAAGTACGTGGTTTCCAAATAATTCACTAGAAAAAAAATGTCCTTTATTTCTGTAAAATATAAACAGTGAAATAATAAAATATCACAGCGGCTTGTAGTTACAAATAGGAGAATACAGATGAGATGGTTATGATTGTCGACTTTGTGAATGCTGTGGCGTCTTAGCGGCTTGCTAAAATAACACAGGAAACATCAACCTCTGTAAATACGCTAAACAGACTAGACAACAATGAACATCGCATCAATCAACGTCGCAGTTACAGACTTAATTGTACTTGTTAGCGTTTCTTCAGTTATTTCCTACATGCAGTTTATTTCCGAGCATTCTGAGCGGCGGATGGCAGCGATCTTTCACTTGTAGCACGAGCCTATGCAGCCCTATTAGTGTTTGGTAGAAACTCGAAGTGTTTACAACCAAAATCACATTCAACGTAAGTGGTAAGTTAATATACAATTATGTGCAGGGTAACTACGATAAAATGAGCATTTCTAATAAAATAATACATGTATAGCGAGTTTTTATTGTTGTTAACCCAGGCAAGTTTCATGTCGAGTAGAATTAATGCAGTCTGTGGAAATGAAAATCAAACATATTTAAGTGATACTTTTAGCAATTAAAACTTTTATCCTCTTTAAGAACACATTTTTGTGCATATGAGGCGATAGTTTTGGCTTAATAGGGAAATTCTTCACAATAAGCATTTTCAATATTTTGACCGGTCAAAAACGAGACATGACCGAGCTAAAATTGGTTTGGCCAGTACTCAACATGACCGGCTACCGTTCAAAAATTATTTTGAGCCCTGTTTAGTCACCAAAAGAAATTGGATTGGGCACATTTTGATATTGTGCTAAGTAACCACTCCTGAACTGTGAATGCACGTCACGCAATCCAGAAAAGAGTGCTATAATTTATAGTTTTCATCAAGCTTCATCTATTAATTACATTGTACTATACCCATTTGCCTAAAACTTACATGTACTCTTTCTTTCAAAATCGTTATCAAAAATTTAGTCGGTGGATCTCTTGCCTGGGAGAGAGTTACTTGCCCAAGAGGAAAATGTACTTGTCCTGGACGAGCAGACAGGGTTTCTTTGAGCCTTGTGTAGTCTTTTCAAAAACAGTAAATAAGGGTATGTGTATTTGGATGATCCACACAATTTTGGGTTTGCATTTAAAAATGGCTCTTGAAACGTCTCTACACTCTTGGAATCTTGGTTTAATGAACCTCTATATATAACAAGTCCTTGGTACAACAAATATATTGTCTGCCCCAGTAAAAGTAAAATATATGGAAAGCAACCCTGATATAATGAAACCTTGTTGTAGCAAGCATATGTTTCCAGTCCCTTTGCCCTTCGTTATATTGAGGTTCCACTGTACAATGTACACTGCAAATGTGAGATAAACTTAGTCCAGTGGTGGGCTTGATTCAAGGCATACATGTAAATTTTGGTGAGAGTCTCGACTCAAAATGACAACTCCAGCGATTATGGGAACCCCAGGCTGTGTATAATTCTCTGGGATGTGACATTGTACATTTTGGCTGCTGGGCAGATTTGTTAACAGTTCTTTCACACCTTCCGTAATATACATATTATTTTTCCCATTACTTATTTTTCATTTTATTACATGTATACATGTATGACTGAAAAGGTTATTTCATTGTGATTGGCTGAGAGCAGGCCAGTTTAATGCACATTGCATGTTAAATTTTCTCAGTTGTATAGAACAAAATTACGAGTAATCGTATGAAAGCTCAAGCAATTAAGGATTTACACTGCCCTTGATATCAGATTACATTTGCCTATTAAAGGCTTGTGAAATTTATAGAAGATTTTCAAATATCTCTGGTAGTGTAAATCATTAAGCCCTCTTCTACCCTTTGCATCTGTTCCCTAAATTTTTTGGACTAAGTGTATGTTAACTATATCCCTTGTTTTCCCATAGAATAAATGATTAAGCCTTCCCCCTCCCCTCTTGGGTTTTTAAAATAATTAATGAATTAAACTCATCAATAATAGATGAGCTTGAGGAAATTAGTGCCTGAAAGGATGGTGAAGCCTGAGAGCAAACTAAACCAAGCGCCAAGGGTATCCATGACAACCCACCAAGTACTATCACACTGAAAAAAAAAACAGTGGAAACACAGGATACTGATCACATACATGTACTTACCCTGAAGACAAAGGGGGATGGGTGGGCTGGGAGAAACACATAACAAGATCTGTCCAGCAGTGAAAGGCACGAGGAATAACATGACATCAGAAGCTGAGCTGTAAAATCTATATGCCCCAGCAAACATTTCCCAGCCACACCAAACCCACTCTGAGGGAGACTGCTGGCCAGCAATCTTGTTTCACGTTTAACTTAGCCTAATTACATTTTTCCACATTTAATTGTTCAATTGATAATATCTTTTTACAGCTAACTGGCTGATGATAAAATATTTTCACGGAGACAAGTACGTTCATCACTGCGCTGGATTAAACAGAATTGCTGTTGTATTAATAACTTGTGATCCTGGTGAACAAACGGTAAGCTACTTGCATGAAATTACATTGTAACCATTGAGAAGTAAATTGTTATGAGCAACTTGATTTCTAGTTGTTCACCATTGTTCAGGATGTTAAAGGGACATTGTTATGAATTACACTTAACATGTGCAAGATAACGGTTGAAACCTTAAAATTCCAGGTCAAGTTTTTCAAGTTTAATTCAAAATGATGTGTGCAAGTGGAAGCAATATGTGTGAACAAGGGGAAACTGTGATTAAGACAAGTTGAAAAATAATGAATATTCCATGCCATAAAAAGAGAGAACTAGTGAAGTTGAAAATATTGGATCACTTGTTAAGAATGTTCACATCTGGGAAGATGTCTGTTACTTTGTAAGGGCTGTGCTCTAGTCCTAGAAGCGCCCAGGGGCCACAGGCAGATAACTTTAATTTGCCTTTGGGTGACTGGAGAACTTACTTTTTTATATAAGCGCAAGTGCTGGGCACCAGGGATTTCATTGCTAGGAATCTTGTGGCTCCTCGTAATTTTTCTTACACTACAGCCCTGTTTGTGTTTGTGCTCTGTGTAAAATACATGTAACTATTAACTTAAGGTGATTCCCGAGTTTTGCATTGCGCATTCCTACTGCGCACAAATTTTGCGTCATCAGCGCGCGCACATGAGCGCGCGCGCGTACAAAACATAAGAGATTTCCTTCAAACTAAGCTCGATAGTGAGATAAAAGCTAATTTCCTCTTAAACGAGCACGGTGACCCCCACTTTTTATTTTATAAATTCAATGAGAACAATATCCGCAATAACTGAGAAAAAATTTGGCAGAAATCTATGGCTACTTTTTTGGCAAATGAAATAAATGCTACAGATAGAGACGTAACGGGCCCATTAGAGCAAGTCCAAATTATGTTTCCTTTAAAGGATAAAAATATCAGTTAATAATGCAGGGTATTTGAAGCCATTTCTTCTGGGACGTAGATGAGTAAGCAATCAAAGACAGTCGAATTCTGTGTGATATAGCACGCCGCATTGAAAAATAATCGAGCTTATTTGTTGCGCACTGAGGTAACCAAAAGTTACCAAAATAACCATATTTGTCAGCATCGGGGCATGAAAACAAGCACGGTGACCCCCTCTTTTTATTACGTTTTTAACATCTCCTTGTACTGTAATGACACCATACCAAGGTTCATCGGATATCTATGGCGGGTTCTTTTACCCGGGAATCACCTTAATAAAATCAGGGCTCGAAAAAAGTGCTGTTTGTTTGTATGGGACAAGCAGAGTTTCCTGGCAGGCAAGTAACTTTTCACTGGACATTTAACATTTACAGTGGACATTTATACACCATTATTTAATTATTTCCTGTAAGGTTCCACTCAATATTGGATCGCCTGATTTCATCATCAGAATGACAGTCCCCAGAAAGAAAGGATCTAAAGGCAATTTAAATTTGAGATTTTTATACACTAATTCAAGGGTGTGTTTAAAACACATTAAAATGTTGAAATCATGATGAAATGGCCCTACAGGAGAGAATCAGTCATATTAAGGCCAACCTGTGCTCTAGTTAGGCTAACCGAAACACTATCTTCACAGATCCTTGAAGTACTTTTTATGTTCATATTTTGCAGGGCACAATGAAAATTGTTGAGGAGTACAGAAATAGATCCACGTCAGGCAAGCCACTTGAGTGTTACTATCTGTTTGAACTTAATCATGATGCTGCATGTACAGTGAAGCCAAAGCATCTGAGTGGAGGCTCTATTTTTCTGATAATGTGAGTAATGAGCTCGTCAGCAAATCTTGCAGATGTTCTTTTTAAATATTACCAGTACTTTCATTTTGTAAGTTTTTTTTTTTGCATCTTCATGATCTTACATGGAGACAAGGTCTGTAAACATCTGAAATCAAAGGCTCCCTGAGCAGCTCGTGGATGAATAGCCCAATGCCAAGTTTACTTTTGCCCCTGTGGCAAAACGAGTCTTTGAGCGAAACTGGTGGTATGAAAATATATGTCACCTGCACGGTCATTCGCATGAAAATCAAGTGATTTTCATGGGAAACGCTTGGCACAAGCACTCGTTCTGCAAATAGAAACTCAGACGGCGGAGGTCAAAGTCTACATATGTGCCAAGCGGCCCATCAGGCCAGCACTGATAAAACATAGGCACGCAAGGCGTGCAAGAGTTATTTTTTTAATTAAAAGGTTATGAAGATAGGAGCATTTAAGGGAGTGTTTACAGTGACAATTTAGTTAATTTGACAAGTGTTTTTGGCTACGATGCACAGCACGAAAGAAAGTGAGAATTTATGATATACATACGATCTTAAATCTCAAGATAAACGAATAGTAGGCCTTACAATTTTGGTTTAAAAGTCTGGCTGCCTGGTTTATGTTGAGAGTAGAAAGAGGCGAAGTGAAGGCCTTGGCGTGTGTGCGTTGCAAGCAGTTGAGCATGAAAAATTACTTTCGTTATGTAATTCTCCCTCCATAAAGCTAAATCGATGACATGTACACTGTTTACTGAACAAACTACAGTAATCTGACACGTCTCCGAATTAATGTAGATACCATCTTATTTTCTAACAGGCAATTTGATTCGTTCTTTGATGCAACCCACTTCGTGATTGGTGTGACACGTCACATGCATAACTCCCTGTCACTCGCCGATCTCATAGCCCTTTCAACCCCCAAGAGGAATTTGTGCTCAAAAATACTCAAGTTAAGAGAACTTTTCGTATTTTATACGAGTCCTAAGTTTACCCTTTTTACACAACAACACTAGTTTACCAAAAAAAGAAAGAGAAAAAAACACCTCTGACACGTTGACAGTCTAATTTAATTCATTCCCATAAAAACAAAAGTGTCAAATTACCATTTGTAACTAAAAATAGCAAGCATCTCGTGGGAACAAGTGGTGATGATTTGCCAGCTCTAACTGAATTTACTCCCTTGTGAAAAACAAGTGTCAAATTACCCTTTGTAACTAAAAAATAAAATATCTCCTTATATTTCCATGCAACAACAACAAAACAATCGTTACCTGTACCTATTGTAAACGTTCGAACTCTTTCAAATCAAAATAGTCTCGTCTCCTCTAAAACATTTCGTAAGAACTAGAAGCAACGATGCGTGACGTCTAATTGAATTTACTGCTTGTGAAAAACAAAAATATCAAGTTACCATTTGTAACTAAAAATAGCAAGCATCTCGTGGGAACAAGTGGTGATGATTTGCCAGCTCTAATTGAATTTACTCCCTTGTGAAAAACAAGTGTCAAATTACCCTTTGTAACGAAAAAATAAAAATATCTCGTTATATTTGCACGCAACAAGAACACAGTAACCGTTACCTGTACCTATTGTAAACGTTCGAACTCAAATCAAAATAGTCTCGTCTCCTCTAAAACATTTCGTAAGAACTAGAAGCAACGATGCGTGACGTCTAATTGAATTTTTATTTGTGAAAAACAAAAATATCAAGTTACCTTTGTAACTAAAAATAAAAACATCTCGCCATTTGCATACAACTACCTCACGCACTGTTTCATACCTCAAGGCTCATCTCGTCCATAACTAAAATCCTAAGCCTAACTCACAGAAAATGCCGAAGTAAACCCAATATATGAATACTTCCTCCTCTTTTATAGAAGAATAAATATGGCAGTTCTGAACTGTATCGGGATCAAATCTTCTCATATACCATTTACTTTTAAAACAAGAAATTTGATTGGCTGTTTATAGTAGATCCGATCTCATTGGTGTGACATACATACATCTCTCACTGACTCACTGATCCATTGACCCGTCCATAACATACTCGACGCGCCGACTAAGAGATATTTTTTTTACAAAAAAATAACTCAAAAATAATCTAACAAAAAAACAATTTACCATCTTCTCGTGGTCTGTTTACAATGTCCGATCAAAAGCTTTAGATATCAAGAGGGTCGTACAGGGAAGTCTCTGGCACGGTTCACGAACCTAAAATACAGAGGATCACGGTTCACGGATTCGCTACTTGCACATAACCATAATCCTTTGCGTTTTGGGGGGTAACCAGTAGAAGAAATGTATGGTATCATGACAAAAATTAGTTCGGTGAGCTCGCAAAACCAGCTACTAATGCTTAAAAATGCACCAGAATTTACCAAAATCATGATAGGAGAAATTTGTACTAGTTTATAACTAAATGTAGAGATTTTTTTTTTGTCCATACATCGTCTTGTAATTTTACAGACGATGTATGGACAAAAAAAAGCTCTCGCAAAAATAAAAGAACCGCTCGCATTCTCGCGAATACCATTCGATAGCCCTAGCAAATCTTATCCCTTTCATTAAAAGGTCAAATTTTAGCTTACATGTTTTACAATCGCATGATTTTATCTGTCACATATGATGACATTTAGTTTCATATTGTAATTATTTCCACACGACCCCACAAGCTCTAAGCTTTAAACCCTATCGTGTTTAAATAAAGGATATGATATGATGACAAATTCACTTATCCCCCATAAAATTACATAACACAACAACACATGCGTTCTTCCCAAACATCTCTGTTTCATCAATTACCTTATTTCACCAAATACAAAAGAACTCCACTTCTTGCATATTACTCCTATGAAAAAGATCTAACAATTCTTATTGCTTTTTAGTGGAAATTGGCGCTAAATACAATAACATATTGTCTCGGGTTAAACGTGATGCGTTTATCTTGCCAAAAACACACCTACATGCCGTTCTCTGGACCCGTGACATTAGAGCATAGCAGAAATACTCACGCTAAAAAGATATCTCCAAACACGACATAATATTACTTTGGCGTGGTTACGAAAATAACTATCTTGTCTTGTTTCAACAAACGCTCGGAGCTGCAACACTTGCGTTGCAATTAGTCTATCTAGGCTAAACACATCGACACTTGAATAAAGGTTTTACTTACTTACTTACTTACTTACTTTTAAATTATGGTATTTCTTAGAACATGTTATCAAATTTAATTCAACAGCAGTGGCTTAACTGCCGAAGGGGAGAACTGTTTAAGTATGTCAAAACTGTACGATGAATAATTGCTTTGTATTTAATACGTATCTCAAACTTTATGGAGGGAAATTAATTTAAATTGTTATGGGGTAGGTTCTTAGTTCGTGCAAAATACAACATTACAACCCTTTTATTCACCGGAATTTCTCCCGAGCTCCGTTAGCTTTGATAAAGACTTGGTATTTTACACCCTCGAATTCATCAGTCTACCCCTGTGCCCCTCAAGAAGTGAGTGAGGAAGTAATATTCCCACATGTTTTAAAACGGATATCAAGAACTAGTTTTCTATATTCCAAGCGACACGTAGTAGAGATATTTACATGGCTACGTTAACAACAAAGGCTTATACATACATTTATTACTGATATAAACACCAGTGAAATACCAAGTGAGCTTTCCCGCGAAAACTTCATATCTTCACACGTGAAGATAATATGTTGTCTTCACACGTGAAGAGATCACCCTCGTTATGGCTACATAATAAATCGCGCCTTTTTCACAGGAGTTTATCCGGTGTTTATATAATAAACAGAATATTACATGCCCGCTTGTGGATATGAATTTTATCCTCTCGTGTTCGACTCGATATCTCACTCGTTCGCTGCGCTCACTCGTGAGATATCGAGTTGAACACTCGAAGATAAAATTCATATCCACGCGCGGTCATGTAATATCCTCTATGTAGGTTATATTTCCGACTGTAATATGTAACCAAGCTTGCTTTGTCACACTATGAACTTTACAACACTTTCCTAAAACAAGGCCAAGTGTATCCCTAACAAATATGCCCTGCCTTGCAGGCATAAACGAGAAACAGACTGTTTCCAATAAGCAATACCCTTTAATCTCCTTCACCCGTAAAAACTCCATTCATTCGCCTTTGCATTGTTTCCTCCCCCAGGTAACATTTTACCAGGCATTTTTTTGGTCGTGACATCGTCGCCTTTTAGCATCGTACATTTCGAAGCGAGCATCGCAGCTTTCAGGATTTCAAAGTCGATATTGCCGAAGCTAATGTTCCTTAGCTTTATAATTTCATTTATAGCACTCCGCGAAAGGTCTTTTCGTTGCTGCGATACGCTACGCTGCCGCACGTCTTCTTGTCTTTCCATGTCCATTTGTTACAGCTACTGCTGCTTAGCTTGAGAAATTTCAATTTTACAACTCCACGAGTTGAACCAAAAACCATCTTCGTGCCGCGTTAGCCGCCATATGTATGAACTCCATGTTGTCGGACAAAAAATCGTCTTTCTAGTACCCCGCTAAAACCTGCTGAAACCTACACCACGAAGTGCCTAGGACAAGAACCATACTAAGCAGGGGAGGGTTGGGAGAAACGATTTAATCCGGTTTAATGAATAAATTAATCAGAATCGAGTGAGTGAGTGAGTGAGTGAGTGAGTGAGTGAGTGAGTGAGTGAGTGAGTGAGTGAGTGAGTGAGTGAGTGAGTGAGTGAGTGAGTGAGTGAGTGAGTGAGTGAGTGAGTGAGTGAGTGAGTGAGTGAGTGAGTGAGTGAGTGAGTGAGTGAGTGAGTGAGTGAGTGAGTGAGTGAGTGAGTGAGTGAGTGAGTGAGTGAGTGAGTGATCGAGTGATCGAGTGAGTGAGTGATCGAGTGAGTGAGTGAGTGAGTGAGTGATCGAGTGAGTGAGTGATCGAGTGAGTGAGTGATCGAGTGAGTGAGTGATCGAGTGAGTGAGTGATCGAGTGAGTGAGTGATCGAGTGAGTGAGTGATCGAGTGAGTGAGTGATCGAGTGAGTGATCGATCGAGTGAGTGATCGAGTGAGTGATCGAGTGAGTGATCGAGTGAGTGATCGAGTGAGTGATCGAGTGAGTGATCGAGTGAGTGATCGAGTGAGTGATCGAGTGAGTGATCGAGTGAGTGATCGAGTGAGTGATCGAGTGAGTGATCGAGTGAGTGATCGAGTGAGTGATCGAGTGAGTGATCGAGTGAGTGATCGAGTGAGTGATCGAGTGAGTGATCGAGTGAGTGATCGAGTGAGTGATCGAGTGAGTGATCGAGTGAGTGATCGAGTGAGTGATCGAGTGAGTGATCGAGTGAGTGATCGAGTGAGTGATCGAGTGAGTGATCGAGTGAGTGATCGAGTGAGTGATCGAGTGAGTGATCGAGTGCCCTCCGATTGCCCCCTACGCTCATGGATGTTACGTAACATCCATGAGCAAAAAGAACACTGCTGATATTCAGTAAGGAATCTACATGTACATGTAAAAGATAGCACAGGGACAACAGTTTCAAGTAACAAAGCAGGCAGCCACCAACAACTCGCAAGCAGGCAAGAAAGTCCCATTTTGCCAGTTCAGGTAGCCAATCAAAGTACATCTAGCTTATTGACTGACTGGGAGGGTGGGTTGGTTGGCATATCACATTTTGATTAGGGCAGGAAAAAAATTGGGATCCACTTGCCCAGTGGGCCAGGAAATTTCAGTTTTCCCTTGCCCTTTCTAAAGTATTACTTGACAATGTGGCAGCCAGTATGGAAATCATGGGATAAACATGAACAAAGTATGCCTGGGTTCCTGACAACTCCATGCTTTTAACCTAATGGTTAACTAATCTTGTAGTCTTAAGTTTTGAAATAGTTTCCGACTGATTATCATTTATGAAGCTGACATATTTGTTCAGACTTTCCAGCGCCTCTTCTGCAAAGAATGCAAGATGCATCCTGGTCATCCTTATCTTCCTCGGGGCAAAAGCCACTAGTCCACCATTTTGAAAGCAAATGATAATTTATGCATATTTTGCGGATTTAGGCAATATTACTAAGTATACCTATCGATAGAGTGCCAACGAGCAAATCATTTGTGCTATAATAAGGGGTTTATTAACACAGCATAACGAATTTTTGGTTCTCTTCTGTTGCAAACATTACCGAGAGAAAATTGTAACGCGTTTACCGGCCGGTAACGTTCGTCACGCAATCCCTGAATATCAAGTGTATTGGAATGTACCGCTGCTCGGTCGAACTTTCAGTTCAATATGATGGGCAAAGTCAAAGTGAAAGTGAACACGCTAGTTTGATTGATGAACACGACTCGTTTAATTCTGTGGCAAAACAGAGCCGAATTTGTGTTTTGAACACTGGATTCGACTGTATGATAAACACGCTCGTTCAGTTCTGTTCGGAAACACTGCCGACTCAACCTTCAGTTCGATATGCTAGATTTCAACACTGGATTTGCTCTAGTGGTTCGACTGGTGAACACAATCTTTCCAAAAAAGCTGCCCGATGGAACTTTCAGTTCGATATAGGTAAACAGAGAAGGAATACACTGTTCCGATTCATGAGCACGCTCGTTCAATTCTGTGGTGAACACGCTGGTTCGGTTTCGTGTCGATTTTGTGTCTTGGATTTGCTCTTGTCTAACAGTTTTCCTCAATATTCGAATTAGAAGAAGAGTTTTGTAAAGGGTACGCTCCCCAATTGAACTTTCATTTCGATAAAGTGAGAGAGGAAACACGCTGGTTCGATATGTTCTGAGACTATAAAATTGTTCACAGTTGGATAAACACAACAGCAAAGAAAACAATGATATTCCACGAGATAAGTCTCGATGTAACGCGCCTCCTGATTGGCTAAAAACTACAATGGCTCGAATAGTTCCGTCCTTGCAATTGGCTCAAACTGAACCATTGTTACATCTTACACCTTATACTTACACTTTCAAGGCCTATCGAGAATTTTTTTGCATAAGCAATTCTTCGCGCGGCACTATTCTCTGCCGCCTCGCCAGCCGAGCGTCTGCTGGCTCGTTGGCTGGCTTGTTGGCAACAAAGTTCACACTTATGTCATCAGTATGGCAGATGTTCTTGCGAAACGCCACTCGGGCCGGGAGCAAAGAAGGACTGCTTCATTCGCAGGCTACAGTTACATGCACAACGTAAGCAGTTGTGAAATTAAAGCCTGAATTTTTTAGAGATTTAGCTGTGTATATGACTGAGATGATCAATCATGTCTTCATACCTTTCCGCAGTTCAAATATATTACCTTTCATATATTCACTTGTATTGTTGAATAGTGTTCAAATGGGGCAACAAAACAGAAACATTTATACAACATATTGCAACATGTCGTAAAACTGTGCAACATGTTATGCACAACAATGCTGTCATGCATGTACATGTACAACTCTACACTGTATGTTGGGTGCATTTGGCCAAGCCATTAAAGAATACAACAGGCTGTGTCCTTGTGTACCTATTGTTCAGAAGCCATTGGTCAGCTGTATGTATGGTTTGGCCATTTGTATTGAGGTTCTCTTGTTTCTTGTGTATTGATCACAAGGCAACTCGAAGAACCATTGTATTATCGTTGTCATTTAGTTGAAACACTTGCATAACTTACATTGCTTCAGTGAAACTGATGCCGGTGCACTGCTCTCTTTCTTTGTAGACTGATTGTCACAGGCTCAGTTTATTTAATGCTTGGCTTCTTGTACCAAAGATACGTAGTTGGTGCTAAAGGATTGGAGCAAATCCCTAACTATACTTTTTGGTCAAACTTTGGAAGTCTGAAAGCTGTAAGTCTACTTTCATACATTGCATTAAGTTCATGTTCAATTATATAATTATCACACTAGTTACTGTAAGGGGCATTGTGAAGTTACCTGTGCTCTGCATAAAATTACACACTGCCCAATTAAAGCAACAAATGAAGTTAATTTCAGCTGACACATGTAAACTCCAAAATTAAAAGTTCAAACAAGTTAAGAAGCATTATTATTCTTGTTCTGCAGGATGTATACAACTTCATTTGTCGGTGTTCTGAGTCCCGTCCAACGAGATACAAGGTGAGTGAGCACAAAATTATCTGATTAATAGCTACAGGTGTAATGTGCAGCTTCAGAACACGTTGAAACTTAAGACGAAAACTACAAAGCATGACCTACATGTATAGCTGGCTGGACTCAGGATCTAATTGAAGGGCTTCGTGCAAAAGGGCGTATATCGCTTTTTTAGCGGATTTTCATTTTCTGCAGGATCAAGCTAATTTTTGGCAGGCTGACTTGTGTTGACATGAAAAACATTGTTCCGCAATTGATTTTGTTGGTTTGCGCTTCGTTTTCGAGAACTAACGTATGCAAAAAACGGAGGGATCTTGGTGTAGAATTCTCTTTTATTCTTTTTTAGCTGTAATATTCATATGTTTTTTATTGTCCGTAGACAATGGATGATGCTTTAGCCGATGATGACAGAGATGACACTTTGCTGCCAATGTAGAGATTTTAAGCTCAAGATAGTTTGTTTATGCAGTTAGTTATGGTTTTGTACTGAACCAAGCTCTCGGAAAAATTCAAATCCCCAAAATCCCCACCCCACCCATGCAGTTGTATGACAGCTCATTCCAGTAGACTTGCATCTGGGGGTCACGTGACTTAACTCTGCGCTCCTTCGAAAATTGTGGACTATGAATACAAGCAACGCAAGGATGAAAACGGCAGTAGAAAATTCAGAAGTTTAGTTTTCAGTAACTTTTTCTTTGTAAACCTTCTCAGTTTTGGAAACTTCCAAACACTCAGAAGTGCTAATTTTGTCTTGCTATCATCGTTTCCGATAACATATTTTAGATTATAAGCACGGTCGACATATTTTCGCCCCGTACATTAGCCAGTTCAGTTATTTCCTTGAAAAACTAGATGAGTTCATGTGCAAAATAATCTGAACTGCAATTATGCAGCTGAAACAATGTCATATTTTACCACAATTGCTGCTAATCTCGCAATCTGATTGGCTAATTTGCCGTGGTCGATGAGAGTCCATACCACGCTGCTCGCGTCATTGTGTAACGCAATGCCTTTTTCAGCTCGCGCTCTGAAAAAAAAAACATTTTCTTTGACGTTGATATTGTGGTAAAAACAAATCGAAATCCGCTTAATCGTGCTCTAAACTCTTATCTTTAACGAGTACGCGTCATTACTCGTTTCCCAGACATTTTTTTCGTATTGTTTCTGTATGTTGAGCGAGTTTGCATAAGTTTTTGACAGGAAAGTATGACGCGTACAAATAGCTCATTTGCATAATGCAGCGCGTGCACTTTCAAGTCCGTGTTTAGCAAAGATTTCCTTCGTTATCTTTGATATTGTGGTAAAAAACAAATCGAATGTGGTTTAGCGTGGTACGTACTCTTATCGACAACGATACGCGTCATCACAGTGGTCAAAATTTGTTGCGGACTCACTCGGCTGCGCCTCGTGAGTCCACAACATTTTGACCACTGTGATGACGCGTATCGTTGTCGATAAGAGTACGTACCACGCTAAACCACATTCGATTTGTTAACTTTCTCAAACTAATTGATAATTCAGAAAGTTTGAACGGAGGAAATCATGACCGTGACGTTGTTTGGGTATCTGATCTTAATTAGCATTGATTTCTACGATTTTATTTCTCCTTAAGATTCGATTGAGAAAATACATGTATATCAAAAAACTCAAGACATTGTTTGACCACATTTCCAAACACTTCAAAGTTCGTCAAAAATACTCCATTGCGCATCGTATTTTTAACTCTCTTCTCAGTGTTTGGAAATTTGGTCTAACACGGTCTTGAGTGTTTGATGGAATACGTGAACCTCGCAAACGATTTACCAGTCATTTTTTTTTTTTTTTTTTTTTTTTTTTTTACCAGTCATGTTACTCGAGTTTGAAGCCACACCGCGCGAGCATGGAGCCAAGTTCTGTAAGTTATGTTACCCTCAGATGTACAGGACCCAGACAGGGTTTGAACCATCAAACGAGAGGCTTTCGAAATTTTAAGTCAGTGTGTCTAGCTAGTTTCGTTCTTATTCCATACAAGAGTATTTCTAAAGAAAAAGGTAGCTTTGTTATAAATATGCCACATATAGAAGTTTAGCTGGCAAAAGAATTGTTCCATTTTGTAACAAGATCCCATCCAACTGCTTTCGAAATAGATTACTTCTATTAACAGCTTGGGCTGGTCTTATTAACTAAAAGATGTTTTTTTTTTATCCGATTGTTTTATCTCCATGAGAATCCGTCTGATACACACGATCTACGTCCCTCACAATTCTTACACCAGACATCTTAACCTGCCTCGTCTCCAGACCCCCTTGCTGGTGAGTTGTAGCACAGTGCCTGATGGCAAGAGGCCCATAACTCTACGCGCACCGCGCTTAAATCAAGTAGGGACACTTGGGGAAGAGGCAGTGTCTAGACCATGATACTTTTGTTCCTGGCTTTTGACAATTTTACAGTAGCTCTGTTGCATTTTCTCATATGCAAAGTTTAGTTTGCTAAGGTTGAAGAAAAACACCAACAAAGTAAGGATGATTTCGACTGAGGAACATTAAATGGTTTGCGAATGACAAACTTGAAAACTAAAAATTGGCAAGTTATTGTGATTCTTGGTGAAAGAAAGATCACTAATCCCAGTAGTTAAAGTAGGAAAGGAATAAATTAATGTCTACTTTATGAACACTGAAACTGTTGATAAGCGCCAGTCTGATAGGCCACTTGGCTCGTATGCAGACTTCACCTACCTTTATGTACACTGAATGACCTTTTGGAAAGGGCTTTTTCTCTAGCTTAAGTACTAACAGAACTTTGTCCCAGCGAAACAAATTTAAGAACATTCAAGTGATCGTGAGTTCATAAAACCAGGGCGACACTGTATGCTGTGATTGTTATACTCTTAAAATATTAGGGCGGAAAATCTCGGATATGAACTTTTCTGTCTAATTTTCTAACTAAAATCGCGTATTTTTAGATGTTTCGATTTTTAACTGTCCCTGAAAACTGCAATGATCACTCCTGGGTTTGTTAAATTTGTTCTTAATGCAGTTGCTTGGTTCAATAAGTTTCTCTCTGTGTTGTATTGTTGCGGGCGACCAGCGGAGCCCGCAATCCTAATCTCAACATTGGTTTCAAACGCATGCGCGGCAGTTATATAGCCTTGCAGTGACTCGAATTTAGCAAAAAAAGTCGTCCTTCCAAATATTTGTCCCTAGGGACACTAAGAACCAATGAAATGAAAGGACGTAATTTTAGCACAGGCGCTTTGATCACGCGAGACAAACACGAAGCAGCAGTAATTTGAGCACAGGCGTTCTGACCGCTAGAAACCAACACCAAGCAGAAGACAATTCTCACCAAAGCATAGCTGTTTCACCTTCCATAGTCAATGATCTTTGATGTAGTTAAAGGCCTCAAATAATATGTAAATTTCGCCTTCTTGAAGCTAAGAATGTCAAGAATCACCGTGCAGTTCATGCAGAAGTGGCAGTCCAGGTCGCGGTCCATAAATTGGAATGCACACAACACAATTTTATCACGTGGACGACGTCTATTTCGTCGAAAAATCACGTGCAGCTCATGCATAGCTGGCGCGCCGTCCAATCAAAATCGAGCGTGTGAACTTGTGATCGGAACGTTTCCTGTCCGTGTCTGTTGTTGTCATTTTGTCAAACCCAACACAAAATAGAACTAGTGTATAATCAAACTGGTGTTACTGTTTCACAACGTCAGTAAAACCACTCTTAGGTCCCTTTGTCTCGTTTATGGGAAAACAATCACCCACACTATGCAACCCTTTATTGCCCTGCAAATATAAATGCCCAAAATGGAAAAAGAACACAACGCCACTGTTTTACAATGAATTCGTTAACCTCAGTGAAACAAATCATGCATAGCCCTCGCCCGCACTTCCTAACCTGTGGTTATTACTAGTTTTAAAAATGAGTTAATAAAAGAGAACAGGTATATTAAGTGCTATTTTTTTACGACCTTTTTTCATCCTGATTACATTTTACGCTGAGGTGCAGTTTTGACCTCTTGACATAGCTTGGGACAAGCTTGCTACTGAAGTGTTTGAATCGTGTTCGGATCAGGGCGTTTTCATATGACACAAGTTGCAGGGTTGCGGCGCGGGTTAGTGCGCTCGACTGCGGATCGAGCGGTCTGGGTTCGAGCTCTGGCCGGGGGACATTGTGCTGCGTTCTTCAGCTAGACACTACTCTTACAGTGCCCCTTTCCACCCAGGTGTACAAATAGGTACCGGCGAAATTTTATGCTGGGTGCGGGGGGTAATCCTGCGATGTACTAGCATCCCATCCAGGGGTGTTAAGAAAATTTTGGTATATTAGAAATATTCATAGACCTTGATAGTTTTTGGGGGGGCTTAGCCCCGTGTTTTCCACGCTATTCTTCAAATGATACCGTTGAATTCTGAAAGTAATTAATGGCATAGCCTGCGTACAGGCTTTCATGCGTTGCGGCAAGAGCAAGTCGATGAGCAAAGTCGATGAGAGATAAGTCAGCGAGCAAAGGGAGCTGGTGGGCAG
>OZ026598.1:3912270-3917270 GCA_964020085.1 Micromussa lordhowensis
TCAGCAACTCTTTCCTCCCTAATTTTCTGGATAACTTACAGTCAGTGAATCCTGACTGTGTAATTTTTACAGTAACAGAAAGGCAAAATGTTGTTTCATGTGATGGTGCCATTGCATGTGATGATAACATCAGGGCACATGAAGAGGTCGTAACATCGGAATTTGATGTTGAGGAATTTGCTAAACACTATGAACCGCAAAAATTTCCTCCCAGAAATTTAGAGTTATTAAGTGATAACCTTAACTATGCCTCAGATGAATTTAAAGAAAAAAGAAATAATTATTTTGCATCACTGAAAATGTCAAAGGTCGAGGCAGAGCTGATTGAAATCAGTACTCGTGAACAAAGTGTCAATCCTAAATGGTTGCAAGCCAGGAAAGGGAGAATAACAGCATCACAGTTTGGTCGAATCTGTAAGATGAGGCCAACAACACCTCCAGATAATGTTGTAAGAGAAATAATGGGTTACAAACAAGAATCTAATGGGTCTCTCCGCTCAAAACCTGCACCCCTACAATGGGGGTCTCAGCATGAGTCGGTAGCAAAAGAGAGATATGTTAAATTCATGAAGAAAAAGGGTCACAAAAGACTCACTGTCATGGAAAGGGGCCTTGTAGTTCAGTCAGATCTTCCCTTTCTTGGTGCAAGCCCTGATGGGTTTGTATACTGCCCTGGTTGCAGGGAATATCAACGATTACTCAAAATTAAGTGTCCTTATAAATGGCGTTTCCTAACTCCTAGAGTTGCAGCACAGGACAAAAAATTTTTTTGTTACATCAATTCAAAGGGAAAGGTAAAACTCAAGAAAACATCAATATTATTCACTACTATCAAATTCAGGGTCTAATGGCTCTTTGCAAACTAAAGATATGCGACTTTGTGATATGGACACTCAAAAGTTTATTAGTAATAAAGGTTAAGTTTGATGAAACATTCTGGAAGAAGAAGATGCTTCCAAAACTGGTGGAATTTTTTAAGGTGGCCATAGTAACTGAAGTTCTAACTGAGAGGGTCAGAAGGGGGATTCCCCTGACCAAGTAGTTTTTCCTTTTTTATAACTGTTTTTTTTTTTCCTATATACTGCTGTCAGCTGGTTTGTTATTGTTCACAATAAACTGTAAACCAAACTGTTTCAACAAATGAATTTATTGTCAACAATGCTTCCACTTACTTACTCAATGTCTTGTATTGTACTACTAAATTGAAAGTCATTTAACTAAGGGGGGCTCAAGGTTAGTTAAAGCACTACAAATAAGTACGATATTATTTGCATTATTCCATTCTGTAGCAGGAATAGTCCCCTGTAAAATCCTGAAATTCTTAATTTGCTCCATTTTCCTTTCAACATGGATTCGTACAGCCGCAATTCGCCTTGTTTGTTCAACTTCCTTCCTTGTCAGCTGACGGTTAGAATCCCTTTTTGGAGGCATATTAAGTGTTACACCTTGTGGTTTAAGCAAATCATCAATATCAAATCCTTTATCTGCCATGATACTGTCCCCACCCTCTAGTAGATTAAGCAGTCCCGATTCTCTCACAATGTGCTTGTCAGAAGCATTGCCACCCCACAACTGTGACAGAAATGTTACTGCCCCTGATGGGCTAATACCCACAAGTACCTTAAAGGTATTGTGAGATTTGTAGCTAGAATATGTGATCGAATGATTTACTAAAGATGATGGAGTCTCTATAAAAAAGTCAGTGCAATCTATAATCACACGAGTAAAAGGAAATTTTTTGAAACATTGTGGCATCCTTGATGCAATTACATCACGACTAGGCCAAGTAATTAAATGCCTTAGATGATCAGCAAGAATAGCATACCAAGTAATTAGGATACGAGACACTGTACTTGTTGAGACACAAAAACGATCCGCCAAGTCTTGCTCTAGAAGTCCCAGCCTAAGTCTCATCATCACCATTAAGAATTCATCAATCAGTCTCATTTTTCTCTGGGGTCCAGGTTTTTGCCTCCCTTCATCTGTCAGATAGGATTTCTCTTTTAAAGAATCCTTCCCTTGCCAGTAGTTTAATTTGACAGCTACTTTAGCAATGCTATTGAATAACAGCATTAAAGTTCCAAAATTGACAATTCCTGTGTAAAATTTAGTCTTTGCATCGTTACCTTCAAGGTTTTCCGCTGTCAACAAAGGAAGATTTACTTGCACCCCAACTTCACATGTTGTTTTCTCGGTTTGGACATTTTTGTCCTCAGAACTCGCGCAAAACTGCACGCCGGTATCTGTTTGTTTTTCCTTCACAATGTCTGCAGATATACTTACCGGGCTTAAAGGTAAGTAATCGTGGAAACTATCCTCAAATCTATTAAAACGTTTTTCAAGGCATACGCGTTTTCTTGCTTTTAGCCCAGGTTTCGATAGCATGCCTTTTGACCTGTCGGGCAATGGCCGTTTTATAGTGGGAGACTTTGGCAGTGGCTTCGGAGGAAATACTGTAGGTAGTTTGCACCAGGGTTTCGGGCCATCAGAACCTTTGAAGTGAAGGCTGCATACGCGTGTTCCGGCTTTTGGAACTAAGTTTTTGCGAACAATTTGTAACTTCCTAATCCATTGTCGTCTCAGTTGTAAGTCAAGGGGCAGTCTATGCAATTTCACTGGCTTTCCATTTACAACTTTTCCTCTAAAACTGTGGCATAATGGCACACAACAATATAAAGTACCTCGAGGGACCCGGACTCGTGACTCGCCGGCCGGGGTCACTCCAGCTCGTTTCGCATTCTCCACTCTGGCCACTAGCTCCCCTTTAGTGCCTGACACTTTTAGTCCGTGATTTTTTAGCCATTGCTGTAGTTCAAGCTTCTTCCAGGCTTTATGGAACTGATCGCTGTTGGCATCGACAAACTCCGCCATTACTTTTGCACGCGTTGGAAGATCTGTACTTACCACAGCCTCGCCTTGGCGATAATTCAGCCCAGTCTCCATTGCGCGCGGTTTATCCTGGGAAAGGACTATTGTTCAATGTCTTCATGAATGATCTGCATGAAGTGCCAAAAAACACCACTTTATCCACATATGCCGATGACACTCAAATATTTTACGCGGGTAATAATGAAGTGGAACTCGAACAGGCTATTAGCAATGATCTTAAAAGAGTTGATGAATGGTTTGATAAGAACAAAATGCAAAGAAATCCCAGCAAATACACAGCTATTGTATTTGGCAATCTACGAACTGGTCCACCAAGATTTGTATGCGAAAATACAGTCATCCCCTTAAATGAAAATGTGGAATTGCTTGGTGTTACGATTGACAGAAAGCTGAAATTCGATGCGCACGTAGCAAAGATCTGTCGTCGAGTAAGTCAGCAAGTGGCTGTACTGAGAAGGATGAAGAAAATGCTGCCGTTCGAGACGCGTATGAAGCTGTACCAGTCATTCATTGTACCGCACTTCAATTACTGCGCAGAAACATGGAACTTCTGCAGCAAGGGCGCAACCACTAAGTTAGAAAAACTCAATGAAAGAGCACTGAGATTTATTTACAGAGATTATAGCTCGTCGTATGAAGTGCTACTTAAACAATCTGGCTACCAAACGTTGTTAAATCAGAGATTGGCAAAGATACTGACTACTGTATACAAAGTAGTTAACAGGCAGGGTGTGTCAGAATCACTACGCGACCTAGTGGAACTAAGGGAAAGTAATTATAATCTTCGAGGAGACAAAATCTTGACATTACCAAAAGTAAATACTACTAAGTACGGACTTAAATCACTCAAATACGAAGGAGCCAACCTGTGGAATAAATTACCGAACGAATACAGAAAAGCGGACTCTTACAAACTGTTCAAGAAACAGATATCAGATACGGATTTGGCTGGCCGCTACATGTCGTAATCACATGCTGATATATTTTAAAACATTTTATATATTTTATACTACAATATTTAATAATCTTTTAATAATTTTTATTACTAGTTTATTTTGTGACTATTCCTGTAAAGTAGCTGGTTAGCTAAGTGTTTGGTCACGTTAATAAACTTACTTACTTACTTACTTACTTACCAACTACACACAACCAAAGTAGACTGTATAAACAAAACGAGCTCCAAATGTTGGTGCCAAAAGGTTTTTTTTTTATTGCGGTCGAGTAGTAATCTTCAAAGGGCCGACACTGTCCTTCTAGGCCTACCTTTGGAGTTAAATGCCAGGTAGAAAATTAACGCCGTTACTTTCGGGAGCGGGTTGGAAAAGGGCGTCACTTTCGGAATTCTACGGTACTCAGTTCTATGCCAGAAACAATCCAGTTCAGTGATTTTCCCCTCGAAAGACTGTATATTCCATATCACTAAACAGCGGAAAAGCAGCAATTTCCCAAAATAGCGGATGCTGATAACATCGAAGCGCCTGAATCTTCCTCAAATCCTCCTAAGTAAGTAAGTAAGTAAAATCTTTATTTAAACTCGGTTAAAAATCTTCAGTTACACTAAGTATTTTAATTACAATCATTTTATAAAAATTAAAATGACTATAAAAAACTGGTTTACAAGATTGCCGAGTGGGAATCGAATGTTTCAAGTGCGCGGTTGATTTCCTTCTTAAACTGCCCAATTGATCTAATCGCCCTAATATTTTCAGGAAGAGAATTCCATAGTAGGGCACCGCTATAGCCAAAGCTGCGTTTCAAATAGTCAGTACGCGGCTTGGGCAAGTTTAACTTACGGAAAGAATTACGCAAGTCATAGTCTGTATGCCGCTCACTGAATAAATCGCGCTACTGCATGCAGGGAAGTTTTAAAAATTTTGGCGTAAGTGATTCCAAGTCGGTTCATGCAGATATTTAGAATTTAACAGGACTAACGCATGAAAAACGGACGCCAATTTTTTGAATACCCCTGGCCCTTGCACCTTCTTTAATTCGGTTCCAGCCCTCGCACTAGCTAACCGCGGTTTTAAGTGTGTCGGGTAAAGAAAACTCTCCGTTTCCCGTGGGGCCAGTCAAATTTTGTTTTGATTATACCTTTTATTAACCCAAAAAGA
>OZ026598.1:3922270-3949770 GCA_964020085.1 Micromussa lordhowensis
GCCCGGGTTGAAATTCGCCATGTAATCAGGCCCTTATAATATTAAAAGTACTCCTGAGCGGAGAACCCGCTCTTTTAGTTAATATATACGGCCCTAATCGAGACAAGGAACTGGTTGCCTTTTACCACACAGTCCTGCAAACCATTGTAAATAAAAACCTTGATGATATCGAGAACATTATCATGGGAGGAGATTTTAATTGTCCTTTAAATCCAGTTATTGACAAAAGAGGTGGCAATCAAATCCCAAGTAAATCTGTGATTAACACAATTGAGCTGCTACAGTCCGAGCTGGATTTGCATGACATTTGGCGAGTAAAGAATCCAACAAAACGCAGCTATACCTGGAGTCAATCAAATCCTTTAATATTTTCAAGGTTGGACTATTGGCTTATTTCAAATTCTTTATCTGATAATATTTGCCATGTTGATATGATTTCAGCCATAAAAACTGATCACTCCGCAATAGTGATAGAATTGCAGGATGTTGAAGATCGGGTAAAAGGTCCTGGATTTTGGAAATTAAATTGCTCCCTTCTGAATGATAAAGAATACGTTAATGAATTAAATCTTCTTTTACCAACTTGGTTACGGCAAGGAAATCGAGAGTTAAGTGATCCGCGATCTGTATGGGACTGGGTTAAATATAATGTTAAGAAATACTCTAGATTGTATTCGATGAACAAATGTAAACAACGACATTTAGAGGAACAACATTTAAATAGACAATTTCAAGAGGCTACAGCAGCATATCAAAACTGCCCCAGTCAAGAAAACTTATCAGTTTTAAATGTCTTGAAAGAAAAAATGGAACATCTGTATGAAAAAAAGGTGGAAGGTATAATAATCAGATCGCGCGCACGATGGCATGAACATGGGGAAAAGAATTCAAAATACTTTTTAAATTTAGAAAAACGAAATCACGTTAGGAAGCATATTCGGAAGCTTCGCCTGAGTAGAGTCATCTCAACAGACCCTTTTGAGATATTAGATGCGGAGCGCGCTTTTTATGAAAATCTTTATAAATCTAGACGTGATGGTTCCGAAGGAAATAAGCCTAATTTTCACCTTGAAGACTTACCTATACCAACACTCTCTAATGATTCTTCTTATCTGGGTGAAGGATTAATAAGCAAAGAGGAATGTAAAAAAGTTTTAGATTCCCTTCCGATAAACAAGGTACCCGGAAATGATGGTCTACCAGTAGAATTTTATAAGACCTTTTGGGATCTTGTAGGCGATCCTTTAGTTAAAAGTTTTAATGAATCTTTTGTTAAAGGAACAATGAGCCCGTCACAAAGACAGGCGATTATTACACTTATCGAGAAAAAAGACCAAGATCGCTGTGATCTAAAAAACTGGAGGCCAATTTCCCTATTGAACGTTGATGCGAAGATAGCTTCAAAAGTTATCGCTGAAAGAATGAAGCGTCTTTTACCTGGGTTAATTCATAATAATCAATCAGGATATATCCCAGGCAGAAATATTAGCGAAAATATACGTTCAATTTTGGATATAATGGAATATACGAAAGTTAAGAAACTACCCGGTCTTTTATTATTTATTGACTTCGAAAAAGCTTTTGACAGTCTAGAATGGGATTTTCTTGAAAAATGCTTAGAAAAATTCAATTTTGGACCAGATTTTAGAAGATGGGTGAAAATTTTCTACAACGATGTTCAAAGTTGCGTTATAAACAACGGCCTATGCTCTCGCTACTTCAATATAGCACGTGGAGTGAGGCAGGAGGACCCCCTTTCTCCCTACCTTTTTGTCACTGCAGTTGAAATACTGGCGATTGCTATAAGGAATCAAGAAAATATTAAAGGATTAACTATAGACGGTTTAGAAACTAAATTACTTCAATTTGCTGATGACACAACTGCTGTTCTATAAGACTTGGATTCAGCCCGAGCCCTCTTTGGATTACTTGAACGTTTTGAGAAAGCCTCTGGACTTAAACTTAATGTAGCTAAAACAGAAGCAATGTGGATTGGGTCACTTCAAAATTGTGAGAATGAAACCACTAGGGGTTAAGTGGAAAACATGTGTCAAATTTTTAGGAATATATATTACATATGATGTACAAATATTAGTAGAGAAAAATTTTAAGCAGAGGTTGAAAAAAATTAAGAACACAATAAATCTATGGAAGTCAAGTAGATTATCAATTCACGGCAAAGTAAATATTATTAAAACACTTTTATTCCCAACAATGATCTATCCTAGTTCGGTAATATGTACTCCTTTCGAAGTCATAAAATAATTCAACAGTTTGGTTTTTCGATTTTTGTGGAACGGTAACGACAAGGTTATTAGACTCTCAACTTATGCACCTTATGACCAAGGTGGCCTCAAAATGCTAGATTATGAAAGTATGGTTAAAGCTTTAAGGCTAAGCTGGCTAAAACGAATAGTTGACCCAGATTACTCTGGATTTTGGAAGTCATATCTTGATCATCTTTTGGTATACGAAGGGGGGTTATTTTTAATTCAGTGCAATTATGATATCAACCGATTAACAATCTCAGCGACGTTTTATCGAGAACTTTTGGAGTGGTGGTCAAAATTAAGAGAAGTCGAGGACCCCGAAAATACATATAAGTATATTTTATGGAACAACAGAGATATAAAGATTGACGGCAAGAGTGTCTTTTATAGTCCATCAGCTAGGGAGGTTGTATGGCTCACTTACGGGGAACAAACGAAACTTGTATAATCTTAATCTTTGACTACAAAGTAAAATAAAAATGCATGATAGCAAGGATAGAACGGTAGCTTTCGTGTTGTAATTCGAATTTTTAATTTTCTCATATATTTGTTTGTAGCCGCCATCTTGGATTTCATAATAAAGAACTTTAGAGACCTGTTTTCAATCTTAAATGCTCAAAAATGTATGGTGGGAAGAATATTTGAGATATTCCATTTCTGAGACAGTATTAAATCATTTCTACTGTTATATAAGTGTAATAATGTCTCAAAAGAATCACATGGCCCGCCATTTTGTTTCCTATCAGCCTTCATGTGTATTCAAACGTCATCTCAATCTGAATCAAACAAGGACCACCTTCCACCTTCGGCCATGTAGAATTAAACTTATTATATATTGATTAAAATAAACTAAAACTAATTTCTTTACAATCCTAGAAAAGTTTTCTTAAAGTTTTTGCTTACGTATTTTTTTAACAAACATTCATGATCATTCATGACCACAGATCAGAGAATATTACTGGGTGGGTCCACATTTCAGTCTGGTACTCTTCTAATCACAGAGTCGCCACGATTGTTAAATGTCCTGCTCTGCTGCCACTTGTAGGATCTGTAATATACAAATACATTTATGTCACGAATGACGTTGTCTTTTCGAACTTGGGGTTTGAAATATAAGAAAACGTTTATCTGCAGAAGTTGCAAAAACTGTCATACATATAAGACAGAACAACACTTACCCGCATCAGTCTTCCAAGTCACTGTCACTATCTCCACTCTCATACGCAACAAGTTCATCATCAGTTGCCATGTTGTCACACTGAACACTGCACATGTCAGTGCATTTCAATCCAGCTTTCATGCATGTACATGTACAACTCTACACTGTATGTTGGGTGCATTTGGCCAAGCCATTAAAGAATACAACAGGCTGTGTCCTTGTGTACCTATTGTTCAGAAGCCATTGGTCAGCTGTATGTATGGTTTGGCCATTTGTAGTGAGGTTCTCTTGTTTCTTGTGTATTGATCACAAGGCAACTCGAAGAACCATTGTATTATCGTTGTCATTTAGTTGAAACACTTGCATAACTTACATTGCTTCAGTGAAACTGATGCCGGTGCACTGCTCTCTTTCTTTGTAGACTGATTGTCACAGGCTCAGTTTATTTAATGCTTGGCTTCTTGTACCAAAGATATGTAGTTGGTGCTAAAGGATTGGAGCAAATCCCTAACTATACTTTTTGGTCAAACTTTGGAAGTCTGAAAGCTGTAAGTCTACTTTCATACATTGCATTAAGTTCATGTTCAATTATATAATTATCACACTAGTTACTGTAAGGGGCATTGTGAAGTTACCTGTGCTCTGCATAAAATTACACACTGCCCAATTAAAGCAACAAATGAAGTTAATTTCAGCTGACACATTTTAACTCCAAAATTAAAAGTTCAAACAAGTTAAGAAGCATTATTATTCTTGTTCTGCAGGATGTATACAACTTCATGTGTCGGTGTTCTGAGTCCCGTCCAACGAGATACAAGGTGAGTGAGCACAAAATTATCTGATTAAGGTTATTCCTTAGTATTGCATTGCGCATCCCTACTGCGCACGATTTTCGCGTCATCAGCGCGTGCACATGAGCGCGTGCACGTGCAAAACGTAAGAGATTTCCCTCAAAATAAGCTCAATAACGGAAAAAATTCTCCTTTTCTCTTAAACGAGCACGGTGACCCCCCATTTGTATTTCAGGTATTTGCCAAGACTAGTCTAATGAAGAACATATTTGAAGAGGGAAAAAAGTTTGATAGTAGAACATGATTTTTTTTTGGAAAACAGTTCCCAACTGGGTGTATTTTGGCCAAGGCGAGGACCGTAGTTAACCACGGAACTGTCCGAAAAAGTGCAATATCTCCGCAACCAAGCAATCAAAAACGGCTTAAATGAAGCAATACTGCTTATGTCAATAAATGAAGCTTTACTTTCAAGACAAAACTTTGTGCCTTTCAATTAACCAAGATTTAATTCTGTATGAAGGTGATTCGAACTTTGAACGCACAACCGGTAAAAATACCCCATTTTAAGAGCCTCCTGACGCGTAAACAAGCGCGGTGACCCCATTTTTTTATTGCATTTTTATAATGTTCATATCATGAATGTTCATTACGCCAAGTTTCAAAAAAAGTTTGATAGTAGAACAATTTCAAGGGAATTACCTTAATAGCTACATGTGTAATGTGCAGCTTCAGAACACGTTGAAACTTAAGACGAAAACTACAAAGCATGACCTACATGTATAGCTGGCTGGACTCAGGATCTAATTGAAGGGCTTCGTGCAAAAGGGCGTATATCGCTTTTTTAGCGCATTTTCATTTTCTGCAGGATCAAGCTAATTTTTGGCAGGCTGACTTGTGTTGACATGAAAAACATTGTTCCGCAATTGATTTTGTTGGTTTGCGCTTCGTTTTCGAGAAATAACGTATGCAAAAAACGGAGGGATCTTGGTGTAGAATTCTCTTTTATTCTTTTTTAGCTGTAATATTCATATGTTTTTTATTGTCCGTAGACAATGGATGATGCTTTAGCCGATGATGACAGAGATGACACTTTGCTGCCAATGTAGAGATTTTAAGCTCAAGATAGTTTGTTTATGCAGTTAGTTATGGTTTTGTACTGAACCAAGCTCTTGGAAAAATTCAAATCCCCAAAATCCCCACCCCACCCATGCAGTCGTATGGTAGCTCATTCCAGTAGACTTGCATCTGGGGGTCACGTGACTTAACTCTGCGCTCCTTCGAAAATTGTGGACTATGAATACAAGCAACGCAAGGATGAAAACGGCAGTAGAAAATTCAGAAGTTTAGTTTAAAGTAACTTTTTCTTTGTAAACCTTCTCAGTTTTGGAAACTTCCAAACACTCAGAAGTGCTAATTTTGTCTTGCTATCATCGTTTCCGATAACATATTTTAGGTTATAAGCACGGTTGACATATTTTCGCCCCGTACATTAGCCAGTTCAGTTATTTCCTTGAAAAACTAGATGAGTTCATGTGCAAAATAATCTGAACTGCAATTATGCAGCTGAAACAATGTCATATTTTACCACAATTGCTGCTAATCTCGCAATCTGATTGGCTAATTTGCCGTGGTCGATGAGAGTCCATACCACGCTGCTCGCGTCATTGTGTAACGCAATGCCTTTTTCAGCTCGCGCTCTGAAAAAAAAAAAAACATTTTCTTTGACGTTGATATTGTGGTAAAAACAAATCGAAATCCGCTTAATCGTGCTCTAAACTCTTATCTTTAACGAGTACGCGTCATTACTCGTTTCCCAGACATTTTTTTCGTATTGTTTCTGTATGTTGAGCGAGTTTGCATAAGTTTTTGACAGGAAAGTATGACGCGTACAAATAGCTCATTTGCATAATGCAGCGCGTGCACTTTCAAGTCCGTGTTTAGCAAAGATTTCCTTCGTTATCTTTGATATTGTGGTAAAAAACAAATCGAATGTGGTTTAGCGTGGTACGTACTCTTATCGACAACGATACGCGTCATCACAGTGGTCAAAATTTGTTGCGGACTCACTCGGCTGCGCCTCGTGAGTCCACAACATTTTGACCACTGTGATGACGCGTATCGTTGTCGATAAGAGTACATACCACGCTAAACCACATTCGATTTGTTAACTTTCTCAAACTAATTGATAATTCAGAAAGTTTGAACGGAGGAAATCATGACCGTGACGTTGTTTGGATATCTGATCTTAATTAGCATTGATTTCTACGATTTTCTTTCTCCTTAAGATTCGATTGAGAAAATACATGTATATCAAAAAACTCAAGACATTGTTTGACCACATTTCCAAACACTTCAAAGTTCGTCAAAAATACTCCATTGCGCATCGTATTTTTAACTCTCTTCTCAGTGTTTGGAAATTTGGTCTAACACGGTCTTGACTGTTTGATGGAATACGTGAACCTCGCAAACGATTTACCAGTCATTTTTTTTTTTTTTTTTTTTTTACCAGTCATGTTACTCGAGTTTGAAGCCACACCGCGCGAGCATGGAGCCAAGTTCTGTAAGTTATGTTACCCTCAGATGTACAGGACCCAGACAGGGTTTGAACCATCAAACGAGAGGCTTTCGAAATTTTAAGTCAGTGTGTCTAGCTAGTTTCGTTCTTATTCCATACAAGAGTATTTCTAAAGAAAAAGGTAGCTTTGTTATAAATATGCCACATATAGAAGTTTAGCTGGCAAAAGAATTGTTCCATTTTGTAACAAGATCCCATCCAACTGCTTTCGAAATAGATTACTTCTATTAACAGCTTGGGCTGGTCTTATTAACTAAAAGATGTTTTTTTTTTTATCCGATTGTTTTATCTCCATGAGAATCCGTCTGATACACACGATCTACGTCCCTCACAATTCTTACACCAGACATCTTAACCTGCCTCGTCTCCAGACCCCCTTGCTGGTGAGTTGTAGCACAGTGCCTGATGGCAAGAGGCCCATAACTCTACGCGCACCGCGCTTAAATCAAGTAGGGACACTTGGGGAAGAGGCAGTGTCTAGACCATGATACTTTTGTTCCTGGCTTTTGACAATTTTACAGTAGCTCTGTTGCATTTTCTCATATGCAAAGTTTAGTTTGCTAAGGTTGAAGAATAACACCAACAAAGTAAGGATGATTTCGACTGAGGAACATTAAATGGTTTGCGAATGACAAACTTGAAAACTAAAAATTGGCCAGTTATTTTGATTCTTGGTCAAAGAAAGATCACAGTAATCCCGGTAGTTAAACTAGGAAAGAAATAAATTAATGTCTACTTTATGAACACTGAAACTGTTAATAAGCGCCAGTCTGATAGGCCACTTGGCTCGTATGTAGACTTCACCTACCTTTATGTACACTAAATGACCTTTTGGAAAGGGCTTTTTCACTAGCTTAAGTACTAACAGAACTTTGTCCCAGCGAAACAAATTTAAGAACATTCAAGTGATCGTGAGTTCATAAAACCAGGGCGACACTGTATGCTGTGATTGTTATACTCTTAAAATATTAGGGCGGAAAATCTCGGATATGAACTTTTCTGTCTAATTTTCTAACTAAAACCGCGTATTTTTAGATGTTTCGATTTTTAACTGTTCCTGAAAACTGCAATGATCACTCCTGGGTTTGTTAAATTTGTTCTTAATGCAGTTGCTTGGTTCAATAAGTTTCTCTCTGTGTTGTATTGTTTTAAAAATTAGTAAATAAAAGAGAACAGATATATTAAGTGCTATTTTTTTACGACCTTTTTTCATCCTGATTACATTTTACGCTGAGGTGCAGTTTTGACCTCTTGACATAGCTTGGGACAAGCTTGCTACTGAAATGTTTGAATCGTGTTCGGATCAGGGCGTTTTCATATGACACAAGTTGCAGGGTTGCGGCGCGGATTAGTGCGCTCGACTGCGGATCGAGCGGTCTGGGTTCGAGCTCTGGCCGGGGGACATTGTGCTGCGTTCTTCAGCTAGACACTACTCTTACAGTGCCCCTTTCCACCCAGGTGTACAAATAGGTACCGGCGAAATTTTATGCTGGGGGCGGGGGGTAACCCTGCGATGTACTAGCATCCCATCCAGGGGTGTTAAGAAAATTTTGGTATATTAGAAATATTCATAGACCTTGATAGTTTTGGGGGGGGCTTAGCCCCGTGTTTTCCTTGCTATTCTTCAAATGATACCGTTGAATACTGAAAGTAATTAATGGCATAGCCTGCGTACAGGCTTTCATGCGTTGCGGCAAGAGCAAGTCCATGATCAAAGTCGATGAGAGATAAGTCAGCGAGCAAAGGGAGCTGGTGGGCAGCCTGGCCGTTACTTTTGGGTATCAAATCTTTACTTTCGGATTATTAAAAAACGTGTTTACGGTAGTTTAGAGTCATCACAGACAAAGCAGACGCGTAACGTTAACATGATCGACAGTTCCGTTTAAGTATCTAATTATGCTACCAACTACACACAACCAAAGTAGACTGTATAAACAAAACGAGCTCCAAATGTTGGTGCCAAAAGGTTTTTTTTTTATTGCGGTCGAGTTGTAATCTTCAAAGGGCCGACACTGTCCTTCTAGGCCTACCTTTGGAGTTAAATGCCAGGTAGAAAATTAACGCCGTTACTTTCGGGAGCGGGTTGGAAAAGGGCGTCACTTTCGGAATTCTACAGTACTCAGTTCTATGCCAGAAACAATCCAGTTCAGTGATTTTCCCCTCGAAAGACTCTATATTCCATATCACTAAACAGCGGAAAAGCAGCAATTTCCCAAAATAGCGGATGCTGATAACATCGAAGCGCCTGAATCTTCCTCAAATCCTCCTACTGCATGCAGGGAAGTTTTAAAAATTTTGGAGTAAGTGATTCCAAGTCGGTTCATGCAGATATTTAGAATTTAACAGGACTAACGCATGAAAAACGGACGCCAATTTTTTGAATATCCCTGGCCCTTGCACCTGCTTTAATTCGGTTCCAGCCCTCGCACTAGCTAACTGCGGTTTTAAGTGTGTCGGGTAAAGAAAACTCTCCGTTTCCCGTGGGGCCAGTCAAATTTTGTTTTGATTATACCTTTTATTAACCCAAAAACAGAACAAACTGCAACAAAAAAAATGATAGTCATGCGAGTCGAAAGTTCAAGATGTTGTTTCCCTGGGGACTAGTGAGGCTTCACCCGTGTCACGTGCCAAGTTCTCCTCCAATCGGAAAACGGATTTGAGTTGGGAGATATCTCATGGACTGGTAGTAGTCTTAAGGCGCGTTTCTTTAAGAATTCTTAAATCCGAAAGGATCCGAAAACGGATTTGCGTTTTTTACTAAACAGATCAATCCAAGATCTCGCGGATCATGGTACGTCAGAGGAACCGAAGAATCCCCTCTGGAAGTGGATTCTTCGGAAGAAACGCAAAACCGTCTTCTGGATTCGGATTTAAGAATCCAATCTTGGGATTTTCCTAAAGAAACGCACCCTAAGATTCGTCGCGTGTACTTTGCATATTTGGTCAACAAAGTTTGATCGAATGACGTCAATGACAGACAACGATTTGCTCGTGAAGTTGAACTAGCGATGAATACAATATCAAGTTCCTCATCAGCGACCCGTAACAATGTTTTTGATAAAGTTTTAACTTGTACTGTACAAAATATTAACCTGGAAGGACACTTTATTTAACCATTAACTTCAGGTTCAGGTCGCCAACACTTATGATAAATATTTCTTGTGAAAACTGTGATAAATATTTGACCAGTTGACTCTGCCAAACAGTAGTGTAGCAGCGCGCCAGCCACAGCAAAAATATCAGTGACGTCACATACTGCTATTAATGTGCCAACCAGAGAGAGCTAAAGGGTGGCGAAACAAAGAGTTCTTTTGTTTAATGTTTCGAACATTTAAATAACAAAAAAAGGTTTGCAAACAAATATCTTCCCTATACTTTATATCATGTCAATTTTGTTTCAATTGCTCGAATTTACAATACGCAAATGAAAAAGGTTAAATTAGTTCTAAACACAAATCATGGCCTTTTGGCGAGCTACATGTAGGGGAAAGTTTGTTTTCTGAAAACAAATCATGGTCACTTGCCGAGCTACAACTTGGAAACTTTTATAATATTTTGTAAATATACTGAATCAAGCAGGGGAAGAGTTGAGCACTGTGGTGCAAAAGAAAGATGATATTTACATGTATCTGAGTATGCGAAGACCACTGGATGTAATTACATTGCCTTCTTAGGGCCTGTCAAGCACTACATAAGTGCAACATTCCAACATGACAATTGCAACATTAATAATTGTTGCAGTGGATAGTTTTCCAGGCTACTAAAGAAAACCAAATACAACATATTGCAACAGGGTGGATAGACATGCAACATGTTATGTAAGTCCGGCACTTATTAGTCCCAAACCCACAAAAAAAAACAAAAACAAAAACAAAAACAAAACAAACAACAATAGCTTATCAGAATTATTACTCGAGTTCGCTTTACTGTTCTGTTTTCGCAATTTTACGCAATTTTTTCTTCATTATATCCTCTTGTCACCGGGAGGTGACTATCTAAAGGGGGGAATAATATGTTAAAGAATATTTTATGAAATCCTAGCTTTCATATTGATAACGCAAACAAGTGTTACATATGTGTAACGCGAACAAGCATTACAGAAAGCCGACCAAACAACCTTGTCACGTTAATCTTCGCACGTGTTTCTGGCAAAAGTTCCCACGAGAAAATATTAAACAATTATTGGATGAGGTTTTTGTGATATCCAGAATAATCAAGGTCGAGGTAACGGTTATCAGCCGAAGCCGAAGGCTGAGGCTGATAACCCTTACCTCGACCTTGGATATTCTGGATATCACAAAAACCGAATCTAATAATTGTTTTATTATACATTGAACGAACGCAAAAACTTGGAAGTCATGTTTCTACTTCTTCACTGACGGCAAGCAACACGAATCGCGCGAAGTTGACATGATTACCCTTGGAAATCATGCACTGCGGTCATACATGACATGATAGCCCATGACCTTGACATGATTACTCGTGACCTTGACATGATTATTGTATATTCTGTAGTTATGACGTCACGAGCGCTGATTTCGAAAATTCACTGTAGGCTTTCGGCCAATCAGAAAAGGGTTAGAGAGTTGAATGTATAATAAATGTTGTTATCAAAGAGTTTCCTTGCATGATTTGCGCTATCTTTTGGCAAGAATAGTTATTTCCTTTTCGGTGACCCACAACGCGGTCCTGGGGATCGGTGGAACCTTTTAACACAGATGACCGAAACGCTAGGGCGGCATCTGACACGCGGGGTTAACTCGTCAAGGTTGTACAACCAGAAATATCGCTAAGAATATTTGTTGATCGGTTTTAGTAATTCGTAAGAATATTTGTTGATTAGGGTTAGTAATTAGCAACTTTCGCTTAGTCCGTGCGTGACGCGAAATCTCGCCCCCAGGATCTCACGCGGCCGTTTTTTCACGCAATCTTCAAATTTCGCGTCACGCACGGACTAAGCGAAAGAGGGACTACTCGTAGTCTATAGCAAGGTAAGCTTTCCCAAAGTTAGTACATGCACGTATGGTTTAGGGACTGCGGAAACCGCGATTCCTATGATTATACGTGGTGGAGATAATTCTCACTATCTTGCGACCAAGCCCAAAACGCCTTTGTCTTATTCCAGAAACACTGTATCAACCAATCACTGTAGAGTTTGCTAATGCGTAGGTATATAATCGCGAGTTTTAGTTTGTAAAAGAGAGTTGAAGTTGGATGTATCGCAGAGTACACTAACAGCTCTGCCTCAGCATTAAAAGTTTGTCTGCGTATTCTGCATGTGTCGCTGATTCCTTCTCTCGTTCCCCCGAAGTTAAATCTGTTTGGTAACAATTTGAAGGGCTTTTTTTCAGACGCAAAAATATTCAAAGCCTACACCAGGCACTCTGACGATATATATATTTACGAGTGACATTCTTGCACAGCCTTTGTTTCCTAAATCAACCAATGACCTAAAACAAACTGAGTGCAGCATATAATCCTTCCTATTGGTAAACATGCAGCTGTCAATTTTGTGGCTCAATAGGTTACCATAGCAACAGTACGACCTACTAAAATCACCCTTAATTTTAGCTATAAGCGCTGGTAACCCAAAAACGAGCTCGGTGACCCCATTTTTTATTATCGAATTGTAATTAGCATGATAAGATGCAACTTTTTGCAAATTTTAAAAACATTCTGCGATGGGGCTTCAGAGCCACCTTAATTTTCGAAAATTTAAGGTGGCTCGGTACCCCCTTCACATATTATTTAAGTATTTAGTATCTACCTGAGTAATCAGTATTTAGTGTAGGTGAATCGACTTCAATGTGGGCGAATTGACTCAGATCGTGCAGGCGAAACGACTTCGATCGTGCTGATCTGAATATTGAAAGGTCATAGTACGATTAACTCTGCCAATGAATATGAGCCTGATGTATTGTATACTTTTTGTGCAACACGGGTTTGCTGAAAAATTCAACATTTTACTAAGAATGTATGAGCTCATTAGCGCTTTCACCACCCAGAAATTTTGCAATTTTTGAACGACAATTTTTCCTTGAATATTATACCCTAAGAGCTAACAATTTCACCTTGTATTATTTAAGTTTCACTAGCTGCCTGGAGTCAATTTATATGTAACATGTTTCTTTCTATTAAAAATTGAAGCGTACCCAGGGTAAGACACATTGAAAGATAAAAACGTTCGCTGGCTAAATAGTTTTTAAAAATAACATGAGCTTTCGGCTATCATTCTACAGCCTTCGACGGATAAAAAATTAAAATACAAGTTGATGAAATATATACAAAAAGGCGAGATTAAAATATGAAGAATGACAATAGAAAAATATAAACGCATCCAAGTTGTAAATAAGCCCTTCAAAACTTTACAACAAGAATTCCCTTCTCCCAAATTTAGGCCATCTATTGAACATCAACCGAACGTAATTTACAAAATACCCTGTGCCGACTGTGATTGGTGTTATGTAGGCGAAACTGGCCGGTGTTTTGAAACCCGCAAGAAAGAACACATCAGGAATGTGAAAACATGTGCTAATGGTTCAAACATTGCGAAACATGCGTGGTCATTCGAACATCGCATAGACTTTGATAATTCTAGTGTCATTGACAAAGGCTCTTTTCGTGTTAGAAAAACCCTGGAGGCTTGGCACACCTCTGCTACCAAACATGCGGACAATAACTCTAAGCCGATTCCAAACCAGTATAGTATTCTTTTCAAACCGTAGTCACCTAATTTACACGTTTATATTTTTCTATTGTCATTCTTCATATTTTTATCTCGCCTTTTTTGTATATATTTCATCAACTTGTATTTTAATTTTTTATCCGTCGAAGGCTGTAGAATGATAGCCGAAAGCTCATGTTATTTTTAAAAACTTTTTAGCCAGCGAACGTTTTTATCTTTCAATATATTTCTTTCTGTACGCAAAGTATGCCTGCCCATATGTAGCAATATTTAATCCTTGTTGATTTATATTTGATTTCAACTTCTTTGCTTTTAAATTTAAACTTCATGTCCAAAATGTATTTAAATTTAAACCAAATTTCTTATTTAAACTTTTTAAACTTATTTAATTTAAATTTATTTATTTAATCTTGTTTTCCATTTAAATTTAAACTCTCAAAATATCATTTAAACTTGCGAATTTGTATTTGATTTAAACTGCGAAATTTCATTTAATCATTTTTATTCATTTAAATTTAAACTTTGAAAATAGCATTTAAACTTGCGAATTCGTATTTGATTTAAACTGCGAAATTCTATTTAATCTTCCTGGGGCGAGCTCGGCCAACTTCTCGTAACTGGGTCACAATGGCAGCCATTTTGTTTGGCGGGAGTTCTGAACGACTTCGATTCCTAAGCCTAAGTTCATTTTGCCGTTTGTTTGCTGGAAAGGAAATAAGCTTGTGATCACTAATCTGAACAAGCAAGTCCGAAATGGCTGAGGAGGTAGAGACATTTCTGAAATATGTGTTGGAGAGATCCAAGAAATAAATGGAGGCCTTCCCTTCGAAAGGCGAGGAAACTGTGATAACTTGCTCAATGAACTGCTGTTGCACGTGGATTTACTGGGCAAAACTGTGCTGTTCTTGCATGAAATTGGAAATATTTCATCTCTTGACCAACAGGAAAAGGTAAAATGGAAAGATCTGGAAAACGTTTATTCTGAGGTTGAAAAGGAGTTTGTATGTCTCTATAATAATGTACAATGACTTGCAAGCTAGCTTTACTAACTGTTGATACAAAACGCCCTGGAAGGCCTGCTTATCATATTCCAAAAGAGGTCTTGGTAGAACTGCGTGGCCTTAATTTTTCTTGGTGTACGATATCGGATATGTTTGGAGTGTCTAGGTGGACTGTTATGCGCCGTGTTCAAGAGTATGGAATTTCTGATTTGCAGGAATTTTCCAACATTTAAGATGAGAGAATTGACGATATTATTAAAGACTACATCTCACGCCATGCCGGTCGTACCACTGGTGAGCCGTTCATGTCAGGCTATTTTCATTCTATTGGTTTTGCATGTGGAGAGATACCGAATTAGGGCGGGTATAAACAGAGTGGACCCTCGCAATATTGCCCTAAGGTGGGGCGCATTGGTATCGAGAAGGAAGTACTATGTACCCTGGCCAAATTCTCTTTGGCATATAGATGGGCATCATGCGCTTATACGATGGAAGTTCGTGGTCCATGGCTGTTGTGATGGCAAATCTAGAAAAATAATGTTTTAAGGTGCAGTACAAATAATTTGGCAGATACAGTCTTGGGTCTTTTCAAGGATGCTATCAAGGACAATCGAGGCTTGTGGCCATCACGTATTCGCGTAGATCATGGTGTGGAGAATGTTTTTTCACCGTTTTCTTAGCTGTGCTGTTACGCTGGTAAGGGCCAGATGCCGCTCTCAAACGTTCTTGTCTGTTCAATCGTCTGCTGAGGCCGGCGGAAGTACTTTCGCGAAGCATCCCCTCAGCTCGGCGGAGAGTTTCATTGATGGCCGGCTGCGGAAACACTGTTAAACGACTGGAATTCGCTGCTAAGAAACATTTAGGCCACGCAGTTCTACCAAGACCTCTTTTGGAATATAATAAGCAGGCCTTCCAGGGCGTTTTGTATCAACAGTTAGTAAAGGTAGCTTGCAAGTCATTGTACATTGATTGAAATAAAAATTATTATAGAGACATACAAACTCCTTTTCAACCTCAGAATAAACGTTTTCCAGATCTTTCCATTTTACCTTTTCCTGTTGGTCAAGAGATGAAATATTTCCAATTTCATGCAAGAACAGCACAGTTTTGCCCAGTAAATCCACGTGCAACAGCAGTTCATTGAGCAAGTTATCACAGTTTCCTCGCCTTTCGTAGGGAAGGCCTCCATTTATTTCTTTGGATCTCTCCAACACATATTTCAGAAATGTCTCTACCTCCTCAGCCATTTCAGACTTGCTTGTTCAGATTAGTGATCACAAGCTTATTTCCTTTCCAGCAAACAAACGGCAAAATGAACTTAGGCTTAGGAATCGAAGTCGTTCAGAACTCCCGCCAAACAAAATGGCTGCCATTGTGACCCAGTTACGAGAAGTTGGCCGAGCTCGCCCCAGGAAGATTAAATAGAATTTCGCAGTTTAAATCAAATACGAATTCGCAAGTTTAAATGCTATTTTCAAAGTTTAAATTTAAATGAATAAAAATGATTAAATGAAATTTCGCAGTTAAAATCAAATACAAATTCGCAAGTTTAAATGATATTTTGAGAGTTTAAATTTAAATGGAAAACAAGATTAAATAAATAAATTAAAATTAAATAAGTTTAAAAAGTGTAAATAAGAAATTTGGTTCAAATTTAAATACATTTTGAACATGAAGTTTAAATTTAAAAGCAAAGAAGTTGAAATCAAATATAAATCAACAAGGATTAAATATTGCTACATATGGGCAGGCATAGCAAAGCCGTATGAAATGAGCAAAAATGCAAACAATGACGTCAGCCACAATCATGTTATCAAAAAACTGCCCAATCACTATGGTCATCGGTGATCACGTTCTCGTCAATTTTCTGGTACAATAGGTTACCATAGCAATAATAATTATATGGCCTGCTAAAAACACCCTTAATTTCAGCTTTAAGCGCTTATAACTCAAAAACGAGCTCGGTGACTCCCATATTTTACTATCGAATTGTGATAAGCGACATACATTTGTTTGCAAAGTTTAAAAACATTTTGCTGGGAGAGTTTTAAGTTTCGAAAATCTTCTCCCCAGGGTCTTCTCGGTCTTCAAATTCAGTGTGGCCTCGGTACCCTTTAGCGAAAAAGAAGTGGGTTGCTAATTTTGCCTGATGAGTGTGGCCGCTCTTGGCCATACGAAACAGGCCTGTAGCAAATAAAGCGATGAGTACCATTTGAAGTCTGGAACTACATCAAAATAATAATATATATATGTATATCTAGATATATACACAAGTTTATTCACCGTAATTTCGGTTGAAAATAATGGGTTATAACAGATGACGTGTTGGCCCGGTCAGTATAAAACACGGACTGCAGACTACGGACTACGGACTACGGACTGGGTATAATACACGGACTGAGGTAAAACACGCGGAATAAGCATTATGGACTGGGTATAAAATACGGACATATATGTTATTTGCCGTCCTTAGTCGGTTCGTATTGGGAAAAACTGTGCTCGAGGTCTTGAGTACGCCCCGAGTAGTAGTAGTAGTAGTAGCAGTAGCAGTAGCAGTAGCAGTAGCAGTAGCAGTAGCAGTAGCAGTAGCAGTAGCAGTAGCAGTAGCAGTAGCAGTAGCAGTAGCAGTAGCAGTAGCAGTAGCAGTAGCAGTAGCAGTAGCAGTAGCAGTAGCAGTAGCAGTAGCAGTAGCAGTAGCAGTAGCAGTAGCAGTAGCAGTAGCAGTAGCAGTAGCAGTAGCAGTAGCAGTAGTAGTAGTAGTAGTAGTAGTAGTAGTAGTAGTAGTAGTAGTAGTAGTAGTAGTAGTAGTAGTAGTAGTAGTAGTAGTAGTAGTAGTAGTAGTAGTAGTAGTAGTAGTAGTAGTAGGACTTTATTTCAGTGTCGAGGTATTTAGCTTTTAACAAACTAATTGGGGACACTAGTAAAATCTTAAATAGATACCTTAAAATTAGGGTACTTACACAAGTAGGAAAGATCTAAAAGGTAAAAAACCTTAAAATGTGTCAGAGCTAATTGTTACACATGTATACTAATTGAGAGCACTAACAAGTAAAATCTTAAAATATATTAAAACTAATTTGCCACAATTATAGTTCAGCCTAAGTTTAATCCAACTTCAAATGAAACATAAATCGCAATTTCTGCAATCTTCTAAGAGGAGAGTTAACTCTTTTTTCTTAATGTTATGCTTAAAGCAGTTCGGTGTTGGACTCTCTCTATCTGATGGAATTAGTTTGCTCCATAAGAGCGGTCCAAGATAGCGTAGCGAGTGTTTGCCGTAGCGTACTGTTCTAAACCGTGGGATATTAAAGTCCACATTTCTTAGGTTGTATCCCTTATGGGGCACGTCGAAAAGTTCGGAAATGTACTGAGGTACAAGGCCGTTTTAACTTTGTACATCAAGGTGGCTATGTTTCGTAATCTTCCTTCATACAAAGTGGGGAGACAGGCTCTTTCCAATAGTTCACCATAAGATTCAGATTTTGACTTAAAAACAGCTCTCAATCCACGCTCTTGAACTCGTTCCAGTTTGCGTTTATCGGACAATTTACAAAAATGCCATACTACGTCACAGTACGTCAAGTAAGGTAGAATACCAGATTTGTACAATTGTAGTTTAGCAGAGCAAGGTATGAGATTTCGCAACCTCAGTAACACGCCAACTTTTTTACTTGCTCTCTTGCTAATGTCTTTAATATGTGCGCTAAATGTTAGTTTGTCATCAATGTTTACTCCCAAAATTGTAATTTTGTCGGAAGACCTAACGGTTCTTGAGTCAATTTCAAGTGATACTTCATCTACGCACTCTTCGGTTTTTGAAGACTTTGGGTCGATGACAATAATCTGAAATTTGCTAGGATCGGCTTTTAAGAGGTTTTCTTTGTACCACTGCGTGATCTTCTCAGTTTCTTCCTTAAGCTCTTGGGCGGCAATCTCTATGGAGTCGCCAATCGTGTACATTTGATGGTCGTCTGCGTACATAAAGAGATTCTCTGACTCTGTATATGATGGGAGGTCGTTTTGGAATAGGTTCCACAAGAGAGGTCCAAGAGATGAACCCTGAGGACACCCTCTTGTTTGTTCTTCCCATACACTTTTAAGATCTTGTAGCTTTACTCGATTTTTTCTGGATCCTAGGAAAGATTGCATAAGATTAACGGATTTGTCTGAGAAGCCGTATGCCTTGAGTTTCTCAATCATCAAAACAGGATGTAGCGAGTCAAACGCCTTGCTCATGTCCGTTGACAGCACAGTCACACAGTTTTTCCTATCATCTGCTGCCTTCCAGTCCTCAATTAACCTCAATACAGTTGTTTCGCAGCTGTGTTGTTTTCTGTACGCGGACAGTTTTTGCCACAAGTGTGGATCCATGGTTGACGTAACTTGCTTACAAAGAAGTGACTCAAATACCTTGTCAATTGAGTTCAGAACAGTGATAGGTCGATAGTTACATCGGTCAGTTCTGTCTCCCTTTTTAAAAACTGGAGTCCATTCCCCCATCTTCCAAGTGCATGGCCATTGTCCCTTCTCAATTATGGCGTGTTAAACAACCTTGTAAGCGATGGTGCTATTCCTTTGCCTGTCAGCTTTAGAATCTTAAGAGAGATTCCATCCCATCCAGTGGCCGCAGGCCGAGGGCCGTACTCAAGACCAAGGGCACAGTTTTTCTTCGAGACTGCTTTAAAAGCAACTTTTGTGTTGAATTTTTTAATTAAAGAAATTCAGCTCAAATCTGGCGTACGCGCGCGCATTCACGAAAAATCAAAAATGTCTTTTTTTGCTGCTTTATTGTTATCGGAATCCATAATTGTTTGATTTTACATTTTACATTGTTTACAACACTTTTACGCTGTTACAAAAAGCTTGAAACGTTTCTTCAGTTGGAAAGTATATTTTATACCCAGTCCGTAATGCTTAGTCCGCGTTTTATACCTCAGTCCGTGTTTTATACCCAGTCCGTAGTCCGTAGTCCGTAGTCCACAGTCCATATTTTGTTGGCCCGTGCTGTCCTGTGACAAACACATGACTTACCCAGAGCCGCTGAAGGCAAATGTGTCCTTTGGCTTAGTAACCTGGCATCGCCTGTAGGAACCAGGAACGGAGTGCTGAATGGTTGAATTTCCTCTCGACTTGTAGCGTTTCTGTTTAAGCTATGAATATCTTCCTGTCCGTTTTTAAAACGTTCTTAGTGTGCTTGAGTCTTTGGACGCATTCTGCATTGTCTGATGAGGCAACTTCGAGCCCTTCCGTTTGCCCTAAGCATCAAGGGAATGATCCAAGTGATGTCAATGACAGAGTCAGCAAATTTGCCAGCAAAGAGTAAGAGAACACAAGCTTCTTTACGTTTCATTTATCTTTTTCAGTGCGTAGGAATCCATGCAACACTGCTTGTGCATTGCTGAAATTAAAGGGTTGTTCTAAAGCGCTAAATTTGGCTTAAACTTTTGGCAAATCACACGGGTACATAGCTGATCCGATCATGAGCTCAGGTATTGTGTATCGGTGTAAGTTATATTTTAAATTTAGACTTAAGATTCATTGTGACGTGTATTGAAAGTAATTACACACGTTGGTACTGAATTCTCCGCCACGTTTTGGGGGTTCTGTGCCAATTTTGACAAGGTGTTACAACGTTTTATCGACTGCTTCAAAACTGAAAATTGAGTCTACAGCTGTACGTCGTTGTGCGTGCACTCATGTGTGTTCCTTCCTTTTCGCTATTTGCAAAAGGCTGGTTCAAGCTAGACAAGCACTCTGCTTAGCCTGAATAGCACTTAGGGTTAGCCTTCCATGTTTACTGTTAGCTTTAAATGATGACTACCATCATGTTAACATGATATAAACCTAAATATCCTGGATTGAGTGGTTATTTTAGTTTAGTTTTGGGGTAATCCTGTCGAGTAGTCATCTTTCACTTACTGTACTAAATTCGGTGACTTGAACAGTCAAAGATGGTATACAATTTACAGCAAATTGGTTTTAGAAATAGGAGAGTTCGAGAAATCGGGGGTAAAATTACAATGTTTGACTGAGGAGAGGGAACGACTTTTGGTTCAAGTTAAATGAGGGTTTGAGAAATCGGGATTCTACTGTATTTCCTTTGCTAACTCCGGACAGAAATCTCAAATACAAGGGCTGGCCACAGGGCAAATTGTCCAGCTGTGAGGATGATTTCACCCAGTGGCACCTGGTTTGACCATCGAGAGGTCTTAACGAAGGTCACTTCAAAATTTTAGCCTGCCTAGAAAAACCGGTTTCCCTTCTGCTCAAAACGTTAATGAAACCCCAACAGATATGTAATCAAAGGAGAACTATTAAGAAGCTGTGGATTTGCTTACAAAATGGAGGGGTCTGGTTTGATTGGCTGTTATATGCTTCAACAGGTTTTGAAGATAACAAAAATGTCATGCTAAAAAGTCAAAATAACTCTGCCCTTGAAGCACAATATATGGCTTTATGGTTTTGTTTATTACAATTGAAACGTTTATCCACCAAAAATTGAAATATTTTTTCGACATATTTGTGGTCTTAACAAATTTCCCGGAACACCTCACCCTTCCGGGAATGTTTGACTTACCTTACCATAGGATGTTTTGTGTACATGTATATCTACTAGTTTTCTAACCGCATTTCAGTCTTTTGGCTACTAGAGTGTTTTGTTTGGATGAACTGATAAGTTGTGCTACTGATGTTTCCATTAGCTTTGTTTATGTTTGATTCAAAAACCTTTCTGTCTCTTATACCGCTATTAGCAATCACTCAATTACATTACAATATGTGCTGACCGCAATGAGTGTCAATCGAAGGAAAGCCAATTGAAAGTGTATTTTAATGTACATGTACAGTTGTATTATGCGGCCAAAGTGTATTTCAACGTACATGTATTACGTTGCCGCATTACTTCCAATAGTGGTACGTTGGAAAATCAGTATATTGGTTATACTTTGGCATATCTTTTTGTCTACTTCTAGTAAGTGAGTGACAAATTGGCATGTTGTGAACTAATTGATACTGATCGTTGACATATAGAGTGACAGGAACGTTTCATTCTCACTTGCCTGATGGGTAAGGGATAAGGCAAGTCATTTGCCAACTAAATCATTAAAAGAGCAACCTAAGACTTGCCAGGGCAGGCAAAATTTAAGAGCTGCTTGTCCAAGGGCAAGCTGGAATTCATGTTTTTTTTCGAACCCTGCTGAGTGAGTGATAAATTTCCATATTCTGATCCCTATCGATAGTTGTTTCTACGCTTTGCATATCCATGACTAAAACTGATAATATTCCTCACTTGTCACTTTCAGCACGTATACCACACGAGATCAGGATTACAAATATACCATTAATATCTGTCAGAAAGACAGCGATGACCTCAGAGCAGTTCAGCAACATGGCTTTAAGTGGTCAGATAGCAACAAATGGACTACAGTAGGACGATATGATGGGGCTCATGTCACTGGAGGAAGTAAGTACCAGTTTTCTAGCAACACTTTCTTGATCAATCATGTCTTCATATCTTTCTCCACAGTTCAAATATATGATCTTTCATATACATGTTGTACAACTTGTATTCAGTGTCTTGTATTCTTCACACCATCAATGGGTACATTTCAAACTCACAAAGTGACCAGCTCCCAGATGGCTTGATACATGTAGCTCAGTTGGTGGAGCACTGTACCAGTATCGCAGAGGTCATGGGTCTGAATCCTGTTCAGACCTGAAAAATATTTTTTAGGCTATAATTTCACAACTTTCTTACAGTGTACATCCACTTGTAATACATGTACTTTCTAATTCTTGAACCACAATTAAAACATACATGTACAGTATGGTCTCCTTATAATTGTACAGAATACAGATAGCTGTAATCAGGGCTCAAAAAATAAGTGAATTCCACTTTGTCCTTTGGGCAAGTAACTCTCAAAGTTTGCTTGCCTGGGACACTTCCCCACGTGCCCAAACTCCTTTTTCAAACTCCTTAAAATTGATATTCATGAACCTCAAAATGGAAGTTAGTGTTTTGAAATGCAATAAACCCATCTGACCTGTTTGCAGTCATTTTAGTGTTGATCACTTCATGTTCATGCATTTGCTTGCTATTTCCTGAATTATGCGATGAGTATTTTCATTTTTATACAAAAATCCTTGAATCAATGTTTTTTTTTTAAGTTAGTCTAACTTCAAAATATGGTTTTGAAAAGAAGCACATAAAATTAAAAACTTGTAAGTGGAATTAAAAATAATTTCAATTGGCTTCTCCACATCAGTTTTTACACAGGCATGGTCTCGAAATTGTAAAGCCGGCAAGTGTATACTTTTTTGTTTGGGTGAATGAAAAATACATGTAGTTTCAGTCAACATCCAGGAACACTGAAGATTTTTTGACGACTTTCTAGTCAGTTCCATTTTAACAATATTAATGTTAAAATAATTATTTTTATTCTGTCAGTGCCCAAGACATAGTATATTTCTGCCAGAAAACTTGTGTGTTTCACCAAAGAGATTTTCTGCAGGGATTGAGCTAGATTTGTTACATTTGTACTTCTTTTCACTCACAGTTTCTACAGCTTTGAGACATTGATGTCAAGTTTGGTTTTATACAGTGAAACTGGAAAATTCTTGCAAAACATGTGGAAATTTAAGAAATGAACACAGTGTTTTTGTGCTGAACATGGTTATTTTTAGTCACCAAAAGAAATTGGATTGGGCAGATTTTGATCTTGTGTTACGTAACCACTCCTGAACTGTGAACGCGCATCACGCAATCCAGAAAAGAGTGCTATAATTTATAGTTTTCAGCAAGCTTCATCTAATTACATTGTACTATACCCATGTGCCTAAAACTTACTCTTTCTTTCAAAATCATTATCAAAAATTTAGTCGGTGGATCTCTTGCCTGGGAGAGAGTTACTTGCCCAAGAGGAAAATGTACTTGTCCCGGACGAGCAAACAGGGTTTTTTTTAGCCTTGTGTAGTCTTTTCAAAAACAGTAAAGAAGGGTATGTGTATTTGGATGATCCACACAATTTTGGGTTTGCATTTAAAAATGGCTCTTGAAACATCTCTACACTCAGTGGAATCTTGGTTTAATGAACCTCTATATATAACAAGTCCTTGGTACAACATAAGATATTCTCTGCCCCAGTAAAAGTAAAATATATGGAAAACAACTCTGATATAATGAAACCTTGTTGTAGCAAACAGTCCAGTCCCTTTGCCTTCGTTATACTGAGGTTCCACTGTACAATGTACACTGCAAATGTGAGATAACTTAGTCCAGTGGTGGGCTTGATTCAAGTTGTAAATTTTGGTGAGTGTCTCAACTCAAAATGACAACTCCAGTGATTATGGGAACCCCAGGCTGTGTATAATTCTCTGGGATGTGACATTGTACATTTCGGCTGCTGGGTAGATTTGTTTTAACAGTTCTTTCGCACCTTCTGTAATATACATTGTATATTATTTTTCCCATTACTTCTTTTTCTTTTTATTACGTGACTGAGAAGGTTATTCCATTGTGATTGGCTGAGAGCAGGCCAGTTTAATGCACATGGCATGTTAAATTTTCTCAGTCATATAATTATAATATTGAACAAAATTTCGAGTAATCGTATGAAAGCTCAAGCAATTAAGGATCTTGATATCAGATTACATTTGCCTAAAGGCTTGTGAAATTTATAGAAAATTTTCAAATATCACTGGTAGTGTAAATCATTAAGCCCTCCTCTACCCTTTGCATCTGTTCCCTAAATTTTTTGGACAAAGTTTATGTTAACTATATCCATTGTTTTCCCATAGAATAAATGATTAAGCCTTTCCCCACCCTCTTGGGTTTTTAAAATAATTGATGAATTGAACTCATCAATAATAGATGAGCTTGAGGAAATTAGTGCCTGAAAGGATGGTGAAGCCCGAGAACAAACTAAACCAAGCGCCAAGGGTATCCATGACAACCCACCAGGTACTATCACACTGAAAAAAAAAAACAGTGGAAACACAGTATACTGATCACATACATGTACTTGCCCTGAAGACAAAGGGGGATGGGTGGGCTGGGAGAAACGCAAAGAACAAGATCTGTCCAGGAGTGAAAAGCATGAGGAATAACATGACATCAGAAGCTGAGCTGTAAAATCTATAGGCCTCGGCAAACATGTCCCAGCCACCCCGAACCCACTCTGAGGGAGACTGCTGGCCAGCAATCTTGTTCCACGTTTAACTTACATGTACATAATCTAAATTACATTTTGCCAAATTTAATTGTTCAATTGATATTTTTTACAGCTGACTGGCTGATGATAAAATATTTTCATGGAGACAATTACATTCATCACTGCACTGGATTAAAAAGAATTGCTGTTGTGTTAATAACTTGTGATCCTGGTGAACAAACGGTAAGCTACTTGCATGAAATTACATCGTAACCAATGAAAAGTAAATTGTTATGAGCAACTTGATTTCTAGTTGTTCACCATTGTTCAGGATGTTAAGGTAATTCCTTAGTATTGCAATGCGCATCCCTACTGCGCACGATTTTCGCGTCATTAGCGCACGCATGTGAGCGCGTGCGCATACAAAACGTGAGATTTCCCTCAAACTGAGCTTGATAGCGAAATAAATGCCCCTTTTCTATTAAACGAGCACAGTGGCCCCCAATTTTTTTGTTTGGTATTTGCTAAGAACAGTCTGATAAAGAAAATATTTGAAGAAGGAAAAAAGTTTGATAGTAGAACAATTTTTTTTGCAAAATAGGTCCATACTGGGTGTATTTTGACCAAGGCAAGGACCTCAAGCTAACCAGGGAACTGTCTGAAAAAGTGCAATATTCCCGCAACCAGGCAATCAAAAACGGCTTAAATGAAGCAATACTACTTATAAAAACTTTACTTTCAAGAGAAAACTTTACTTTCAAGATAAAATTTTGTGTCTTTCAAGTGATCAAGACTTAATTCTGTATGAAGATGATTCAAATTTTTAATGCGCGACCAGTAAAAATACCCCGTTTTAAGTGCCTGCTAACACATAAACAAGTATGGAGACCCCATTTTTTTAATGGTCATATCATGAATGTTAACTATGCCAAGTTTCAAAAAGCGTTTGATAGTAGAACAATTTCAAGGGAATTACCTTAAAGGTACATTGTCATGAATTACACTTAACATGTACAAGATAACGGTTGAAACCTTAAAATTCCAGGTTAAGTTTTATTGGACAAATTCAAAATGATGTGTGCAAGTGGAAGCAATATGTGTGAACAAGGGGAAAATGTGATTAAGACAAGTTGTTTAAAGAATAGTTCATGCCATAAAAAGAAAGAAAAGAAAGGTGCAGCTAGGTTTAAGGAAAGAAAACTAGTGAAGTTGAAAATATTGGATCACTTGTTAAGAATGTTCACATCTGGGAAGATGTCTGTTACTTTGTAAGGGCTGTGCTCTAGTCCTAGAAGCGCCCAGGGGCCACAGGCCTGCAGATAACTTTAATTTGCCTTTGGGTGACTGGAAAACTTACTTTTTGAGTTATTTTTTGTAAAAAAAATATCTCTTAGTCGGCGCGACCAGTATGTTGTGGACGGGTCAATGGATCAGTGAGAGATGTATGTATGTCACACCAATCAGATCGGATCTACTATAAACAGCCAATCAAATTTCTTGTTTTAAAAGTAAATGGTATATGAGAAGATTTGATCCCGATAAGAGTTCAGAACTGCCATATTTATTCTTCTATAAAAGAGGAGGAAGTATTCATATATTGGGTTTACTTCGGCATTAGTTAGGCTTAGGATTTTAGTTATGGATGAGATGAGCCTTGAGGTATGAAACAGTGCGCGAGGTAGTTGTATGCAAATGGACGAGATGTTTTTATTTTTAGTTGCAAAGGTAACTTGATATTTTTGTTTTTCACAAGGAGTAAATTCAATTAGACGTCACGCATCGTTGCTTCTAGTTCTTACGAAATGTTTTAGAGGAGACGAGACTATTTTGATTTGAAAGAGTTCGAACATTTACAATAGGTACAGGTAACGGTTGCTGTGTTAATTTCACAGGAAAAGTTGATTAATTCCCAAAGAATTTAAGCTGGGTTTACCTTGGCAACAGTTATGGTCAAATTTGGGACTACCTTGGGTATTATACAATTCCCAAACTAAAATCCAGATTGGGTAATGGGAACCATTTCCCAAGACATAACCAAATTGGGATGAAATTGGGATTTATGGAATTCCCAACTTGGTCCCCAAGTTACCCCAAAGAATGGGTTACCCTTGGGTTTTAGTTGTCCCAAATACACCCCAAGGTGATCCCAAGTAGGTACACTATATTGGAGTTAAAAGCAACAACTTAGTCCCACAGCCAGGTGAAGTTGACCCAAAGTAGGTAAGTTCTTCATCCCAACAAACTCTTCTGGAGTCATCACACAAGGACATACAGTACACATACAAGTAATAAGGCGTGATGATATAATGCAATAACAATTACACCCAAGTCTTCAAAATCCAGTTACATGTACTCCTCTCTTGAAATGAAACTTTTATTTCCAAGGTAACTCAATGAAGTTACATTGTACATCCACATTTCAGAGCAACAACTATATCATTATTTCAGTGAAATTTCTGAAACTAACAGGAGTTAATGTTATTCTAGATTGTACTAGCTTAATTGCTACCTTAATTAGGTAGATAATTCTTTTATTTTAAGGATCTGATCTATCTGTTCACATATTATTGGCATATATAAATAAAGTGGTTTCTGTTTTGAGTTATGCATAGAAGACTGAATTAATTTAACACTGGATGTCTTATGCTACCTACATGTACCATTTAAGTTTTATCATGTGCAGTATTTTAAGACAGAACTGAATAAAACTTGATTTTGGGAAACAGCATATACTTCTGATTTTCATATGTAAATGCTTAGACAATAAATGTCAAAAGTAAACTCAACAGCACAAAAATTAATTTGAAGCCATGCAGACAGTACATATGTCTTGGTGAACAAACAGCAAAAAGTTACCTTTTGATCATAGCA
>OZ026598.1:3954770-4089770 GCA_964020085.1 Micromussa lordhowensis
AGGGGAAAAAGTCTGGTGGAAAGAAACACCTCTATAATGGAAAATGGGATATCATGGACGGAAAAAAACAAACTTGCAAACACTGTGGAAGAAAGGGCAAAATCAAGTACTATTATTTAGGACTGGAGACAAAAGTAAAGCTTTGGTGCGATGACTTGGAAATGTGCCAGAAGATGATGGCTCATTGGCAGGAAAAAGAACATTGGCTGGATAAAGAACATGGTCAGAATTCTATTAACAATGAAAGAGATTTCTTGTACAATGAAATTTGGGATGGTGATCGATTTTCAGAACTGTCATGGTTTTGGAATCCAGATGCTGAGTGGATCTTACCAGCAAAATGTCCTGAAAACTATTGTAATGGAGTGGTATCTCCTGCTAACATAGAAGCTGCTCCACTAACGGAGGGAACAGGTGAAAAAATCCTTGAATGTCCCAAATGCTATAACACTTTTAGTTACAAAGTGAAGCATGCAAAGGGAGATCCTCGCAATTTGGCATACATTGGGCACTGGGATGGCTGGTCACCATACAAAAGTGGAAATCACAAATGTGGTGCCATTGAAGTTTCTGTTGCAACCATGAGTAAACAAGAAAGGTGTAAAGTAGATGAAGTCTATGTTGTTGGGTTTGTGCCTAGCAATTTAGTGCCAACAGACAATCCTAATGCCCTCGATCCCTTTCTATGGCCTCTAGTGGGAGAACTCAAGGATGGTTTTATTGATGGTTATGAGGTCGAACATAAGGGTGGCTTACAAGGATTTGAACCTGAGAAAGTGTTAATCAGACATTTGCTCTTATGCTGGACAGGGGATTATCCTGGACTCTGTGAAGTTGGGAAGTTCCTTAATGGGGGTGTGTCACCATGTAGGAGGTGCAAGTTAAAGGGGGTGGACCTTCCTCATGCAAATCACCACCAAAAGTATTATGGAAACTGTAGGTATCATGTGAAATACCCATGGCAACCAAGAGTGTTAGAAGCTGAAATTTTTACCATGGAACAGATTCAAACAGAAACCAGAAAAACTGTGCGCAAGAAAATGTCATCCCAGCATGGCTACACTGGACTTTCTGTTCTGCATGAACTTCATGCTCTCTATGGGTTTGATGTCATTAGAGATCTGGTTTATGACATTCACCATAACTTGCCACTGAATGTCATCAAAAACCAAGTTGACAGACTAGTTGAAACTGGGATTTTGAACTCCAAACAAGTTGAACAACGCATGCAACAAATTGCTTGGTCACATGAGTTTACCTCTGGGCGTCAACCAGTTGGATTTGACACTCGCAGAGGACATTGGAAAGCAGAGGAGTACATGAAATTTGCTTTTCCAGCTTCAGAAGCAGTGCTTGATGGATTACTCCCTGATACTGAGTTTGAAATTTGGACCAATATTGCACGGTTAACTGAAATGCATTTTTACTCTGGACGATTTGGATGGTCACAGGAGGAAATATCTAGTAGTTATAAACTTAGTGCAAGGTTCAATATATTGGTGGAAGAATATCAAGGATTGAACATGTGTGTTATTACAAACCACAACTTGCTTCACATACCAGAAGATATTAAGCGCTTTTCCAGTACTGATAACTTCTGGTGCTTTCCATTTGAGAGAGCTGTAAAAAAGTATACTTCAAGGTCCAGCAACTGTAAACATATAGAGGTAACTTATGCAAGAGCAGAGGCAAGAAGAGAGTTTCTCAAATCAAACCACCTTGGTGATGCACAGAAAAATGAGTCTGAGAGTGTCAATGCAGAACTAAGTAGGGTAGGTTCAATGCATTTTGTCAACTCATGTACATGTAGATCAAAATTAATGTACTACATCTTCATGGATAAATGAAACTGCACAAATGAATTCTGAAGCAAGACAATGTCATCTGTTACAAAGTTTTTGCCTATTTATACAGGCTTTTTTCTTCAACCTGTAGTAGTGCCTTCATGATTTTGTATTTACCATTGAGTTTATGGCCTTGTAGGTAACCTTTTCTTGATAAATATGACCACTTCAACCAAAATATTTGTGGTTACTTCTCTTATCCAATGTAATACGTAACAGTTAATGTTTGAATGTACTGTTGTAACCTTGTGGTTATGCAATGGCCACAAATAGAAGTTCTCGAACTAATAATTTCAAAAGAAATAATACATGTATTGTGTACTCAACATTAACAGGTGATTGCAAATTCTGAGAGAGATGCAAGGAGGTTAGCCAAAGATGTTGATCCTCGTTCTCCTGATTTTGACAGATATAATTCAGGAATTCTCATTGGAAGCTGTGCAAAGATGAACATTAAGGAGTTGTCACAGGAAACCATTGCTGCTATTGCATTCTGCTGTAGCACTCAACAGCAACAAGTATCAAGAGTTGCAGTTGTAACAAGGAGAGCTTTCCTTCCTAAATTAGGGTATAATGGACTTATTGTAAAAGCTGGTGAGACAGTCATTGCAATAGATCCAGGTGAAAGTGACAAATTTGTTAGAGTTGAAAACTTTCTCAGTGTTTTTGCTAATCACCAGTACCATTCACTACTGAAGGGACAAATCTGTCATGTTGTAATGGAGGATGGTGAAGACGAGACACAGTTTTGGAGTGGTTTTTATCTTGTTCAAAAACCAACTGAAACTGTTTATTTCAAGATATGTGAAATCAAGCGCAAAGTTTTGCTGTATCCCAATCATGAGGAAACTTTTGTTGTCCTGGACTACTCTCGTCCCACCACTCCTTATACCCCAATTGTTCCATGTTTTCCTGAAAAGGAGGATGTAGTTCAAGTCCTTGGTGAAGAGGAAGAATGGTTTGGGCAAGTTACATCTGTCTCTGAGAGGGATAAAACTGTTCAAGTTCAGCCACTAATAGCCAATGGAAGATGGCCAGGCCGAAATCTATACTTGCGAGAGCGGAGGCAGCGAATGTCATCTGAAACTGTGCACTGAAATAGTATACTGCAAGTGGCAAATGGCAGATGGCACTCTGGAACCTGCTGGGAGTGGCTATCACCACCTTGCAATTGTGATTAGAAACTTGGCTTAAAAATGTGCCCACAAAGTAAAAACTGTTCAACAAGATTTTATTTGATTACAATACAGTAAAGTTAATACATTTTTGAGAAGAAAGCACCACATTGATTGATTTCCATTCATAATTATTTCAAAACTATAACTGAAATATTTTTTTTATTATTGGCTATGTGAATTAAGCAGGGCGGTCACTAATTTTTATGCAGGCAGGGATGTGCAAAAAGTAGCTGGGGAATCCAGCTGTTGTCAGATAGTCAATGCTGTTTTTCTTTGAATCAAGGTGGCTGGGAATCTAGTCCAGAACTACAAAAATTGGCCAGGGCCAGTGAAGTATGGATGTACGTATGCATAACTTACATTGAACCAAAATAAATAGACACAGAATGGAATTGTTTCCCACATTTGAAATACACAATATTATCCCAGTACATACAGTCATTCCTTGGTTTAGGGTTATGTTGGGAATGTTTCCATGATCCTTGATTTTAATGCAATACACAATATTGCCCTAACTTCACCCCAAACAAATGGTGTTGGGGTCACTCTCTCCCAAGTTCAATCCATATTGGGGCACTTTTTACTCAAAGTAGTCCCACAGTGGGAGTAGTTCAACATAAATATGCCCCAAACAATGATCTTGGTATCACTGTTTCCCAGGTTTGATCCGGGTTGGGGTGAGTTTTACTCAAAGTAGTCCCATAGTCGGAGTAGTTTAACCCAGATTATCCCCAGCTTCATCTTTTTAAAACCCTGGTTTTGGGTCACATTTGGGAAATACTCATTGGGAATTATTAACCTGGCTTTCTTTGGAATTTGAATACCCAACTTAATCCTCACAAAAACCCAACTTTGGAAATTGGGAATTCTCATATCCCAATATGAAACTAAGTTTGACCCAAATTGGGAATTAAATTTTTTTTCCTGTGGTTCTTGTTGCGTGCAAATATAACGAGATATTTTTATTTTTTCGTTACAAAGGGTAATTTGACACTTGTTTTTCACAAGGGAGTAAATTCAATTAGAGCTGGCAAATCATCACCACTTGTTCCCACAAGATGCTTGCTATTTTTAGTTACAAATGGTAACTTGATATTTTTGTTTTTCACAAGAAGTATTTAAATTCAATTAGACGTCACGCATCGTTGCTTCTAGTTCTACGAAATGTTTTAGAGGAGACGAGACTATTTCGATCTGAAAGAGTTCGAACGTTTACAATAGGTACAGATTGTTTTGTTGTAGTTGCATGGAAATATAACGAGATATTTTATTTTTTAGTTACAAAGGGTAATTTGACACTTGTTTTCCACAAGGGAGTAAATTCAATTAGAGCTGGCAAATCATCACCACTTGTTCCCACGAGATGCTTGCTATTTTTAGTTACAAATGGTAATTTGACACTTTTGTTTTTCATATGGGAATGAATTAAATTAGACTGTCAACGTGTCAGAGGTGTTTTTTTCTCTTTCTTTTTTCGGTAAACTAGTGTTGTTGTGTAAAAAGGGTTAACTAAATTGTCACTGTAAACACTCCCTTAAATGCTCCTATCTTCATAACCTTTTAATTAAAAAAATAACTCTTGCACGCCTTGCGTGCCTATGTTTTATATAGTCGCAAGTGCTGGGCACCAGGATTTCATGGCTAGGAATCTTGGGGCTCCTCGTAATTTTTCACAGCCCTGTTTGTGTTTGTGCTCTGTGTAAAATACCTGTACCTATTAACTTTAATAAAATCAGGGCTCAAAAAAGTACTGTTTGTTTGTATGGACTTTTCATTGGACATTTAACATCTCCAGTGGACATTTATACACCATTATTTAATTATTTCCTGTAAGGTTCCACACAATATTGGATCGCCTGATTTCATCATCAGAATGTCAGTCCCCAGAAGGACAGTAGCTAAAGGCAATTTAAATTTGAGATTTTTATACAGTAATTCAAGGGTGTGTTTAAAACACATTTAATGGTGAAATCACGATGAAATGGCACTACAGGAGAGAATCAGTCATATTTAGGCCAACCTTTGTGCTAGTTAGGCTGACAGAAACGCTATCTTCACTGATCCTTGAAGTACTTTTTATGTTCATATTTTGCAGGGCACAATGAAAATTGTTGAGGAGTACAGAAATAGAACCAAGGCAGACAACCCACTTGAGTGTTACTATCTGTTTGAACTTAATCATGATGCTGCATGTACAGTGAAGCCAAAGCATCTGAGTGGAGGCTCTATTTTTCTGATAATGTGAGTAATGAGCTCGTCAGCAAAGCTTGCGGATGTTCTTTTTAAATATTACCGGTACTTTCATTTTGTAAGTTTTTTTTTTGCATCTTCATGGTCTTAACACTTGTACATGCAGACAAGGTCTGTGAACATCTGAAAAAGAACACTGCTGATATTCAGTAAGGAATCTACATGTAATAGATAGCATAGGGCAACAGTTTCAAGTAACAAAGCAGGCAGCCACCAACAACTCGCAAGCAGGCAAGAAAGCCCCATTTTGCCTGTTCAGGTAGCCAATCAAAGTACATCTAGCTTATTGACTGACTGGTTGGTTGGCATATAACATTTTGATAAGGGCAGGAAAAAAATGGTGATCCACTTGCCCAGTGGGCCAGGAAATTTCAGTTTTCCCTTGCCCTTTCTTAAGTATTACTTGACAATGTGGCAGCCAGTATGGAAATCAGGGGATAAACATGAACAAAGTATGCCTGGATTCCTAACAACTCCGTGCTTTTAACCTAATGGTCAACGAATGTTTTGAATTAATTTCTGACTGCACATTATTATTTATCAAGCTGACATTTTTGTTCAGACTTTTCAGCGCCTCTTCTGCAAAGAATGCAAGTTTCTTCCTGATCATCCTTATCTTCCTTGGAGCAAAAGCCACTAGTCCACCATTTTGAAAGCAAATGATAATTTATGCATACAGTGTATGTTGCGGATTTAGGCAAAATTACAAAGTTCACACTTACGTCATCAGTGTGGCTGACGTCCTTCTTGCGAAACGCCACTCGGGCCGGGAGCAAAGAAGGACTGCTTCATTCGCAGGCTACAGTTACATGTTGTACATGCACAACTTAAGCAGTTGTGAAATTAAAGCCTGAATTTTTTCGGGCTTTTGCTGTGTATGTGACTGCGATGATCAATCATGTCTTCATACCTTTCCACAGTTCAAATATATTACCTTTCATACAATGTATATTCACTTGCATTGCTGAATAGTGTTCAAATGGGGCAACTAAACAGAAACATTTATACAACATATTGCAACATGTGGTAAAACTGTGCAACATGTTATGCACACCAATGCTGTCATGCATGTACAACTCTACACTGTATGTTGGGTGCATTTGGTCAAGCCATTAAAGAATACAATGGGCTGTGTCCTTGTGTACCTATTGTTTAGAAGCCATTGGTCAGCTGTTGTGTATGGTTTGGCCATTTGTATTCAGGGTTTATTGTTTCTTGTGTATTGATCACAAGGCAACTCAAAGAACCATTGTATTATCGTTGTCATTTAGTCGAGACTTTCACTAGTTGAGACAGTTACGTAACTTACATTGCTTCAATGAAACTGATGCCGGTGCACTGATCTCTTTCTTTGTAGACTGATTGTCACAGGCTCAGTTTATTTAATGCTTGGCTTCTTGTACCAAAGATATGTAGTTGGTGCTAAAGGATTGGAGCAAATCCCTAACTATACTTTTTGGTCAAACTTTGGAAGTCTGCAAGCTGTAAGTCTACTTTCATACATTGCATTAAGTTCATGTTCAATTATATAATTATCACACTAGTTACTGTAAGGTGCATTGTGAAGTTACAGGTACATGTATGCTCTGCATAAAATTACGCACTGCCCAATTAAAGCACCAAATAAAGTTAATTTCAGCTGACGCATGTAAACTGAAGTTTGGTTTAGTTGAAGTTTAGTTGAAGTTTAAAAATTAAAAAGTTAAAAATTAAAAGTTCAAATTAGTTAAGAAGCATTATTATTCTTGTTCTGCAGGATGGATGCAACTTCATGTGTCGGTGTTCTGAGTCCCATCCAACGAGATACAAGGTGAGTGAGCACAAAATTATCTGATTAATACATGTAGCTTATGTGCAGCTTCTGAACACGTTGAAACAAAGCATGACCTATAGCTGGCTGGACTCAGGATCTAATTGTTCTTGGGCAACAAACCTCAGTGGCAGATCCAAGATTTTTCTTAGGAGGGGGTACACCACTAAGGAATACATGTATATTTTTTTGCAGAATACCAGTTATGTTAGAAAGCCGCGTGTCATCTCAAGGGGGGGGGGGGAAGACCCCTGCACCCTCCCCCTAGATCTGCACCTGTACCTTACCTCTTAAATGGTCTCTCTATGAATGGGTTTATATGTTTATATACCAACCTACTATCAGAACAAGAGATTAGAAGGGAATTTTTCTTGCTTAACTGAAAGGGTGGGGGGGGGGGGGTTGAAATGCACTTTGGGACCCTCGCCTAGATGCAGAACTGAGACTCAACTCAGTGGCTCATATTTCCTTTCCTTGGCTTGCTAAAACATACGTCTAAGACTGTACATGTATGGAATTAACATTGAATTACACTTTCCACAATAAATTCATTTTGAACTAAAATTATCCTGTGGAAATCTTTTAGACCAAGAGTAATGTTGACTATCTGATTTATAACAAAAGCGATCAGTCACTTTCGGAGGGCCTTGGTGTAGAATGCTCTTTTATTCTTTTGCAGCTGTAATATTCATATGTTTTTTTATTGTCCGTAGACAATGGATGATGCTTTAGCCGATGATGACAGAGATGACACTTTGCTGCCAATGTAGAGATTTTAAGCTCAAGATACATGTAGTTTGTTTATACAGTTAGTTATGGTTTTGTACTGAACCAAGCTCTCGGAAATAATTCAAATCCCCAAAATCCCCACCCCACCCATGCAGTTGTATGGCAGCTCATTCTAGTAGACTTGCATCTGGGGGTCACGTGACTCAGTTTTGGAAACTTCCAAACACTCAGAAGTGCTAATTTTGTCTTGCTATCATCGTTTCCGATAACATATTTAACAATTATTCCATGAGCGCGCGTTGGATATGAGATGATAGATAGCCAACGAGGCGCGTAGCGCCGAGTTGGCTATAATCATCTCATATCCAACAAGCGCGAGTGGAATAATTGTTTTATTAAAAACGCCCTCAAAATATAGAAAACTAGACTACAATTAAAATAAAAAGGCCCAAAAAATCATGCATACGCTCGCCATTTTTGTAGATCATGGTATAATGGCTCATATACCATGATGGCTAAGCCAATGAAAACTCTCGAATTGCATTATCCAATGATCCAGTTTTTAATAATTTAGATTATAAGCACGGTTGACATATTTTCGCCCCGTTATTCGCCAGTTCAGTTATTTCCTTGAAAAACTAGATGAGTTCATGTGCAAAATAATCTAAACTGCAATTATGCAGCTGAAACAATGTCATACTTTCTCAAACTAATTGATAATTCAGAAAGTTTGAACGGAGGAAATCATGACCGTGACGTTGTTTGGATATCTGATCTTAATTAGCATTGATTTCTACGATTTTCTTTCTCCTTAAGATTCGATTGAGAAAATACATGTATATCAAAAAACTCAAGACATTGTTTGACCACATTTCCAAACACTTCAAAGTTCGTCAAAAATACTCCATTGCGCATCGTATTTTTAACTTTCTTCTCGGTGTTGGAAATTTGGTCTAACACGGTCTTGAGTGTTTGATGGAATACGTGAACCTCGCAAACGATTTACCAGTCATGTTACTCGAGTTTGAAGCCACACCGCGCGAGCATGGAGTCAAGTTCTGTAAGTTATGTTACCCCCAGATGTACAGGAACCAGACAGGGTTTGAACCATCAAACGAGAGGCTTTCGAAATTATAAGTCAGTGTGTCTAGCTAGTTTCGTTCTTATTCCATACAAGAGTATTTCTAAAGAAAAAGGTAGCATTGTTATAAATATGCCACATATAGAAGTTTAGCTGGCAAGAGAATTGTTCCATTTTGTAACAAGATCCCATCCAACTGCTTTCGAAATAGATTACTTCTATTAACAGCTTGGGCTAGTCTTATTAACTAAAAGATGTTTTTTTATCCCATTGTTTTATCTTCATGAGAATCCGTCTGATACACAGGATCTACGTCACTCACAATTCTTACTCCAGACATCTTTACCTGCCTCGTCTCCAGACCCCCTTGCTGGTGAGTTGTAGCACAGTGCCTGATGGCAAGAGGCCCATAACTCTACGCGCACCGCGCTTAAATCAAGTAGGGACACTTGGGGACGAGGCAGTGTCTAGACCATGATACTTTTGTTCCTTGCTTTTGACAATTTTACAGTAGCTCTGTTGCATTTTCTCATATGCAAAGTTTAGTTTGCTAAGGTTGAAGAAAAACACCCACAAAGTAAGGATGATTTCGACTGAGGAATATTAAATGGTTTGCGAATGACAAACTTGAAAACCAAAAGTTGGCCAGTTATTGTGATTCTTGGTCCAAGAAAGTTCACAGTTATCCCGGTAGTAAACTAGGAAAGAAATAAATTAATGTCTACTTTATGAACACTGAAACTGTTGATAAGCGCCAGTCTGATAGGCCACTTGGCTCGTATGCAGACTTCACCTACCTTTATGTACACTAAATGACCTTTTGGAAAGGGCTTTTTCTCTAGCTTAAGTACTAACAGAACTTTGTCCCAATGAAACAATTTTTTAAGCGCGATCGTGAGTTCATAAAACCAGGGTGACACTGTATGATGTGATTGTTGTATATTAGGGTGGAAAATCTCGGATATGAACTTTTCTGTCAGTAACTTTCTAAATGAACTCGCGTATTTTTAGATGTTTCGATTTTAAACTGTCCCTGAAAACTGCAATGATCACTCCTGGGTTTGTTAAATTTGTTCTTAATGCAGTTGCTTGGTTCAATAAGTTTCTCTCTGTGTTGTATTGTTTTAAAAATGAGTTAATAAAAGAGAACAGGTATATTAAGTGCTATTTTTTTACGGCCTTTTTTCATCCTGATTACATTTTACGCTGAGGTGCAGTTTTGACCTCTTGACATAGCTAGGGACAAGCTTGCTACTGAAGTGTTTGAATCGTGTTCGGATCAGGGCGTTTTCATAATGACACAAGTTACAGGGTTGCGGCGCGGGTTAGTGCGCTCGACTGCGGATCGAGCGGTCTGGGTTCGAGCTCTGGCCGGGGGACATTGTGCTGCATTCTTCAGCTAGACAGTACTCTTACAGTGCCTCTTTCCACCCAGGTGTACAAATAGTGCCACTATGACGAAAATCGCATCCTTCAAATCTGAGCCATTTTACGACAAACAAGAAGTCTGTACAAGAGTAAAAATGCTGTTTTACTGTTTTCAAATATCTCTTTTCGTTCCAGAGATATTCAAGTTTTTAAAATATGCAAATTAGCCAAGTGATGACGTCATACACCCAACTACATTTTGATCAAATATGATAAACAAGGATATCTCAGTCAATTTGTATAATAAATGTTTGAATTTTTTTACAGCAAGATTCTACTAGAGGTGCTCTGCAATATGAGCTTAACATTTTTTGTTGCCATGGCAACATACTAGGTTCCAGACCTCCACAATATTAAAGGCTTTTCTGACCACTTTTAGGGTTCTATATTGATATTTGCCAATAGTGCCTCATCTGGATAATCCAGCAGGCATGTAAATCCATTAGGTTGAGTTCATAGCCTTGTTTAATGTTTTCCAAGCTTAAAATCACTAAAATGTTGATATCAGGCTAGAGGGGACTGGAAAAGAGTTGGTTGCCATGGGAACAGAAATTGTTATAGCTGTGAATGTATTGTATTTAGAACTATTAGCCTACCAAATTTCAATGGTTTCTGCTGCAAATTGACCGAGATAGCGCTATTTATATACTTCATGTAATATTTGGTTGGGTGTATGACGTCATCAGTAATCTCATTTGCATATTTTACTCATTTTTCAAACTTAAATATCTCCTTAACCAATGCAGATATTTGTAAACGGTAAAACGGCGTTTTTAATCTTTCGTAGAATTCTATGTGAATAACCTAAAAAATCAAGGAGTAAAAATTTGATCATGGTAGCACTTTAATGCTGGGGGCGGGGGGTAACTCTGCATTGTATTAGCATCCCATCCAGGGGTGTTAAGAAAATTTTGGTATATTAGAAATATTCATAGACCTTGATACTTTTGGGGGGCTTATCCCCGTGTTTTCCATGCTATTCTTCAAATGATGAGTTCTGAAAGTAATTAATGGCACAGCCTGCGTACAGGCTTTCATGCGTTGCGGCAAGAGCAAGTCGATGAGCAAAGTCGATGAGAGATAAGTCAGCGAGCAAAGGGAGCTGGTGGGCAGCCTGGCCGTTACTTTTGGGTATCAAATCTTTACTTTCGGATTATTAAAAAACGTGTTTACGGTTGTTTAGAGTCGTCACAGCAACAATAACAACAACAACAACAATATTTATTCACTCACACTTGTTACAAGTTACAGAGGATCGTTATGTACATCACAGGTTACTTAAGGAGAATAATTAGGAAATTTATTTAATTAATTGGAGCCTAGAGGCCAAAGGAACCGTAAGGTTTTCGAGTTGACCTCTAGTAACTATTTACAGTTAATTTTAATAAAAAAAGATTAGGAGCAACAAGAAGAAAGAGACTAGACCCAGTTAATAATGCATACGTTTGATAATATTGATTTAAAATGCTTTTACGCAACTCCTATGAGCATTGTTTAAACTACTTTTAACAGTAGATAATGTTTACCGCCTGCATGCTTTAAAATTTACGCATATGTGGCATAAGGGTTCTTACCGAAGGTGTTTGATAACTTATTTGAATATGCCAAAAGCAGACACACATACAACACAAAGTACGCATCAAATCAAAACTTTTGCAAACCATATATTCGAACCAACACTGGGAAACAAATGTTTTCCTATAAGGCGATTGACCTCTGGCATGATATCCCTTCTTACTTGAAAGATCTCAGTACATATTCCTTTGCCAAATGGCACAGACAAAGCAGACGCGTAACATGATCGACAGTTCCGTTTAAGTATCTAACAAGAACCGCGGTGCGGTTGTAAACCGCGCTTTAAAAAAACGCGGTTTGCCTGCGAAACGTGACTCTCCTGCCCTTCAGCAAATATACGAAAAAGGGAGTATCTGATTACATTCTTTGCATAGCGCGAGTTTAGCGTGACTTGAAATCGGATAATTTTGTTTACGTCTAATGAAAAATACCTTGACCTTTCAATATAAATTTTACATATGGGTTTTTGACGAGCACTAAGGCTAAGTTTTAACTTTTTTCCCCCAGAAAATTCCACCATTTTTTCTGGCGAACTATACACGATCTTACATTTATCACCGTCAGCATATTCCATGGCCAGACGTAACACCTTTTTAGCGCATTGAATATTCCCTTTGAAAGTGAACAGAAACAATGCAAACATTCCAGATTACAAAATGTTCTTTTTTGCACGCAAAACGAAAATACAGCTTAACTCTGGATAATTTCAGCCTTACTAGCCAGCGGCTGGTCCCAAATTAGATGCTTTATCCTTGCAAATGTCTTGACGCCCATCGCCGAAGGATTTTGGCCCAAGTTGGATCAAATTAACATTTTCTCCCTTTGGCCGCCATTTTTTTGTGTAAACAGTTAATTCGCTAACTTGACAAAACCCTCCTGAGGGGGGATATGACGAAAAGAGCTGAGAAATGGCATGTAATTGGCTGATGATGACATCATCCGGTGAAGACAATTGGCCGTGAGTGGGAGTTTGGGTCTGCTCCCCGACATGACTAAAAAAAACAAGGACCGCGGTGCGGTTGTAAACCGCGCTTTTAAAAAAACGCGGTTTGTCTGCGAAACGCGACTCTCCTCAACCTCATTCCCAGGGTCTCTCACCTTACCGCCCCTGGGAACGAGGTTGGACTCTCCTGCCCTTCAGGAAATATACGAAAAAAGGAGTATCTGATTACATTCTTTGCATAGCGCGAGTTTGCGTGACTTGTAATTGGAGAATTTTGTTTATGTCTAATGAAAAAATACCTTGACCTTTCAATATAAATTTTACATATGGGTTTTTGACGAGCACTAAGGCTAAGTTTTTAACTTTTTTCCCCAGAAAATTCCACCATTGCTTCTGGCGAACTATACACGATCTTACATTTATCACCGTCAGCATATTCCATGGCAAGACGTAATACCTTTTTAGCGCATTGAATATTCCCTTTGAAAGTGAACAGAAACAATGCAAACATTCCAGATTACAAAATGTTCTTTTTTGCACGCAAAACGAAAATACAGCTTAACTCTGGATAATTTCAGCCTTACTAGCCAGCCGCTGGTCCCAAATTAGATGCTTTATCCTTGCAAATGTCCTGACGCCCATCGCCGAAGGATTTTGGCCCAAGTTGGACCAAATTAACATTTGCTCCCTTTGGCCGCCATTTTTTTGTGTAAACAGTTAAAATTCGCTAACTTGACAAAACCCTCCTGAGGGGGGGGGGGGAATGACGAAAAGAGCTGAGAAATGGCCTGTAATTGGCTGATGATGACATCATCCGGTGAAGACAATTGGCCGTGAGTGGGAGTTTGGGTCTGCTCCCCGACATGACTAAAAAAACAAGAACCGCGGTGCGGTTGTAAACCGCGCTTTAAAAAAAAAAACACAAAAATAACCCGATTGCAAAGCAAGAAAACCGACCAGCCTACGGCTGCGCGGTTTAATTATGTTAACAACTACACACAGCCAAAGAAGACTGTATAAACAAAACGAGCTCCAAATGTTGGTGCCAAAAGGTTTTTTTTATTACAGTCGAGTAGTTATCTTCAAAGGGCCGACACTGTCTTCTAGGTCGCTACCGTTGGAGTTAAATGCTAGGACAGGTAGAAAATTAACGCCGTTAGTTTCGGGGGTGGGTTGGAAAAGGGCGTCACTTTCGGAATTCTACGGTACTCAGTTCTATGCCAGAAACAATCCAGTTCAGTGAATTTTCCCTCGAAAGACTGTATATTCCATATCACTGAAAGCGCAAAAGCAGCAATTTCCCAAAATAGCGGATGCAGTATATTTAACATTTTTTTCAATTATGTAAATAGATTTTTATGCATGTATATAGATTTATTTATGTATGCATATAGATTTTTGTGCATGTAAATAGACTCTATCATTTTTGTTCTCGAAGATATTAGCCTTTAGGCTACTCTGAAATTCGAGTTTAAATAAAGTTCATGTTATGTTATGTTATGCTGGTAACATCGAAGCGCCTGAATCTTCCTCAAATCCTCCTACCGCATGCATGCAGGGAAGTTTTAAAAATTTTGGCATAAGTGATTCCAAGTCGGTTTATGCAGATATTTAGAATTTAACAGGCTAACGCATGAAAAACGGACGCCAATTTTTTGAAAACCCCTGGCCCTTGCACCTGCTTTAATTTGGTTCCAGACCTCGCACTAGCTAACCGCGGTTTTGAGTGTGTCGGGTAAAGAAAACTCTCCGTTTCCCGTGGGGCCAGTCAAATTTTGTTTTCTTTATACCTTTTATTAACTCAAAAACAGAACAAACTGCAAAAAAAATGATAATCATGTGATTCGAAAGTTCAAGATGTTGTTTCCCTAGGGACTAGTGAGGCTTCACCCATGTCACGTGACAAGTTCTCCTCCAATCGGAAAACGGATTTGAGTTGGGAGGTATCTCATTGACTGGTAGTAGTCTTAAGGTGGGTTTCTTTAAGAATTCTTAAATCCTAAAGGATCCGAAAACGGATTTGCGTTTTTTACTAAACAGATCAATCCAAGATCTCGCGGATCATGGTGCGTCCGAGGAACCCGAATCCCCTCTGGAAGTGGATTCTTCGGAAGAAACGCAAAACCGTTTTATGGATTTGGATTTAAGAATCCAATCTTGGGATTTTCCTAAAGAAACGCACCCTAAGATTTCGTCGCGTGTACTTTGCAAATTTGGCCAACAAAGTTTGATCGAATGACGTCAATGACAGACGATTTGCTCGTGAAGTTGAACTAGCGATGAATACAATATCCAACCTCGTTCCCAGGGTCTCTCATCTTACCTCGCCTTAGGCGGTAAGATGAGAGACCCTGGGAACGAGGTTGTACAATATCAAGTTCCTCATCAGCTCGTCTAAGGTGCGGGATTGCAAAAAAACACCTTGCATCTCATTTGCACCTCATTAAAAAACAAAAGAGCTCATTGTATGATGCCTCGTTCTTTGGAAAACTGAATTAATTTTCCGCAATATCGCACCTCACTCCTCATCAGCGACCCGTAAAAATGTTTTCGATAAAGTTTTAACTTGTACTGGACAAAATGTTAACCTGGAAAGATACTTTATTTAACCATTAACTTCAGGTTCAAGTCGCCAACACTAATGATAAATATTTCTTGAGAAAACTGTGATAAATTTTTGACCAGTCGACCCTTCCAGACAGCGTCACCCACAGCAGAAATATCAGTGACGTCACATATTGTTATTCATGTGCCAACCAGAGAGCTAAAGGGTGGTGAAACAAAGAATTAACAATGATATTAAATGTAAGGAAAAATGTAGACTCGGAAAAAAATCCGAGTCCCAGATGGGATTCGAACCCACGACCCTCTGTGATCTAGTCGGACCCTCTATCCACTGAGCCCTAGTCGATGTAATAGGCCCTTTGCAGCTGGGGTCACGTGACCAAATTTTTATATTATGGGCAATAACTTTAAGAATGCCAGAAATGGAAAGAGCGCATCGAAAATACCAAATGGCCAAGTTTGAGCCCCCTGGAATGAAAGAGTAAGTTTATACGACAGTTTGAATTTTCGGGAAATTTAGAAGTTTTGTATGGGAAATGTTGCTGGAGAGCAAGGTCTTGCTCTCCAGCAACGTTTTCCATACAAACCTCCTTATTTTTTAAAAAATTCAGACTGTCATAAAATCTCATCTTTTAATGATGGGGGCCTCAAATTTGGCCGTTTTGATATTCTCGACATGCTTTTTCCATTTCTGGCATTTGTTAAGTTATAGCCCATAATTTTATGAAAACTAGGTCACGTAATGGCTTAGCTGCAAAGGGCCTATTACATTCCCTTCTTAGGGCCTGCCAAGCACTACATAAGTGCAACGTTCCAACATGACAATTGCAACATTAATAATTGTTGCAGTGGATAGTTTTCCAGGCTACTAAAGAAAACCAAATACAACATATTGCAACAGGGTGGATAAACATGCAACATGTTATGTAATGCATAACAATGTTGCAATACATGCATGGTAGGTGTGTCTGGCCGGGGGAATTGACTCAGTGAAGAGCTTTAATGACCTGTATCCATACCACACATTTTGCACTGAGGTACATGTACAGCTTTTACCAATCTTGGGGTTTACCTCGGTGTAAAAACTTGTGAAGTTTTTCTTTGTTTTGTAGCTATTGTTAGGGTTAGGGTCTATTATGTTGTCTTCTTTGTTTTCTTTGTTTTACGTCACTGGTGAGTGTCACAGGTTTTTACACCGAGGATGAGCCCAATCTTGCTACTAGAGCTTTTGAATCATGTTCTGATAGGAAAAGTTATATATTATGTGTTCCTAGACAATGAAATTTTTATTTTTTTTAGTCCAATTTTTTAATTCTTTTTTTCTCAAAAGTGATTCAGTTAGTTGGTGAACTATTGCTGACACTATTAATATAATTTGAACATGTACAAAATACAATTTACAATCTTTCAAATCCGTAGTATTACTTTATTTTACACTGAAAATGGTCTTCATTAACCAATGAAAAATTTAATTTCCCTTGCTGGATACCAACAATAATTATCCTTAAACACATGTACAGGGGAAGGGGTGCATGTGTGCACAGACTTTTAACAATTCATAACTTTTTCAATACTTAGTGAAAGCTACCAAGCTTCTCTGCTTCTTCTGACATTTATCTGGGACAATTTCACACACCACGCATTGTACTCGCAATGGCCCATGTACAGTTCATTACAATTTAGATTTTGGTCACTCTTTGTGGATGAGGTAACCTCCTGCGTTTGTTATTTCTTTTTTCCATTATTGTCATCACCCACTAGGTGTCCTCCAGCCTTCTTGATACACTTTCCTGCAAACCCAAATACCTGTTGAAATCAAACAAAATGACAAAAAGTCTTGTTAAATTGAAGAAGAATGTTTACTTATTGATTTCAAATTTTTGTACAGTGAGTAAGGACCCCAACGTTTAAAATTATTGCTCAAATTATGACAAACTTGCTATGATCTGAGTCATTGAGGTACATATATAGTTTAGCCAATTATCAAACACATACACATGTACAATGCCAGTTCATCATTCTAGGGATCTTGGAGCACATCTCTTTTTTTTGTAGCCTAAAATTTAATGCCAACTGGACCCACTGTTAATTTAATATTAAAATTAAATATTATCTACTAGTAAAAGAATACAGCACCGTGTAAATACAGTTCTAAATAAATCAATATCATTTAATAAAGCACGCATTTAATAACAATTGAGTAAAACTTAATATGTACCTGGTTAACTTTTTCAAGTGGATGACAGTATGACACTAGTCTTGCTGTTGTCTCATAGCATTTTGAACACATGCCATAAAATCCATTCCAGACATCTAGTACAAGACGAAAATTAAGACGTTTCATTTTTAATTTATAATTAAATTATTAGCAAGTACAGGGCGCGACAAAAGTGCTGTCCGATAGCCCAGGGCTAGTGGAATGACTTGTTGGGCTAGCGCTTTCTTATCATAGCTTGCCCGACGGGCAAGCATCGATGGTTCCTCTTTCCTAATGATAAAATGAAAGTTTATACCAAAAAGTGTCTAGCAGAAAGCTCCTCAGACCTTGGGGCTAGTAACCTCAAGTAATAGCTTGCCCAAAGGGCAACTTCATCATCGCATTTTCGCCTCACCCTGCAAGTAATGATAATATTGTATAGTTGAACCTCCACTAACAGCCACCACTCTACAATGGCTACCTCGCTACAGCAACCTTTTCCCTCTGTCTCCAAGGTGGCTGTTGTGGAGAGGTTTGACTGTATACCAACAGATGGTGAGGACTCGTTAGTAAATGCATACATGTACATGTTTATTTGAAGTACAGGAAAAATATTTGCTACTTGAAAGATCATCCCAGTGATGATTAAAACCAGCCAATCAGATCAGAGGAAAATTGATGCTGGCCAGAGGAAGAAATTCTTGGTGCTAACCAAAAACAATGGAGCCTCGAAGGACAAGAAGCAAGTTCAGGCATTGGAATGGTCAAAGAATTATCCTCTGTTGATCACAAATCCAACATGCCAGAACATTATTTGTTGACAATTATTTTTTCCCATGGCATAGATTCTGAAACTCCTTGAGCTGACAATTGAAGTGGTGAATGGAAATGGAATGGAATGGAATGATAGACTGTGCAAGATTCTCCTAGCAAATTGCTTTTCGCTTTCTTGTACAAGAAAGTAGAATTTGACATGAGATTAAACTGTTTCATACCTGTAAGCTTGACACCCTCGGCTTTGTAATGTTCTACATTTTTCTCCAGGTTTGTTTTCTTCATCATCATAACGTCCATCACTCTTCTAGTCAAAGAAGGCTCTTGTTCATCCGTAGAATTTCCATTGCCCTCGTCATTCTTTTGGAGTCTGGCAAATCATATCAATCAAAGCTCAGTTTCATCAGTATGCCATTACAAATTAATGCAAGACTAGTTCAAGTTTCTGATTGTTCCAATATTAGGAGTGAATGTGGTCGGTGGTACCTTATATATTATCATGTCATTAACTGTTTTGAAACAATGTACAGTGTGTACTGTAATTAGCTACCAGCAGTTGCAACAGATGTTGAGATAAATAAAATAAACATGCACAAGTCAGATTCTGAGCTATTTTTGAAATAGGCAAAATTTCACATTTTCCTATTTGTGAATGATCTGCTTTGCAAATTACTTATTTCTATTTTACAATTTCTAATTCCTGAAATTTTGGGGTAGGCTGTGTTGGTAGATTTTGAGAATGATGTCACTGAAACTTCTAGTGGCAGCCCTTTCGTCTCTTGTGGATACATTCATTCATGTTACATGTAGCTACTTATCAATGTATTGTTCAAGTATCGCATATGATGGTGCAAGACTCATTAAGCAAAGAGTTACTATAGAGAAGGAAAGGTCATCTTAGAAAAGTTTACAGAAGGGTAAAAAAAGTTGGTCTATTTTACTCCCTTGAAACTGAAGTGAGCCATCTTAATTGAGGCAATGAATAATTTGTTACACTATGTTATACCACCTTTTTGTTTGAATTCAACAAGTCTCAAAAATCATTAAAACTACGCCTGCTCCTTACTTGTCATCTTCCTCTCTTTCGACTCTGATGTATGTGTGATCATGAGCTTTTGGAGGAGGTACTGCAATCTCTAAAATGAGAATTTTTAAAAAAAGCAATGATGTTAGTTTGTTTGATGCATGAGGGTCCTTCATACAAATACTACGATTATCAGTTGAGTAAGGCGCGACTAAGTTTTGTTACCAAGTTTTAACGTTAAAACTACAGTGTTGTCAGGGGCAACTTGCCTGGTTTCCAATGGTAACAATATCAGCAGCCGCGCGTGGCCTACCATGAAAGCCTGCCAAATTTTGAAAAGAGACAAACGACCCCAGCCAGTACTAGTATGTTGTTTCGCGCGCTTTGCTGTTTATGACGTCAAAGGCTGACAAGTTGCCACTGGAAACGGAGCCAGTTGCCCGTGACAACTACACCATTTTAACGTTAAAACCTGTTGAACAAACTTTGTCGCGCCTTACTCAACTGATAATCGTAGTATCACTGCTCACTGATAAATATACAATACATGACACCAAAGTTTTTTGACACATAAGCCCTCTCCCTACATATACCCAGCCAAATCCTAGACTCAAAAATCCTTCTGATAATTAATACGGCCCATTAAGCCAACTTTCCTGCTTACTTATATTAAAGCAAAGTAGATGTGGAAAAATTCGGGTGGTACTAAAAGCATGGAAAGAAAAGAGATGGTTCCAGGGTCAGTGTGAATAGATCTGTGATCAATACATCCAAACGCCCCATAACTGTATGATTAACCTTAAATATATATGTTTCACCTCTAGTCTCCAGGTAGCTGTGATGTATCGGGCCGCTAAGTATGCCGGGAGAGACTCGCCATGTGCTTTTGATAGCGGCAGCCATATTGTGACCGCAATAAAAATATGTTGAGTTAAATCTGGTGGCTTGAATGCGCTATTGATCTGGGGAACACTACAGTAGCCTATGAACAGAGATAGATTTCCGGATTTTGTGTTGCGCTGCAACATGAAACAAAAGCTGGAAATACATCTGTGTTTGCAGGTTCATCTCTGGGACACAGACCAAATCTCCCAATCTCCCATACAGGCCACCTTGTCCCGGATTTGAAGGAAAAAGGCATTCAAATACATTTTTCATACTTATTTTGGCTATTTTTTATGTATCATATTTTTGGATATTGGATGCACTTTTGTGGTTGAATGAGCAGAGCTCTTCTTTTAACACACAGTTCTTTTCTGGGGGTCAAGAAGCTAATCTCCTGGGTTTCAGATTTTAGGTTAGTATCTCTGTACATGGTGTACTGTAGTTGAACTTTGTTTTAATTTCATTTTGAAATGTTTCAAAGTGTTTTGATTCCTATTCTTCTTTTGTGTCTTTCGTTCATGATCACATAAACCTGAAACTACTGTAAGGAAAACAAAATTAAACTGGTTTATATAATTTCAAACCTGAGCAATTATAAGTTCACATTGTGAGTGCGAAAGATTACATAAATTAAATTATAAGCTAATATTTAGTCTTACCTGTTTCACGCACTACAATCTGAAGTCCTCTTGTTTTACTGAGCTTCACTTTTCGAAGGTCTGTATGCTTGAATGTTCAGGACGATAAAGTTTAATATGTTAGTGTGTTAGATTAACTCGCGTGATCACTTTTACCATCACTGGAACAACTCAGAGGATTTTCCCAGCTATGTGGTTCTGACACATAAATAAAGTTCTACTACTAAAACCTTCAAACTAAACTACATGTAGCTTAACCGTCATGGACTTACTTTGTTGATTACGGTAAAACTAATACCATTACAGATCCTGTCTGGTTCAGCCTCTGTAACTTGACGGCCCTTCGTACTTCTCGACCAAATACCAATGCACGTTTCTTTCCAATCTGGTGTCCCTTCGCGACTGGAATCAGGTGTACTTGGGTTTTCTGGTTTTCTGCGATCTACGTCGTCATCATCCGCCATCTTTTTCCATCCTGGTTTGTTCACTAGTGGTCAGTCTTTCTCTGATAAAGTAAATGCGAACTCCTGGAAACTAAGACGACTGCCCTCCGGGGGAGGGTGACGGGCTCAAAAGCCCAGAAGACGCTAAGACAGGGGGTAAGATATCGAGATATATGCTTTCAGTGTTATAGCAAAAGACAATCATTATATTAAAATGAGAACAGCAAGATTTTAGCTGCATTCTGACAAAGGGCAGTGTCTAGTGTCTAGTACAGACTGTATCTAACAAAAGAGCTCCAAGGAGATTTGTTCAGCGGCAGCCTGCAATGAAGAATTCCCCTCCGCCCCCTCCCCCCGCACTCGGGGATAAAAATGTCGGCGAATTCATGATGATTTGGGAGGGAAAAGTGGCGATCACGTTTTTCATTGCTTATATTCTCTTAGTTTTGGCAATATTTCAAGGTGCAAGTGTCACGGAAGCATGGCGTATTTCTACAGGAAGCGTTATTCTTGGTTTGAGTTTATTTGTGACACTTTTTGTCCCATATTCTTCGGTTGCCAGGCGAGCCTCCATGCTCGGTAAGCTCGAATTTTGGAAATCTATTTTTTATGCATACGCAGTGTTAACATACCTTAAAGACGTTCATAATTGCGCAGATTGCTAGCCCTGTTCGTAGATTTTCTGTCAATCTTAAGTTGCTGATTTTCCCCGGCAAGCTAGATCGATTAGGCAGCCAGCAGGGTAAACAGAGATAGATACCACTCTACAAGTCCAGTCAACTTATCATGTGTGTGTGATCATGTCGCAAAAAATATGACCTAATTGTGTTTGAAAACGTTTCAGGATTTGACATCAGTGTATCATTTGAAGTTTCATTTGACAGACAGTAATGAAAATTTCTGGACCCAAAGACAACATAGTTGACATCACTTTTTAGGAGTTTGAAAATCGGTTAAGTGTAAAACATAGACTGTGGACTGCAGACTGCAAACCGGGGGTAAAGTGAAGACTAAGGGTAAAATGCAGACTTTTTAAGTATATATCATGTTTTTCCCATCATCGAGAGCTGATCATAATCAGGATTATTCAGCCTAATCACAGTGAAAGTTTGCACTCTGGTTAGCCTGGATATCACTGAGGTTAGCTTAACTATCAAGGTTCCGGTTAGCCTGTTAACAGTTAGCTAGTAATGATAGAAATGGTAACATGATTCGGTTAACAAGTCTACAGTCTGCATTTTATCCCTCCATGGTCTTTAGTTTACACTGACCAGTTTGAAAATGTTTTCAGTAAGTACAGCTGTATGTGTGAAACTTCAGAACACTGAGGAGTTCCTTGGAGAAAGTTAACTCTTGTTTGAAGTTTGCTCTCTTACTCTAAGTACTACATATTTATTAAATGTTGACATTTGATTTTTTATGACATGTTCATGCTTAGATGCATCCAAATAGTACATGAATCTTTGTTGAGCTCTGTCATCAGTATCAAATTTGGTTGATCAATTCTCATCTCAGATGTCACTTCTCAACTAAGATCTTAGATACACAACTTATATAGTAGGTTTGGTATCATTTTGATTGTGGTGTAAATCACTTTATGATATGGTTAGCTCTGAGAGCAGGCAAGATGTACTAAATCCTGTGTTGTAATTGGCTACCTGAGTGGGCAAGATTGCGCTATTTTGCCCACTCGGGACTACCTGCTATGTCCCGCAAGAAATATTTCCTTGAAAAAGTCATATACTAAATGCTTTAATAATGAGCAAGCTTGTTTGGTCAAGATGGGATATTGGCCTCGTTCTTTTTTTTGCGATTTTATGGACCTCAACTCTGCCTTGGTCCATGGACATGCAAAAAAAAGATTGTGGCCAATTTCCAGCCATCTCTACCTCATGTTTTGTCAGTAACCCATATATATATGTTCTTTGTTCCCATTAGGTAGCACTTTTGGAATTGCCCTTCTTCTAAGCTTTGGTGAAACAAAATGGAAGTACTTTGGCTGGTACTTGGTGTCACTCTCATTCTTTCACTTCTCTGAGTATGTCATGGTTGCAAAGTATTGTCCAGACAAGTTATCAACAGATTCATTTCTACTCAATCACAGTCCAGAATATCAAATTGCCGCGGTTACAAGTTGGGCTGAGTTTATTATAGAGTGGTGGCTTTTTCCTCAGATGAAAAACATGTTACTCTTAAGCTTTCTGGGTTTGCTCATGATGGTTGGAGGGGAAATTCTACGAAAACTCGCCATGATAACAGCAGAATCGAATTTCACGCATCTTATCCAGACCAGAAAAGAGAACGATCATGTGTTAGTGACTCATGGAATTTACAGTCTCTGTCGACATCCTGGCTATGCAGGGTGGTTTTGGTGGAGTATAGGTAAGAAAGCAAGGAGTGTCATATTTTCTTGTCTTGATTTTATAAAAAGAATAGACAATTCTGCTCTTTTACTTTAGACAATCTGATGTAAAATTAATGCAAATACCACATCTCAAATGTCCTTGGACCCTTATTGCCTTCTGGTTTATGTCTTCACAAACGTTCATTTTCACAATGCTTTCATTAGATTATCCCACTGTATGTATGAATTGTGATTGTGCCTCCCCCCCCCCCCCCCACCCTCCCGGCCCACAGATATCACCCTATCAAAAAACATGTAAGACCCAAAAAAATTCAGATGCAGTCAGAAATCATTTCATTTGATAGCCCATGGACATATATAAGCAGTACCTCTAGAAGAAAGATGCATTATCATGATCTAGGTTAACTTCATACTTTCTTTTAAAAATTTTGGCTTTTGAAACCCCCTCCCCCTTGGAATTTACATTAAAACCTTCCTTGTTGTAGGCATGGATAGTTTCTGGAACTGTACATTTTATGTTGTCACAGCTTTGTCAGAGATCAGTGTAGATGTTCTTAATTTTTAGTGACTGGAGAGCTTGCTACATGTAGGTATATCCATTAGAGTGATTCACTAAGCAACATTCTTCTATGCACCTAGAATCTTTGGATCATGTTACTAGAGGCACCTGTGATCGAGTGTTGATCGATACTCTTGATCTATACCCTGGATCAACATTTCAATCGATACTCGATCCACATGCCGATCAATAATCAGTCGACACTTGATCAACAGCTGATTGATAGTCAGTCAAGTGTTGACTGACTCGTATGCAGCAATCGAAAATTAGTCGACTCCTGATGGACTGTTGACCAAGATGTCCATCAATTGTCAACCAAAGTTTCGATGGAGTGTCAATTGAGTATCAATCGAGTGTCAATCAAGAGTATTGACCAAGGGTATCATTCAACACTTGACCGCAGATGCCTTTAGTACAGCTGATCTAAATTTTTCAGACCCAAATCCTGTGTGCAAACATTTTTGAAATGCAAAATCAGTATTGATAACCCTTCTGCCCAGATAAAGGCTCCCTGAAAATGTGCCCATCAAAAAAGAGTTTTGAGAAAATAAAAATCAGGGCTTATTTCCCAAATTTTAAAGTGTTCAATGGCATCATAGGCATCAATTTACAAGCGAAAAATAAGGGTAATGATCATGAATAGAAATTGTGAGACTTTGCAAGAAGGCAAGACTAACATATTTTTTCTTTGCAAACCTGAGGCATTTTGACTTTTTAAATTGTAAGACGTAGACTTCAAAGTGTTTTAAATGCTAGCACAAGTTCAGACTCTGAAACATTCAGATTCCATTAATAAAAACAAACAAACAAATCAATACTTCAAGACTTTCTTAGTCTTGCAAAAGAAAGAGACTGTGAAACAGCTTTGTGAAAAAAATTGAGACTATAAGAGGCACATAGCCACTAAAAAACGAGACTGCCAGGCCCATAAAAGTTTGCAAAGTTTTGTGAGACCCGTGGTTCTTGAAGGACCATTCATCTCCCCTAAGAGAAGTGGCTACACTAGCTCTTAGTATGCATTGCATGCCTATTTTACTTTCTGATGCTGTCATTAATACAGCTAAAAATCCTTCTGTTTCTTTTTTTCTAGGAACTCAGATCACACTAGCTAATCCAGTTTGCTTAATGGCATATGTGTGGGCTTCATGGAGGTTTTTCAGTGACCGCATACACGATGAGGAAATCACACTGATCTATTTCTTTGGTGATGACTACCTGGCATATCAGAAAAATGTTACAACTGTAGGAGTACCATTTGTCAAAGGTTTTGAGTTCACTCCGGAAAAGCCAGAGGACTCATAACTGACAGCTGTGTGTGGGAGGCCATTGATGAGACTAAAGAAGCTCGTCTGACAGTTTTATGTGTCATAAAATTGGATTGTTGAAGCTTGATTCTTTTTATGATGCATTAGTGTATTGAACTTCTCTACAGGACCAAAGTCATAGGGTTCTTAGAACTGGATTTTTAGGAAAAGTCACTGAAAAAAGGTTTCTCTCAAGGTCTTGGAAACTACATTTCTGCTCAGGTGCAATGAATGCAGCTACAATTATTTTAAACATTGTGCGATGAACTAGCACCCTATCTGATGGTTGCTTCATGATACTGAACCTGGGATAAAATCTTCATGTCTTCTCAATACATGTTTTTCTTTGCTTTCCTTTGTATTATTATTGACTGATTATGTTCCTGTTGATGTATACTTCTTCCCATGCCATATTTATTACAATTATATTTTTTCATTTTTCTTGCCTTTTTTCTAAATTTTCATAGCTCGACATTGTTTTCCCTGTGAATTATTCCTTTAAAAAAAAACATAGTGAACCCTGTGACCCTTAAAGTGCCACTATGATCAAATTCTCGATACCCACTTTTTTACATTTTCGTACGCAACAGGTCTTTCCTAGATATCTTGCCAAATTTCAATGTATTGCGAACATTAGATCTCGCGGTTTTTAGACCTTTATTTCCGAGAATTTACGGCCGCCATTAATTTCCCTTGTTCCAAGTTTTGGTGAGAATTGGGGAAAATGACGTCATTTTCTCAAAAATACCACACGGGTTGAAATTATAATAACAAGTAGCACAGCAATTGCCATAAAGAATAACAAAATCTTTGGCTCATATTCGTGCAATTTTCGACATTAGTTGTTATTATAATTTCAACCCGTGTGGTATTTTTGAGAAAATGACGTCATTTTCTCCAATTCTCAACCAAGACTTGGAACAAGGAAAATTAATGGCGGCCGTAAATTCTCGGAAATAAAGGTCCAAAAACCGGGAGTTCTAATGTTCGTAATAGATTGAAATTTGGCAAGATATCTAGGAAAGACCTATTGTGTTCGAAAATGTAAAGAACTGGATATCGAAAATTTCATCATAGTGGCACTTTAAAAAAATTAATGAATCCACCCCGCACGGGATGGATAACTTTCTGTAGTTTACAGACTTTAGATCAAATTAAATAGGTATAACGTTTTCTTTCGCCAAAAAGTAAGGGTAGTGCTAAAGTAGACCTACTGCAGTTATTACTAGAGAAAACATACGTGCCGTTTTTTGATTTGAAGTATATAAAGTTATATGAAATAATTCATATATTTGAACTGCGGTTATAGATGAAAGTGAAGAATGATCATCGCAGTAAAATTTCCAATTTAAGCAACTGGAAAGAAGAAGCCTGAAAAAATCGGGGCTTCAACGGGATTCGAACCCGTGACCTCCGCGATACCGGTGCGATGCTCTACCAACTGAGCTATGAAGCCACACATTGAAAGCGAGGTCAATTAGTTGAGTTCATATCTTCCCGTGGGTATATATTGAAATGATGTAAGTTTATATGAAATAATTCATATATTTGAACTGCGGTTTATAGATGAAAGTGAAGAATGATCATCGCAGTGAATTTTCCAATTTAAGCAACTGGAAAGAAGAAGCCTGAAAAAAAATCAGGGCTTCAACGGGATCCCGTAGTTTGGGATTAATTGGATGGAAAAAAAATTGAGATCGTAGGCCGAGTCCAATCTGGCTGTCAGAAGAATTTTTTGGAATCCAATTATTTTCAAATAATTCTAGGATGTAGTCATATTACTTAATTACACGGAACTGTCCCAATTCTTGTTCCTGATTTGTACAGTTTGCAAAATTAACAAATAATCGTACGCTTGTCGCTTTCTTCTATGGGTTTTGAGCAGGTAGTAGAATTTTGCTAAAAGTGAACGGAAGTCAAAACAAGGACACGAAATCATGGCCAGGCTTGGGAGACGTAAGTTGAAATCCCAGGTCCACTTGCGACTCCGTTTGGCCAGGCCTTGTGACGTGGCGTTAAAACTTTCAGATCATTTCACACCAAAAAAAGATTCCTACAAGGAAAAAAAATTGAAATCTGTTTCAGCGTGCGCTTACAATAAAACGTGTCTAACCGACAAATATCTATGCAACACCGTCAAAAGCGAAAGGACTTGCAAGAATACGATATATAGATAACGAGCAACTAGCCCCTCTTTTTCTCAAATGGTGAAACAGAGAATTAACTCTGAATTGTAAATTTAAGTGCTAAATGAACCCATGAATAACCCACTGGGCGTTAGCCCTAGTAAAGGGAATCAGGGAACCACACGAGTTAAAGAAAAAATATTTTGACCTCGGTGGGAATTGATCTCCGGATTAGATCTACCGTTACTCTGCCGACTGAGCTACGACTGTGAGCTACGAGGTCGGACAGAGAAAATCGGAGACGATTTTAGGTGGTGAATCGCGGCGAAGAGAAAGTAAGGGTACATATGAATGTTGTGCCGCGTAGCACTATGAACAGAAATGGTGAAACATAGAATTAACTCTGAAGTGTAAATTCAAGTGCTATATTGAACCCATGAATAACCCACTGGGCGTGAGCCCTAGTAAAGGGAATCAGGGAACCACACGAGGTAAAGAAAAAATTAAAAAAAATCTTTTGACCTCGGTGGGAATCGAACCCACGACCTCCGGATTAGATGTACCGTTACTCTGCCGACTGAGCGACGAGGTCGGACAGAGAAAGCTCGTAGCTCAGTCGGCAGAGTAACGGTAGATCTAATCCGGAGGTCGTGGGTTCGATTCCCACCGAGGTCAAAAGATTTTTTCTTTACCTCGTGTGGTTCCCTGATTCCCTTTACTAGGGCTAACGCCCAGTGGGTTATTCATGGGTTCAATTAGCACTTAAATGTACACTTCAGAGTTAATTATCTGTTTCACCATTTGTGTTCATAGTGCTACGCGGCACAACATTCATATATACCCTCTTTTTCTCAGTTCGTCAAGTTTCGTGCCACAGAACGCGAAGGGCGAGAACAGTCGCATAATTTACAAAGACCTCGCTTTTGCGCGACTGTATTACAATACTATCCGTTCAATTTTCATGACTTATTTTTATTAATGCATAAAACATGTTTTTAAATATTAATCAATAGCCAGCACGTACTAGCTATTTGTCCTAGAGGCGAACTTCTTCATAACTCTTTATAAATACTTCTACCCTTACATTGTAACTTCCCAAATTGCCAAACAATGCTGGCGCTAACAATTATTATACAACTAAAACTCCTTTCCAATTTCCGTTCATTATTTTCGCAGTCAACTTAAAACAGTAATCTTCCCCGTTTTTCTTTGGTTCCGTGCGAGCATAACAATAGTTCACCATTCCATGATCAGATTAAAAGTCTAAATTTTAAATCGGATTAGCTAAAACACAAACTTCTTTCAGTCTGCGTACGATAGTTATTGTCTCTGTGGTGGGAAATAAACGCCGCGGCAAACATTTCATCAGAGCATGCGTGGACGTCGGTGATCTCGAAGTGTTCAAGTTACATGTTGCCATGGCTACTGTCTGTCAGTCTATACTCCCAGTCTTGTTCGGCGGCAAATTCCTATGATGGGAAAAGAAAGTACTTTGAAATGACAGGAAACATTAAACCAGCCCTTACAGAAATTTCTCTACTGTTATCTTCTTTAACACTCTTGTGAAACCGGTCACGGATCCGTTTCACGAGGGAAGGCAAGAGGGGCGTAAGATACGTCCTGAATTAAATCTTCGTTGAAAAAAAACAGTCCTGGAAAAATGCTGATCTCAACTCGTGCTTGTCGGCCTCGTTTTAATACACAGATTCGCCAGACATGTTCAATAAGCCATACGTAAGATGCTTAGCGTGATAAACAAGTAAATCATATTAATAAACTTAGTTGTTTTTCAAAAACAAAACAGTGATGAGCTATTAAAATACGATTTGTACAAGTTTAATTCCCATAACTGGCGAAACTGAAGTTAACTTATGCCCCGTTTTGAAACCTTCACTAGACTGGGAGGAGTTCCGTCGCCGGCACGTAGCCACGCTATTGCAAGGCATGTTTATTTTTAAGTACTTTTTCTAGTTTTAAGCAACGTTGCTGCAAAACTTGCTTCAAATTTTAAGAAAATGCTACGAACAAGCCTAATTGGAGACTGAAGACATTTTTATTTAGACCTCTGGATAGCTTTTGCATTAAGCAGTCTAAATAGAGAATTCGAACTCCACTACTCCTTAGTAGCAATTGAAGAGAAACAAAATGCTCCATGCAGTCTAAATAGATAATAAATACAACATTAAACTGACCCACAGCAGTCAAATGCACATTTGTAATATTCATAGCAAGAATGCCTATCGCTGCGTTTTCTCTTTTACAAATCACAAAACAACTATAGATCAGAGCTCGAAACGTCAGCTTTCGAATCTCTTTACGGTGGCCAATTTACATAATCAACTCCAGTTAGTCGATAAAACCAAATTATGTTGTAATACTCCCCACCGACGCAGCACCACAGTTTCTTTAGAAACTTGCCCCCTTTATAGATCAGAGCCACTGTTTCAATTTGGAGGCATACTAGGACAAGGCCTTATTCTTATTATAAGCAATGAAGCACTTACCATCAGGGCCTTTGCGTATGCTCGTTTTCCTGTTCGACGGCATCTGCTAGTCCGCCATCGTGTACCAACTATACAAGGGCTTCGTTTGGATCGTGCTGGCTTTTGCACTTGAAGAGAACTGGTTCCTCTTAGCTGTGAATACTTCCTCTCAACACGTCCATCAGAAGAGCACTCAGATTCGTCGAGGGATTCAAACAGAAACACAGTGATAAAGAGATAAAGCACAAAAATCGTCTTAGCCAACATGACAAGGTGAATTAATGGCTTGGAGCTGTGGCTAGCTATATTTGAAAATTTGGTATGCCAGTGTGTTTATTGGATGTGCTATTTATACTCGAAAAGGCGTCGTCGTTAGTTTAGGCTAAGCTGTTAAATAAACAGTGGTGTAATATTACCTACTACGAAAATAAAATATCTCAGAGAAATTCGCATTTTAGTGAGAAATAAGCAAAGCTGCGTGCAGTCAGTCCATATTTAGTTCGGTTACGGCGGGCTATTTTGTTGTGCCTGTTTGTGGCAATAACAGATGACAGAATATAACAGGAAGTACGTTACTTCCTTGCCACGATGCAGAATTTTTCTTTTCACTAAAGAACTAAGGTGGAAAAATTCTTCCTTTGCGGAAAGAAATGCGTTGCAATTTTTTTCATCGGATTAGTTCTGTTCTGAGTCAGTTTATCGTGTGTCCATCCGGTGTCCTAATTTACAGACAAAAGCGCAATATAATTGATTATGTAATAGTTAATTGAGCACAACAAGTTGTTACCGTTTGCCGCACATTTCGGCAGCTGGAAATTAACAATAATTAAAGTTTTTTGAAAATCGTTTTTACATAACTTCATGAAAATTCAGCAGAAAACTAAGTAGTTCAGAAATGTTTGTCTTTTCTGTCTCTAGCGGTGCTGGCTAAAAAGCCAGTTTTGAGGAAAAGTAGCTGGAGTCCCTAGCTTGTTTGGCTGTTACAAAAATCACCATTACTAGTGAACTGTGAAAAGAACAGTACAAAAATGTTTACAATTTATTTGTGATGGTTATTGAAAACATTGTTATGAAGGAATTAGTGTGGTCAAATACGTTTACCACAAGATTTTTTGCTTAGACACCGCCCGACCCAAACTTGATTGCATCAACGTTAAATCGATGCCAGCGCGGCTCGAAGCTCAGTTTTGTTTTCTAGATGATTCAAACTACAAATTCATTCAGATACACGCATATATCCTCACTTAACTATCGGCTCCTACTATTAATTTTTAGCTTTGTGTTCACATGACTGAATATCTATGGGCAAATTTTCCCGTTTGACGGGCATTGTTCTTTGATAGCATTGCGCGCCAAAAATAGTGTGGAACCGTGCCTAATCAGATTTGTGGTTCTTCGTTTTTTTTGAATTGCGTCACTAGAGATAGCCGCAATTTCTAGATCTAAGACGAAGAGTCTAGAAATATTTTTTTAGTATAGATCATATCTAACTTTTGCTCTTTAAGTTTGTTTTTAAACAAAAGCTGTTTGCTTTTCTGACGAATACGGGGCACCTTATACGTCAACGGCTTAGGGCAAAATGCGGAAATGTCAATGCGATATTGCGATTTGTTAAGGATGACCTCACCTGTACACAGAAAAAAACAAATTTGAAAACAACATACCAATTGATTAATAGCTTTACTAGCTTTTGGACTACTTTAAATGAATATTACACTTGTTTCCCTATTGCTAAGACTACGAACAGTGCTCCGCGTTTTTCGTTCCTTCCAAAGAGGAACCCGAGAGAGTCTACAAAGAGAGACTAGCAAAATGGCTGTATGCACCAAAACTTAGCGAACAGGAACGAAATGAGATTTTTTTGTAACCTGAAGCTATCTGAAATTATTTGGCCTTCAAAGGGTCATTTGAGGAAGTATTAGATCTGATTTGAAATGTACAGGATATGCATTTTTCAACCAATCAGGATATGTAGGCGTTCATTAGGTTGTTCTAACTTGCCCGTGAAACGTCGCGTATTTGTTCGCGACAAAATTAAGTGAACTCAGCGAATTTTTTTTCTGGGCTCAGTCATGTAGGGTGCAGTGTGAGAGAGCTGACGAAAAGACTACGTTATATATGACGAAGAGACTACGTTTACATATCCGCGGTCCTTTCATAGTTGCTAGAAAATTGTGATAACTCAAGGTCTATGTAGGGAACCAGAGATGAACAAAACAGGTAGAATTGTGCGCGAACGACTGTGCGTGCCATGGTTCAGGGATTTTGTGAGACAGTGTTATTTGTTTATTTCTCAAAAGCTGTTTAACAATATTTTTCAACAAGCCCATATGCATTACCAAGTGCCGGGACAGTTGTTCTATAGAATGACGTCGGAGAAATCTTAATTTGAATGGTATGAAAAAAAGTTGTATTGTTAAGTCATTTAAGCTTATTTACATCCCCAGTCCTTCCTATTTTACCTTTTTTGAAGCTATTTCTAGTTGAAAACCGTGGTTCGACGTCCCATGCGTCAGCTGTTGAAAAATTTTTTATTTATTTTATTTGTTTTGTTTTTTTTTTTCTATGGCGTACGTGCTAGCTTAACAAGAGCGACATCACGGCAATAAGAGTTGTATATATACTGTGAAACAGTTAAATGTAGAAGATTCTTTAATCGTTAATTATATTTACATCCGACTGGGACACTCCTTTTTGTCAATTTTACGTTTCATCACACTTTTTAAGGTATATTCATAATTCTCAATCTCTTTCCTGTATTTCACATCTTACCAAATAGGGCCGGAGACTTTATGTAGTTTTGAGCCGGCATTTGTAGAGGGCAATGAAGTCCCTAATATTGTGTCAGGTAAAGGAAACCCAGGTGTTACAAGCACAACAAATCACTTACAATGGCGCAGATAGAAAGCTATTGTAATATAACTTGAAAACTCATGGTTCGCCTTCCCAAGTTAAGGCAGAAAATGAGTTTAAACTGTCAATGAATTTAGCAAATGAATGTTGTGATAATCAATTACAGACGCGTTAATTTGACAAACAAATACTACAAATTACTATAAACTAGCCATATCAGACCTAATTTGTTAGTGCAACATTACTGAATTCGGAATTTTCAAAGTCAAATTTTGAAGATTAAATGTAGAGCTGCCACGAGTTTCACAATTTTGAACTATTTGTATTTTACATTTAAATTTATTTCCTTGTTTCATTTTACTTTACAAACAATGACTTACTATATATATATAGCTATCTAAAATATTTAATTACACTCAAAATTCATTCCACTCAACAATCCTTTAGCAGTCATAAAATTATAAACCGTTCTGGCATTCAGCTATTTTGCCAGCAGTTCTTGGTCGCAGCTTCCAGCATGGTTTGAATCTTGCTCTCTATACTTACGAAACTATAACAGGACTTCATGTTCAAGTTTCTGTTCCTTTGAATTAATTTGCAGTCGGCTCTTGTCCTGTCGCTGGTTCCTCAGTGAACTGAAACACACACAAACGAAGTTAATTTTGAATAACCTATCGTAAATACTTGACCTCGCTGTTAAAATATAGTGTCCCAGCATAAAATGAAAATTTTACTCAGTTTGTTGTTTTTTTTACGTATACAAACGTTGAACATTGAAAGCATGGAAAGCGAGTATTTTCTCGTAGCCTTTGCCTTACTTCCGACATAATTAAAATTATCGAATTTTCCGTCTAAACTGGAAGGAATAAGTCATCTCTTTTAAGTTCTAACTCAACACAATTCACAAATTGCCTGTTTTTTCAACGGACCAAATTTGATTGAAATCGGACAAATCACAATTGAGTTGTAACTCTTCACCAGCGAAAATAAAGTTCTCAGAATTAGCTGTCAATTCATCAGAAACTATTAATCTGGTAGAAAACAGCTGTGTCCATCTTCTCGGTGAATATTTACTGTTCTTGAATTTCTCTTTTTAGTCTGAAAGCCTGTAGCTCAAATTTTATTTTTACGGAGAAAAACGGAAATTAAAAATCTTTCAGTCTGCAGGTACGCGGTAAACTTAACTTAGCAGATCATTCTCTGTAAATAACAACTATGTTTATAGTAAATTAGCGATAAGAATAAAGAAAACCCCCATCCATTCCACGCTTTCAATACGTATTAAGACAAAGGGTTAGAAAACCGAATATGAAACAGCAGCGATGGAAAACACCATGGAATTAATTACAAATCCAGCAGACTTGAAGGGACAAGAAGGGGGAATCTGCAGAAATCAGTAATATTTTGAGGCTGCTGATTAGAAAAGCGTACTGTACCTGAACTTGATGGTCCTGTTTTGGAATGAATCTTCGGCCGGTTCGGCATCTTCGCACACGCCACCGTGCTCCGACAATACATGGAAAACGCTTCCAAGGCTGAATGTGCGAAGTCTTCACTTCTTCCGGTAATAAATCACCGTTCATTTCCTCGTTCAGAGACGAACTGGAATGTAAAAGGAATAAAGCTACAATAGAAGAAAGAAAAAGAAAAATCTTTGGCGACATGGTTCGGTTAGCTAAACGTTTCTAGACAATGTCTTATCATGCTACAAGCTTATTTCTTTTATAGTTTAATTTTAACGTGGACCTTTCTGATTAAGCTATTATCTTATCTTCTAAAGATTATTATTGAAATGCTTTCTTGCCCACTAGTTTCCCCTTCTTTTCATGACTTTGTCTCTGACAGAGATCTAAACATGAATAGTTCATTGATATAACACCCCAACTTGAAAACCTGTATTCATTTAACAGAACAAAGTACTGAATGATTTTGTTGACATTGATTTCAAGAAGGACGTACTGTTCCAGGGATGTCTTCAATAGCTTTCAATCCTCTCAAGTTTAATTTGCTTTAAGAAAAATTGTCAATGTTTATATCTGAACCATTCAAAGAACCTCCGTGACATTTACCGGGAAGTTCAATGTCTAGTACGGGAAGGAGGCGGGGAAAATGACAAAGGAACAAAAACATTATTACTTAAGTTGTTTGATGGACGACTTATATGTCAGATCAGTATGCAGCATCGCCTACTGAGTTTCTCGAAAGTTGGATGAGGATACGAGGAGACAATTTCCTGAAATATTTTATTCAAACAGTTACACCTGCAATCATAAGTCAAGGTTGAAAAAGCAATTTCATCCTCTTCTGAAATGCGAAATAATTTCTAGGGGCCGGAGTTCATATAAAATGGAGAACTACTCTGCGATATGGCACCAACGCACTAGCTAACATCGGTGCTAAATGATTGGAAGAAACATAACGAAATGATTTAAAGAAATATTTTGTAATGTTTCGGGTATAATGACTTACTTTAGTCGTCGGATGTTTCTAATCGGCAGTAACAATTCAACTTCGCTTCCAAACTCGACAAACCCTCAGCAGTAAACTTTAATCCCTGGCAAAACGGAGTTGGAAGCGAGTAGACACAGATTTCCAAGTTGCGTTTCAGTATTAGGGACTTTAATATTTAGTCAGGATTTGAACGCATGCGAGTTCATGATATTCTAGAGCAAGCCGTTGAAAAGATGAACCGCTATAGCCGGATTCTAAAATTTTCAGGCAATAACTATTTTGGGAAATCTTCAGGGTCAGTTCAGTTTTCGAAGGAATTGAATGAAACCGGCAAATTCACTGGCCAGAGCTCAAATATGATGGCTACGAAACGAAGGCTTTTAACACTTCCTGATCTATCTACAGCTTTTAAAGCGTTAACCTCTTGGTCGAGAAGGGTAAAGACAGAAGCGATTTTCCGCCAGCAAGGGCCAATTTCTTTGCTATTGCGACTATTTTATGGAGCGTGGATTGAGATGTCATTTAAGTTGATCTCCCTCCTTGAATTACTGGGAAAAGGGCTTTGAAAAACTCTTATCTTGAGCCGTCATGTGATTAGATAAACATCAGTTCGGAAGTAAAGTTGAGTTGACACCGAGTTTCCGTTAAATTAGATTGGACAAAGCTAACACTCGCTTACATGTAAAGACAAACAAACCACCTGTTGAATTTGGATTAGTTGGATTTGGAGTTAGATTTTATGAGAAGTGGAGAGATCAGTCATCCGGCAGGTTATGCTATCTACAATGTATTCAACTCGTCAACAAAACAAGGAAAGCTCTCGTATTACAATCCGTCCCTTTTCTTTGTTTAATATATATATTCAGCAATGAAGGGGAAGAAACTTTAATTTCTATATAGATAAGGCTACGAATGATTTACGCGAACAAAATGCTTTCCACGGCCGGCCACACCAGCTTAGTTTGGCGACCATCAGCTTTCTTTGTTCGATGATCTCGACGAACTACTGCCGTTCCTGACCAACGCCACAGCCAAGAAAAAAATATTACTGCCCATGAAAAAAGTATGATAGTATAGATATTTAGCAGCTTTTTTATTTTTCCCATTCAAAACAAAAGCTACAGACACGAAAAAATGACTTAGACGAGTGCTTCAGCAACGCGGCTGCTGACTGAATGTACACCTCTTCCTTGTTATTTATTTATTTTTGTGAGGCGGTGAGGACTGTAGTATTTTAATTTCAGTCACAGCAACAAGTTTTACTAAGTACCAAAGGCCAGCTTATCTCTTGGGTTATACATCAGATCAGTATAATTTTATTTAATCGTAATATATGACTGACGCTGCTAAGCTTGCGATTAACTGACATGTACACCGAAAAAAAACGTTCATTCAATTTCCTATAATTACATCTTGCGTTGTTATCAGTGTTGACTCGGATTTAGGTAAGAATGGCTCAGTTTTAGTAGACTTGAGTGATTGTTCAACACTTCTTTTCATCGGCTATCCGCTCTTCCACACAGTTGTTGATCTGAAAGAGAAAAAAAAAATTCTTGTCGGTCATTCTCTACCCCAGACCTCCGTTTTCTTGACCGCGCAAATCGCCTTCAGTTACGAACACAAGAAATGAACTATTGAATCTTATTCTAAAATATTTTCTAGATCGAACTAAGTTGTTCCTGGCCCGCTTTTTACTACTCTTCACTGAAGTACAGAACGGTTTAGATCTAGAGCGATTGCTTCCATGTGAAACCCCACACTTCTTAGAATGCCCATACATATTCTTCCATACATTTTACTGTAACTTTGACAGGTCTAACTCACATTGCTTTGATCATTCGGTACGACTAGCCTTTGGTAACGCGACCACAGATAATTTACGAAATGATTTTATCATCAAGTCACTGCATTCATACAAAACATTTGATACCTTAAATTTTTAGTTCTTCCAAGACCTCGCTTTCCAGTACGACATCTTCGCACTCTGTACCGCGTACCCACAATACAGGGAGATCGTTTCCAAAGCTGAACATTTAAATCTTGATCCAAGGGGTGAAGGCTGCTTTTTTCGTCTAAAGACAAACCAGGTTTGAGAAGAAACTGTGAGACTATTACTAAAGTTACTAAAATACTCATTTTTAGCAGCATGGCTGATAAAAGAAGTCGCCTAGCTTAAGAGAGTCTCAACAAAAATGAGCTTCTCTCAGCTTAAATAATATTCGAGTTGTAAATTAGTCTCAAAGTGCTAATCGAGCTTTGTTTTGCAAAGCGGAAAACTTGACGGCCTTCACCGTCCGTTTTATGTTTTACAAATGAATTTTCTAAAGAAAAATATTCTTTAGAATTTTCTACCACTGGATAAAGGGCGCTTTTTAAATCACTATCTTTGTTAGCTTTTAGGTAATTACGCTAGTATTGAATGAGGTATTATCATATATAAGTAATGGCTGCAACCCACATACATATAGTAATGTTAATAAACTTCTTTTCCAGAGTAAAAGATCTGACCAATGAAATCCAAGCGTATTCTTGTAGTTATAAAATATTTAGCAAATAAAACAATAAGACTCTTTACTCTAATGAAGATAATTTTGTTCAATGAACTGAACGGCCCTGTCATTTGCTGTTTTTTTTTTCTTTTCCATCAACCTACGCTTATAATTGTCGACTCAATGAAGTTATTTGAATCCGAAAAAGAGATCATCACTGTTAATCGAAAAGAGAAAACCAAACATTTTACTGAAAATTGTGTAAACCACAAACTAGTAGAAGCAAAATTTCTTCAGCAATTAGTGCTTTTACGATTTACCCAGAGTTTCGTCAATTAAATATATTGGCTTATTTTTCTACGCATGATATAGGCTGCTTTCGCAATGACGTAACCATCAGATTAACAATGTTTTAGTTTAAAAATCTGCGTGCATAGTTGAGAGACTTGAGGTTCGTCTGTTTGGTCAATTTTCAGCGTAGCTTGTTTATTTGTAGCCGGATCTGTCCTTTGGTTTGCTGTCAAGAAAATTGGCATAGCTGGTAAGGATTGACATGCAATTGTTAGAGAAAATTGAAGGACCCAAATTTTTAAGTTATTATAAATTAATATCCATGCATTACTACTTTTTTCAGATGCTTGCGCATATGTAAACACGAATACTTATAGCCACAAAGGTCAATTTCTTGAATAAAAACTGAAAAATGTGAAATGGGCTTGTGACAAACTATGTAGCAAAATTTACAGAAGCTGGCTCAGTTTTATTGAGGTTGGATTCCAAATGATCGTTATACGATCACCGTCAAAAAGCTAGACGATCCTTACAACTACCAGTTTTCATTTGATCACACAGAATGAAAACTTATGCCCGAGAAGACCTGGATCACACAACGACGCAATTCATTCTGAGCTGGTATATTTCTCGTCGCAACAATCTGTGGAGAGAGGTTTCCAGTAACTACGATTGCCAGATCTTAGAGCTCTTGTCTATCTGAGTGCGCGAGCGTTAACGCAATTATAACTGCGATCGATCGATACGATGGATAGTGGTTTCCATTTGACTTTCCACTTAGGTCGCGACCATCTACTGAGCGACTAGTCAGACGCTGGTTTTTTTGGTTTCCTTTGTGGTGATCTTTCTTTTTTCATCCCGCACTCTGGTTAATAGTGCCAAAATATGTCGTCCACACCTTTCTCAGGGTTCAATCGTGCGGGAAAACTCTTTTCCTGTCTGTGCTAATCAATTTATTGTCTTTTCTCACTCAAACAGAGGGAAGTTTTGGTAATTTCCCCGTGAAGATTTTCTGAGGGAAATTAGGCAGAAAGCACAATGTCACCTTTTTGAAAGCTTTAGTCATAAAAACAGTGAAACCTTTAAGTTTTAGTCATCACAGTACATACTCTATTCGCATGTTTATGAAAAGAAGTAATCATTAAGATTATAAATATGTAATGTGGCTAATCTTTTGAGTATGAAAAGGTGGCTCAAAGAAATTGACATTTGTTGACTTTCGCTCACTCTTCCTCTTGTATTTCAGGTTTTTTTTCATTCGTTTTCAGTGGTGACCTGTGTAATTACTTTGGCAAAAATATTTTGGCTAGATGTTGTTCACAAACGTTAGATCTGAACGGGGTAAATTACGGGACTTTAAATTCGACTGCAATGCAATACGCCGGCACGAAAGAAATATACATGTTTGTTACTCGATGTTTGTGTGGCCGGTGGAATATAATCATCATGTAGAAACGGTTTTCAAAGTTTTCTTTAAATAAGCCCGAATCTTTAATTTTTGAAGTCATTTAACATCCTGCATAATTATAACTTGACACGTGCGTTTTATAAATGAAACAAATTTGGTACTGGCTTCCTCGAAACCATAAGGTGCTGGCAAGGCCAGGCAGCCAACTGAATTAAGGTATAATATTGGGAAGATAAACTAAAACAAAGGTAGGCTGACCGTTAAATGTACATCAGTGCCATATAGCTTAGGGATAAAAACACAAAACAGTAACACGGCACTTGTACAACCAGTACGTATTATAGATACACTGACTCAAAACTGAAAAAAAAAATGCAAATTTTTACTCTTTTTGTCATTCAAAGTAGTTAATTTTCCAGTTAAAGGGCGAGTCCCTTTTTTATACAATCCAATAGATTGCATAACCCTAATCTGAAAAAGCTAATCAAAGACATACACCCTTTCGCTATTAATGTCATGTTTAAGTTAGTATAATTAGCATAAATTATGTTGCACGTGGTCAGTTGGGTTGTGGAGTAAAGAATCTAAGATGGCGCTGTGTGCGCATTGAGTTGTAGTTAACAAATATTACAATTAAGAAACGAAACAATTTGTCCCTGATGCTTTCCAAAAATTCGAAAGGTAGTATTGAGAAAATGGTCACTGCTCACAGATCAATGAGCCGCATAAAATGGCTGGGTACAGACAAAATTTTGGGGCTACCCATGATGCCAGGCGAAATCTGCGCCAAGACAGCTAATATCCATGTCATCGAAACTGCATTTAACCCTAACCCTAAACCCTTGACCAACTATTCTACACTAGTTTAAAATAAATCTTTATTAAACTAACCCGTGCTTGTATTTTTCTCTGGTCCCTTATACAGCGTTTTCTTCTTCCGCACTCAGTGTCGTGGTACAAGACTACTACGGTTGGATTTGACGTCTTAGATGTCAACGTTTCCATGTGCATTTGTACGACAAAATACAGCGATAAACAACAAAAACAGAAACAAACTTAGTACTAACTTTGGCAGCATCTTGAAGGCTCAATTGCTCCTCCTTTGAAAGAAACTCTTTTTAGACCATTATATAGTTACCTAGTGTCAAGGAGTATTATAACCTTGAGCGATATAATTCAGTGCAGTGCAAATTATTGGATTGCTTTATATCGACTTTAATAGACTTTGACAGTTTAAGCGGCTGCTTACTTTGAGTGACTTTATTTATACAAAAAAGTGTCTTTGTATTTCATCCTAACGATGGCTATAGAGGAAGAGCAAATTGTTTTAATTTGAAGTATGGTGTAATGTAATTGATTAAGTTTGCTTAGCTAAAACAATGATCAGTTTCTGTTTACAAAGTGTTCTTTGACAGTACACTTGTAAAAAGAAGGTTCTTCAGTAGCGTTATGTCATTGGGTAGTTAATTAAAAACAAATAATAATAAAAAAAAACAATAAATCGAAGTGTCGTGATATTTGGCGCTGCTGTGTTAATTGATGATACCGTAAAGTCGATCGAGAAACAAATATTGTAAATAAAACTCAAAACTTGTTAAAATCCCAACTGGTTGGAGACTGAAGTTGCCTCGAGTTGCCTTTTCAGACAAGACGTGAAGGAGTTGAATCAGGGAGCACCGAACACAAATTCGTCCATTTCACTCGAAACTCGTATCTTCGTGCTGCCTTGTAATATCCTCTATATATCTTTCAGGGAGGTGTAAAACATAAAAAGAATATACAGATTCGGAGTAGATCGATAGTAACTTTATCAGTGGACCTTCAATTTAGGAATGCATGCAATAATAGACCATTTCCGAGTTACCTAAAGCCTCTCTTTCAAAGCGAGGCCTGGTGCACAACCATTCATATGAAAATGAGTTTAATTTGCATGTGAATGAAATCTCATTTTCATATGAAAGGATGAGCACCAAGACTCGCTTTGAGAAAGAGGCTAAAGGTAATTCGGAAATGGTGGGGGCGCGGTGGCCTCATGGTTAGTGCGCTCGACTCCGGAGTGAGCGCTCCGGGTTTGAGCCCTGCCGGGGACATTGTGTTGTGTTCTTGGGCAAGACACTTCACTCTCACAGTGCCTCTCTCCACCCAGGTGTATAAATGGGTACCGGCGAATTTGATGCTGGGGGTAACCCTGCGATGGACTAGCATCCCATCCAGGGGGGAGTAGAAATACTCCTAGTCGCTTCAGCTACTGAAACCGGGATAAGCTCCGGCCTGATGAGCCACTAGGCTCGTATGCAGACTTTACCTTTTTTACCTATTCAAGTTACACGGGTCCGCTACTTTGCTATTGTTGAAAATCTCAGCATAGAGCATAGTTAGTAGAGGTAGTCCCCTCTACTAACTATGCATAGAGCCTGACACACACGTTAGTGAATTCTGAATGAGTAAAGAGATAGTTTGATATTTCTTTCGGGTTGTTTTTGAGACGCATTTTATTATTTTAAAATTTATTCAGTAGAGGATGGATTGGCTGGTGTTTCAAGTGTGAAAGGAATTACAGTAGTTGAATTAGAGCTAATTAGGGTAAATTCTTGTTCTTCTATTCCTCACAGTACTTAATTTCCTCCCTCTCCTGACAAGTAAAGAATTTGTCACATGAAGCCGAGGTGCCGTTCAAAAAATGGCGCCTTTCACTGCCATGCGCAGTGAACATTTCGTGACTGACATTTTGTTCCAGAAAGGATGTTCTGAGAAAAAATGGCCTTAAAGGAAAGCGAACTCCGCATTCTAGCCTTACTTGGGCTGGTTATTTTAATACTTTGGGCATTCTTCGGTTTGTTTTGGAGCCTTCTTCTTGTTTTTACGTTTCTCATCTACGCTTACAACTTCGGGAGACATCGAGCGGGAAATACTCGACGCGAGTGCGAAGAACTAGACTCCGGACATGATTTGAGTTACCATCAGGAGAAATTGCACAGCACTTACCAAGAACCTCCAGATTTGCTGTTCACCGGCTTACCGAGAGAAAAGGTTTCTCTCAGGTCACCCATGCCTTTGCTGTCCGAAGTTACGAAGAGGCTAAGTTTTAATACGAGGTGAGGTTTATAAACCCAGTTATGGGAAAATATTAAAGCTCAATTTAAAAAAATCACACCATCTGAGAGCGTGAAATATGCTTTACCAGAAACTGAAATGGTTTGATAGTAAGATATGGCTTGTAACAATATACTGGGGTAAGTAAATGCTTCAGCTAAAATAAATATCAAATTATTGTTCACTTGTACAGGTGTACATGTACGAAATGTTATTTTTTTTTTTAGATAAAATAAAAGATAGCTCTGCAGTGGTGGCTTGAATTTTGTTTTTCATTTAAGCTTATCTTTATTACACCTACTTCTGCATGTGCACTGACATTAGCGTTACCAGTAATATTAGCTGCACTCACTGTTGTGTGAGCATTACATGTAACTAATGACTTATCAGTCACTGTAACAATAGCTCATTTAGTAATATTTATTTTTTTCAGTACTACCACACCTTTTCAAGGACGAAACTCTTGGTACAAAAGAGAGCTTGCACCAACTCCTTATCCATCCAGAGGGAGTGGCTTTACTTATTGCCGTAAACCAAAACACTTCAGCCTGTTGAACCCCGCACTGCAGAGACCCTCTACTGTCAAGATTGCATCACCTGACGTCACAGTTAATAGAACGTTTACGCTGTAAGTGTTGTTTCGTCCTGCTTATAGTGATTCAGTGAGAAAACAATTTATATAAACTCCTGGTGCATATTCCAAAATGTATGATGTCCAATGTGTATTGTCACTGATTATTTTTTCTCATAATTACGAGTGCATGATACGTAACAAACGATAATTGCCCAATTACTGTATCACTGACTGTGATCAGACATCATCTGAAGGCCATCTGGTAAATATTCTTTTGTATTTCTTTGTTATCTGAAGATCGTAAATAGACAGTTTTGTATTACTTTGCAGATTTCGAACTACATTCTACATATTGTATTGACTGATCATTGCTTCAATAATACGCTACGCTTCTGCTACCAAACGGAATAAAGTTGTTTGAGACCAATAGCCTATTGAATATTGGTATACACCGATACACAATGCTCAAAAGATCACAGACCTGTGTGAAACTGTCATCTTGTAATTGCCAAGATTTTTGGAAGATGAACCGAACATATCCCAAAACCCCCAAAGAAAAACATAACACATTGCCAGCACTTTTCATTTAAAACTGGAGAATTTGGGGGAAGAGTTCCCACGTTTCTTTTCTTCCACTGTTTCGAGTTTATATATTTTTGGATCCTGTGTCAGTTAAGGCTGAAATAGCTCCTATTTTCAGGTACAGAAGGCCTGAGTAATTAGTCTATAGATGTGTGGCAGGCGCGGTGCATCCATGGTTACTGCATGTGTTGTTGTGTTCTTGCCTCTCTCCACCCAGGTGTATAAATAGGTACCGGCAAATTTATTGCTGGGGGGATAACCCTGTGATGGAGTAGCATCCCATCCAGGGGTGAGTAGAAATCAGTGCTTTCAATAAGATCCGGCACCTGCCACAACTCCGGCGGGTATTCTGTTGAAAGTCGGCGGGTATATTTAACTTTTAAGAATTCTCCAGAGAGAGAAATTCTCCTGGGCTTCTCATATTACTCCGGCAGGTGCTGTTCCAAGGTACAGTAGCCACCTACTTCAAATCTTATTGAAAGCACTGAGAAATATTCCTAGTTGCTTCAATCATGCTACTGAAACTGGGATAAGGTCCTGCCTGAGGAGCCACTTGGCTCATATGCAGACTTTACTCTTTTACCATGAGTAGACGTGACATCAAAGTTTTCTACTTTAAAACTGGCAGTCAGACTGACATGTGTTGTTATGTTAAGATCTAATAGTCCTTTGAAGAGAGGAACAGATGATTGGGACCCATGCAGTCGTGTCACAGTCCTCTCTGCACTCAAAGAAAGCAGAAAGAGGAGTTTTGTTGTCGATGATGAGGAGGACGAGCTGATGAGGCCAACAAAGAGGTGCTTACATTTTTACCATGACTTTGTTTTTGTTTTGTTTTGTTTTTTAGTTAAACAGCACAAAAATCTTAAAGTTCATGTAAACAGACATTGTTATAATCAGACTTTTAGTCGCAGTGCCAACTTCACATCAACATTAGAATGTCTTGGAGCTTGTGTGCTGTACAATACCCTGCGAGTAGTTGGTTTCTTTTATGTGAACGAGAAACCAACGGCTTGCAGGGTACATGTAGCTGTACAACAAGTTGAACATAAAAATGTAAAAAGCTATTTATAGTACTAAGTAGAGTACTCAGGGTTGTCACTGCAATTTAGAGTAGCTGTCTGATTGCAATAAAGTAGGCGGTTGGTACCCGAGCTAGCACACAAAGCGTACGTTTTTTGGGATGCGGGGGCATGCTCCCCTCAGAAATTTTTGGAAAAGTGCAGTTGCTTAGATGCAATTTCCTGCAATCTGGGCATGTTTTCAAGAAAAAATTGTGGTAAAATTCAGTGAAAAATATTCACTAAAAGTTCACCTTGATGTTCACAAATTTTGCTTTGAAAGTTCACTACCATTTGTTCATTCACATATAATTTGTTTGAGGATATTACCGTTACATAAATGAAGCTCATTGATTTGAGGATGTGATAGTAAATGGTATAAATGTTATAATTATTTGGAAAATATATGTCACAGACAAGATCACTGATCTCATCAAAGTCATAGTCAGAAAAATAAAGCATCGTCAACACCGTCAATGTCACAATCACTATCACAATCAGAGTCTGCTGCTTCTTGGCACATAGTATCATCAATTAGGTTCAGTGCAGCACTAGCAGTTTGCTAGCAGGAGAACATGATTTTAGGCAAAGTGTAGTTCTTTTGAGCTGGTACCCGGAAAGTGCTAGCTGGCGCAATGTGATTTAATAGCGGCGGATTTCCACTGGCTACCGGCTCCTATTGACAACCCTGGTACTACTAGCCCCAGAAATGTATAATGTAAGTCCTATGTAGGTTTCTATTCAAAGGGGGTGTTATCAGGAGGAGAGGGGCTTTTGATTTTAGTAAGAGGAAAGGGTGACGTATGAACAAGATTTGTGTCAGTGTGGTACTTTGACTTACATTTAAAAAGGAAGCCATACATGTTGTAATAAAGCCACATGCTAAATGTTTTCCAAGTAGAGTGGCTAAGTTGTTGTGTTTTTATTGTTTGATTTTCAGGAGAGATACCAAACCAGTTGACTCTTACCCATTTAGCAGTCCCTTGTTTGCAAGCCGTAAAAGAGTAGCCATCCCGGAAAGTACCAAGACAACTCCAGATGAGAATTTCAATAAAAAGAGCAAGGTCGTAAGTCATAGTGATTCATCTGAGATGTTACCCAGTCAAACTCAAAAGGATTCTGTTATACAAAAAAGAAAGAACAGAGATACCAGCACAGAGAAAACTAATGTAAGTGTGGTAATGCCCATGTTTTAACCTTGATCAAACTCTTTTGTTTGTGTAAATTTTCGATCATACGTGTATAACTTTGATCAAAAAAGGTTTGAGTAACAGTGACAGTGTAAACTAGCCCTGAGAATAAGAGTAGTTCTTTCTTTCCATTCTTTCCGGCAGTTGTTGTGTACATGTAGTAATCTTTTTCCTTTCTTGCTTGTTTGACTTTCTTTTCTCGTTTCATCTAGAGAGTAGACAACTTGGAGAGTACAGAAACAGGAGAAGATGGGAGCTCCAACAAGAAGAGCAAGTTCATAGATCAAAGCAATTCTCCTGAGACTGTACACAGCCAAATACAGGCAGATTCTGTTGTACAGAAAAGGAAGGACAGAGTCACAGAGACTGAAAAAACAAAAGTGAGTGATGTAATTTGTCTTGGATTAGTGTGTAGCTTTATTACATTTCTAATATCAAAGCGAATTCAAGTCAAAAGCAATTCCTAGTCATTACATGTACAGTATGTGGCTAGTATATGGCTGCTCAAAGGTGCTGGTAATCTGCCATTCTTGTCTTGGACTACAGTTTATCAGAGTATTTACTCTGATATGTGCATTAAAATCAGGGCTGAAAATGGCATCCTTTGTTACAAGTTACATGTTGTTGAACATGTATTAGTGCTGTGCTGTTTACTGTACAAACACCGTAGCATGGAAAGAGCCAATAGGGTCTTTTTTATCGGCTTGTTGTGCCATGGACACTTTAACTTTTTACTATAATTTCAAATTGCTGCATGTATTCTAGCTTTTACTTGACTTTTGCAAATTTATAATAGTACCTTTACTTGATACAGATATCACAACAAGGCAATGCAAAGGAAAAAGGGGAGGGAAATCAGTCGAAAAAGAACTTGGTGCAGCAAACTAAAGACGTTGAGGCCCAGAGGTGAGAAGGTTTACAAAACAGTAAGGTGTTCACGCAACAGTTGGTCAACTTGTACATTTAGCATTGAAGATGTCCCAGAAATGTGATGACCAAATATACTGACTGGATGAGCAATGAGCAAACATGTATTATAACTGTATTATAATTTGTTAACTGGTTAATAAATATGTGATAGGAGAAAGAAAGCTTAACATGCAAATGTATAAAGACTAGCACCTGCAGTCAGAAGATGACCAGCAACTTGAAGTTTACAAATGACAAAAGTCTAAAATACAACACCCAGGAGATGCTTGACCCCCGTGAACATAGTGCCTATGGTTGTACATCATATGCATTCGTAGTTGCTACACTCTATACACTCTATTATTTTCAAGTTAAATTTTACACACAAAAAAGGCAACACAAAAAAAGCCATGCCCGCAACTAGCAAAGGCTAAGAATTTGTGACCTTGTGAAAAGGAAGACTACCATTTGAATACATTATTAAACTTAAATCTTTCACTTTGCAGGGGAAAAAGCGAGCAGGCAAAAATAGATAACAGCAGTTCACCTACCAAGCAAACGGTTAGTCATGAAAACATATATTGATAACTGATAATTGTTGAATATTTCATGAATTTGTACATCTGCACTAACTCCACGGAATAAGCTGTAAATGTGTTTTTTTTTCTGTACCATACAACGAAAAGAGAAACACAAAGTAACCCATGAAGAGTAGGCATGTGCTTATGTGTATGTTTTAATGCTATTTTATATGCCATATGTTTACAGAAGCGATTCACAGTTCCAAGGTTTGCTTCCAGAGAAGATTCGAGACGAAGAGCTGTACCAGTGTACTGTGCTTCTAATGAGGAATCTGAGATGGTGAGATCTCTTCATCTTTTTACAGTCATGCACGATTAACAATGGACTTGACAATGTATGAATAAATGCGAATATTTGTATCTCTCAATTGCAATGGACTGGACAAAGTATTGAGCTCCTCCAGGCATGCAGTGAGTTGGGGCACATGGTGTAAAATGGTGTACAAAAAATAGGGGAGAAGCACAGGACAGGAAGGTAAGAGAACGTGGAAATCACACCAAGCCTCTCTCTCCATTTTTTGGGCTTCACTCCAACTAATTGAATGCCTGGAAGAGGCTAGCAATATATAGGCCAGTCTATCCAGATGAATTTAATTTGAGTCTTAATGTATGGATTGCCTTTCCACTCAGATACCATTCTTTCACAAACTTTGGGAATTACATTCTTGAGCCTTGTAGTGTAAGATTCACACCTTGTTTCTTGTTATTAGCCTCAAAGAAGAACTGTGTCAAGGAAAATTAACCAGGAGCAGATCAAGATTGATCGCAGACTTGCATGGGAGCGTGTGAAGGAGCTGCTTGGTGGTGATGAAGATGAAGAGGAGGAAGAAGAGGCTGCTGGAGCATCCAAATCAGGTACATGTACATGTATAGATAGGTATCTGTACCTCTCATGACAGATTCTCCCTTCACTTTCTGCTATGGAAAGATAAGGAAGGGAATCTCTGTCTTGCAGGGCAGGCACTCAGAGGCGTCATAAAGGGCTGGTGCATGCCAGGGGAATTGACAAGATGTGAGGACGATTTTGCCGGCCATGTTTGCAGTGGTTTCATTAAGGGCCAGGCACTGAGCAAATCGACCTGTGAGGACAATTTTGCCTGGCTGATTTGGCCATCTAGAGGAGAGTTTTTCTTACAAAGAAGTTCAGTTCTAATAGTTTTGCCCACCTGTGAAAACCAGTTGCCCTCCTGCTGAAAATGCCAATGAAACCCCCGGGTACTTGCAAACTATGAAAACCTGGTGAAGTGCTGGGATAACCGGTGAATGTCAATCCTCCCATCAGGGGAGAGTAACAATGCTTGTTGTTGCTTCATCCCGAGGTACACTTCTGTAGTCAGCAATCTAATATTGCAAAATTCGGACACCTCAGGGAACCAACCAAAATGCTCCTTTTCATGAGGCCCAGTTTGGGAATAATTAGTGAATACAATAAGTGACATGTCCGAATGGTTTCTTCAATAAATAACGACGATCATTGTGGTGCTTTTCTAACAGGTGATGTTCCTTTGCATCATTCGTCAGGTACCACAGCAGTTTCGTCAGCAGCTGCTTCTACTTCCACCTCGTCATCGTTATTGAAGATCCCTACTGCAGGGGCTGTGACCAGTGCCGGGACGATAACCACCACCACCACTCAGAGCCTCATCACCCCAGCCCCTTCTACTGGAGTCCCACAGACAACCACAGGGGCTCAGGGAGGTCCTGTGATAAATGCCCCTGGTTTGCAAGTGCCCTCATTACAGTCCCAGCAAGCTTCAGGGTCTGGGCTGTTGGCTAAGTTGTTAAGCAATCCAGGATCGTTAAAGAATACCTCAGCGGCAGAAGGATCACACACGGCTACTTCAGAACAAGTGCAATCAGCTGTTACTACCCAGTCATCGGGAGCAGCAATTTTAACAAATGTTGCCTCGAGAGGATTGCAAGCAAACGTGTCACTAACATCATCTGTAGCTACAAGCCAAGCTCCATCAGGACTCCAGCTTTTGTCTTCTACGTCCTCGTTTGGAAATTCGCCCTTTGCAAAGCCAGCAATGGCAAAGGAATTAACTTCATCTTCAGCAACATCTTCAGCTTCTTCTCACAAAAATACGTCTGACATCAACACCAGCTCAGCTCACCAAGCAGGCTTTAGTTTTCCTGTAATTTCTTCATTGGGTTCCTCTGGAACCTCTTCCACGGCAGCTGGTCAGGGAGGGTTTCCATTTGCAGCTGCTACTGGCACCCAAAATGCTGTTAGTTTAGGTCAAAATTCAACACAAAGCACTCCTGGGGGAGGCTTGTTTTATTCTCCAAGCACTTCTGCTTTGTTAGCGGGTAGTTCCCAAAAACCTGTTACATTGGAAGGTAGTAGTTCAACTGCACCATCGCATAATCCATTCGCATCTTTTGCCAAGCCTACTCAAAATAGTTCTGTTTCCACTGCGATGCCAGCACCGAGCGGTTTTGGGCAAAGTTTAAACGCGACTCAGAGTTCTTTTGGTTCAGCAAGCCAGAATAAGGTAACATTTGGTGCCACGAACATGCAGTCGGTACTGGGACAACAGAGTCAGAGCCCATTTGGTGGTACTCCCAGCAATGCGTCAGGGTTTGGGGCAACGTCTTTGCAAAACACTCTTGGGGCTGCAAGTAATAAAAGTTCTACGCAAAGTCCATTTTCCCAGGGTACATTGGGAGCGCAGGCCAACCAAAATGCTTCCCAGGTTCCTGCCCAGAAAGCATTTGGAGCACAACAGCAAAACCAGCAGGCTGCTGCAAGTGCTTTTGCAAAACCGTCCGGCAAAAGTGCATTTGCGAACCTAACTAATACTCAAGGCAACTTTACCTTTGGTTCACAAGTTCAACAAAGTGCTACGCAGAATGTATTTGGAAACCAGACTGCTCAAAATGCTTTTGGATCTCAACCAAATCAAAATACTACCCAAGGTGCCTTTGGAAACCAATCTACCCAGAATGCCTTTGGAGCCGAGTCTGCCCAAAATGCTTTTGGAGTATCAACCAAGCAAAAGACATCTTCTCCGTTCACTTTTGCAGCAAACACTGCTCAAACCCCTTCCAACTCACCTTTCGGCGGGTTTGGTAAAGCTGGTACCCAGGGTACTTTTGGAGCAGCGCCTTCCCAGAATGCGGCAGCTCCCTCGGATGGATTCAATTTCAGTGCTACCGGAAGTAGTCCTGCGCCTGGTGGTTTCAATTTCAATGCTACTGCCAATAAACCGAGTGGTTTTCAGTTTGGTAAGTGTGACGTAGTTATTGTTTCCTTGTTAACTTGTCAGGTAATAATACTAATAATACTAATAAATACTAATCGTATTTTTGAACTACTTATCGTGCAGTTTTTTTTCTCTCAATTGCCCTATCACGTAATTGACATTTTACCAAAGCTGCCGAATGCCTATGGATGAGTTTGATTCAAAAGGCCTTACTGAAGAAATCTTGAAAGTCCTTGAAAGTCGCAAATGAAAAACTATACTGATGGTGTTAAGTGGGTTTACTTCTGAGAAATCTTTTGAAAAAAACTAATAATTATAGTATAAGAAGCGTATTTTTTCCTGCAAGTTACACGAAGAGCTGAGAGCTGGACGGAAAAGAATGTGTCAATTCGATTGTCTTATCCTCGATTGTGTCTTTTCGTGAAGTTCATTTCAATGTCTTGTTTCGTAGGTGCAGCAGGAAGCAGCGGTAATTTTGGTCAATTTGGCCAAACAACAGTTCAGTCTGGGGGTAAGAACATACTCAGAGGAAAAACAATTTGTGAAAGAATCAAACGATAACTGAGCCCCTTTCCTAGGCATACTCTAAACCATGATCCCACTCCTCTCCCTGTGGGGAATCTTCCACGTTAGATGTACATTGAACCCTCTCAAAAAGGCTTTCTTCTTTTCCCGCACGCTTCTCTCGAACGTGCAGCAATGTTGTCTAGGTGTTGAAGGTCTGACCGAAGTTTATCTCTAATCGTCAACTGCCGTTACTTGGGAGTCATGATCGTTGTAAATCTTTACTTTCGTCTCTTTCTTCTTTCACAGCTGCGCCCGCAGCACCTACGCCCAGTGGTGGTTTCAACTTTGCTCCAGGGTCTAGTGGCATGTCGGGAAGTCCGTTTGCATCACCTGCGGCTGCGCCAACCACTCCACAAGGGGCGGGCAGCACGCTGACGACAAGATCGCGGGCTCGCATAACGGCCAGACGGAGAGGAAAGAAATAAGAGACGGCAAAATAAATGTAGCTGCCAGAATCTTTTCATTCGCTTAATTGGACTGTATATAGGGGGGCTTTAACAATAATGCAATTTGTATTTGTATATAAATTTATAAAGGATACCGTTCTGTTTTATTTCCTATTCGATTTATTGCGGATTTCAGATTATGTAGTTTTTCAATTTTACATATTTGATTAATAAATGAACTTTGTACATAGCGTTCACTTTGTTATCGTGGTCTTTTCAATTAACGTCGCCCTTACCTTTAATGTACTTTTCCGAACCCGTGAAATTAACGCTGTATTAATTCTAGCTTGTCGTAACGTATAGCTTTGCACTTCGAAATAACAATTATTCCATGAGCCCGAGTTGGATATGAAGTGATAAAATAACCAAGGAGCGCGTAGCGCGAGTTGGTTATAATCACTTCATATCCCACAAGGGCGAATGAAATAATTGTTTTAGTAAATTCTCAAACCGGGTTTTGCTGCTGATTTTTATTTCGGCCATTATAGAGGGCTGAAGTTGAAAACTTCGTGCGGAAAATGTTTAAACTTGGCGCACTATTTTCCATATGACGTAAAACTCCGACTATTGGCTCATAGTCGGCGTTTTTTAGCCAATCAAAAAGCTAGAAATGCAATAGTCAGAGCTGAGAATTTACTAATTTTGATATTAAAGACGACTTTTCTTAAGATTTCAAGTAACTCCCCGATTTTATAGCGCTCGTTTCATCGGAATATATTGTCTTTATTTCGTTCCTCTGGCCATTACAATAAGTGTCTTTTGTGTTATTTCTTTAATTTCCATTACCAAAAAAATTTGCCTTGTCGTTCGCGTTACTTTCATAATTTTGGGTCATTTCGCCCTTTTATTCCAATTACTTTAAAACGTTTCCTGTTAAAGCCTAGCTTAGTCGAAAGTCCCATTACCAATATAGCGTTTCTTTGGCCCCCACACTAATGCGTTTTTTAAAGTATCCGTCTCAACGTAAACGAAGCAAAATGTTTTCGACCACAGTAGTGTTTTCGTTTTGTTTTCACCTGAACACACATGCGTTTTAACCTATCCACACTACTGAAACGCCCAAAAACGCTGATGAAAACGACAGTTATGCAACGCTTTCAGCGCCGTTATCAAAAGCCTCCTTTTTGCACCCATCCACACTAGGAACGGAGCGTTTTCAAAACGGTTTATTTTCTTAAGGCTCCACTTTGGAAACCGTTTTCGAAAGCCTCCGTTTTCATCGGCGTTTTCGGTCGCTTTTGTGTGGACGATCGGCCAAAACGTATCAAAAAGTATGCGTTTTGGAACGCATAAGTGTGGTCACTCAGTTTTCTTCAGCTTGTTTTTGTTTCTCTTCGCTCTTTTCTGTGTCACTTGCTTCTGTTTCCATGTGTTGTTCTTGTTTGGGCGGCGCATCCACATCATCAATCAGTTCGTAGAATTCTTCTTTGAAGAAAACAATATCTGAGGAAAACGATAACGAGAGTTAGTTTATAATCGCCACTCCCAGTCTTGCGAAAAGGTTTGAAATGGTTTCTGACGCGCTTTGAAAGATAATAACAATAATAATAGCTTTATTTCTATAGCGGTAAGCTCTATATCTAACTAACAATAGCACTAAAACAAAGAGTCAATTGAATGCAAGTCCAAAAAGATAAGTTTTCAATCTGGATTTAAAACATCAACTGATCGACTTAATTTAATGTCTAAGGGAATTTCATTCCAGCGCTTTGGGGCAGCGACCGAAAAGGCCCTGTCCCCATAGTTCTTCAGGCGCACATTCGGTACTTCTAAAAAGTGTTTGCCAGCTGACCTAAGATTTCTTGTGGGGTTGTATGGGACTATAAGTTGACTTTGATACGGAGGCGCCAGATTATTGAGAGCTTTAAAAGTTAACAATAATACTTTAAAGGTAATTCGCTGCTCAACGGGTAAGCAGTGTAGCTCCATAAGGACGGGGCAAATGTGCGCAGCCCTAGGTCGCCCAGCTACAAGGTGGACAGCGCAGTTTTGAACACGCTGGAGCTTCTGAATCATATACTTCGGTGACCCGAAGGGTCTTTGTGCTCTCAGAAGTCAGATACATTCTAATCTTCGCAATATTCCAAAGATGAAATAAGGCAGATTTACAAACGGAACTCACATGCTTATCCAGTAAGACCAAGACCAAGTCCGTTCAAATCCTTGTCCATCGTGTGTATTCTCTAGCCGTTATGTCAGGCTTCTCGGCAATCGATAATCTACTGACTGGCACTATATCTTTCAAAGTTTCTTCTCCGACACCTGAACACAGTGACCTTACACAAGGCTCGAACGGAAATCATTCGACACGAGCTGGAGCCGTTGAACCGGCACACGACAGAGGACCTTATTTAAAGACCGTTAAACACGATTCTCTAGAATAATGTATAACAAGATAAACTTACTCAATACTTACTTATGACAACTCTAAAAATTCTCCACAGTCGAAGAACGATGATAAAAGCGAAACCCTTCCATGCCTTCTTAGCGCGAATTACACTGAAAGGTAAATCACAAAACATGAGTAATACCTCGTGGAAAGGCCCGTTTATGATGTTTCTTCGACCATATTGATTTAAGTAGACTATGCGAAATTTGATTGTTTACGCGACTTGCGTCGAGTTTTATTGGCATATTACTCTCTCGAAAATTTCATCAGGTGCTCCCCCCCCCCCCCCCCTCTTCTTGCTCTCTTTTATTTTCCTCTTAATTCCAGACAATTTTGAACCTCGCATCGCTCACTCATGGTTCCTAGCCACTGACCAGGGGTCGTCAAAAGAGAGGGCCTCGGTCTTGCAAATGCTGCCAGGTTGAGAGAAAGTCGTTCCTCGTTTAGCAACAGCTGGTCGGAGGAAACATGGGAGCTTAGTAGTTGGCTCACACTTCCTTGGCATGATGTCGGGTCTGGCTGCATAACACTCACCTTAGCACTATTTCGATTACAAAGGCTGAAACGACCACAAAGCCATCAAATATCTGCAGGGTGAAACAGATCATCGTATTAGAACTGTGTGTGTTACTGTTTCTGGCCTGAGTACATCGAATCTGCTCCCTTCCCTAAAAAAAATGATGGGATTTTTTGGAGGGGGGTAACACAGGCTATGTTACTGTCGGAAAGAGATATCGACGCAATAGCTGGATTGTTGTGGAACCTACCTCCATTTTCTCCTGTAAGTAATACTCGCATCCCATTGCATAGAATTTGAGAAAAACCTGTCAAAGATTGGTGAGCGAATCAAGACGCATTAGAAACCAGCAGCTTAACATCAAGAAAAAATCCAAAATTGGAATTCAGTTCAAGACTCCACTAACACTGACCTCTAACACGAATACACCAAGGATAGAAAGACCAACGAAATGAAGCAGGTGCCTTGATAGGTGACTCTCATCTGAAGAAAGAAAAATTAGTCATTTAAGAGCGTTTGATCTCTTGTTCATATTCTTGCAAACTAAGCTAAGGTTAGATTCAGTCTCGTCTTCGATCGAGGGCGTCACCCTTAGAGAACTCCGTGGGATTCGATAGCGAATCTCAAAATCTCACAGAAACCGTGAAACTCAATGAAATCAGGAGAGCACTAAACTCTTTTGGGACTTAAATCAGTTTAATAAAGGGAACCTCCACTATTTTTTGCAAACCCTATCAGCTTTGATATCGTCGACTTTAAGTGCTGTCAAATTGGCATCGATTGGTCAATTCAAAACGCTGACACTACATGTAATAACTTCGTTGTGAAAATTTCTTTTCCCAACACTGTCGTTCCAGTACCTTTAATGACGTGGAATTCGATCAGCATGAGAACGAGGTTGATGAGCACTTCAATTAAGACCAGGATGACGATTCCTAACTGCCACGTGACTCCTGTCAACATTTCAGCCAATGAGTGGCGAAGAACTCTTGAAACGGCAAAAAAAGGAATTCTTTACATGTAACAGTCACGTTGTAAATCCAACCTAGTTAGTGGGGCTGGGTTCTAGACACTAAATACAATGATGTAAGTGACCACAAACGAAAATGCTGCCGGTATACGTAGGATCTGTAAAAGAATCTGATCAGCCGAAAATAGAAACATAACAATGAAGCAAGGCTGGTTACTACGTAGAAAAGCTCAACGGGACAACGACATGATAGAGTCCAAACTGAAAGCTAAGAATTGCATGCAATCGTGGACAGCTGTTTCGACCTGGTCGGGTCTCGTCAGCACGGTGTAGCGGCAAAAAGTAAAGCAACCGGCTTGCGGACCGATCGTCTACTGAATCTCAAATCCCAATGTTTGCGGATTGGCGAATGTTACTTGCAAAACGCGTGACCCCTGATAAATAGGCAAAATCTAGAATATCACTGTCGTTGTCAAAAACTGTCCCGCAGAAAATACATGGCCAAACCATGTTAAAATTGAGCAGGATATATTCGGAAAGTGTGCATTATGTGATAGTTTCTAATCGGGGGTGATGCAATATATGTGATCTCTTGATTTTTCTGATGTTAGGATTACATTTACTTCTTGGCACTTCAGTATTGACGACGACTCTGTCAAAACAGATTGTCACACAGCTTAGAATTCAATCTCAGGTACGTTTACGCGGCTCTTTGTCAAAGCCAACTTAAAAAGCTTTAACAATCTCTAACAGAGGAATAGAAAACCAGTCAGCGCAAATCAGTTCCGGGTGATTCGTTCGCTCGTACTACACGTCTTGCTTTAAGAGGGTCTGAATGGGCTTGAGAGTGAGGTCAGTATTTGTCAGTTTTCAGTTTTCAGTTAATTAAGTAGCTGTTAATAATCTACTAAAGGCCTTGAATGGCTTAAACCTCTCCTAGGCGACTACCTTTTATAGAGAATATGCATGTAATGAAATGCAAAATCCTTTTCAGTAATATACAAACTCGAGGTTCTCGATTTTTTTCTACAAGCAGTTACTAATGAAAATCAATGCCTAACTAATATCTACCAATGCCGGTAGTTAATTAAGTAGCTGTTAATAATCTACTAAAGGCCTTGAATGGCTTAAACCTCTCCTAGGCGACTACCTTTTATAGAGAATATGCATGTAATGAAATGCAAAATCCTTTTCAGTAATATACAAACTCGAGGTTCTCGATTTTTTTCTACAAGCAGTTACTAATGAAAATCAATGCCTAACTAATATCTACCAATGCCGGTACCTTACCAATTCAGGCGAAAACGAACTTGTACTTACCTTCCGGATCTGAACACGATCTGCCAACCGGTCGTGACAAATCGGTAGCAATTTACTTTGCGCGGAATAAGTAAACATATATGTTTCTAGCACTTAGAATTTAGTTGCACTCAGTAAACACCAGCAATCACTATAAATACATTATTTCGAGTGGACTGAAACTGTGGTGTCTTCCCAGCGTCTTAAAGAGATAAAAATTCGGCCATCGCAATTATGCAGAATGCGGCCAGGGAGTATAAGAATATAAGAATACCAAATACCGTTTACTTCGCTGCCTGCCTCCCCAGCGAGTATGGCTGGTAGCTCCAGTTGCCATTGTCTATCTGTAGTTAATGTAAAATTTGTACTTATTCCACAAATTGCCAAGGTAGCCCAAGTGACTATGTTTCGCGACAAAGCCGTTTCGATCTATAAGTCGTTTTGTTACAAATGAAAGTCGATCGATTCTCTACACAGCGATCGCTGTAATAGATTGTATAATTTATTATTATTTTTTGCTCAGCATACTGTTTCTTAGATATTTTAATATATATTTTTGGCTTTATTTTCGTTATATAATATTATTCGTCTACTGTACAGGTGGTCTGCCTTGTATGGGGTCTCCTGACTCTTTTGCAGACTATCCTTATGGCTTTGTTTCTATTTATTGTATCAATCGCTTTTTTATGCCATTAAATTGTAATAAATAAATAAATAAATAAATAAAAAAGAGACCATGACCTCATTTTCGACTTGTATAATAGCAGCAGACATTTACATTCTCCCTGTGGCCCAGGGCTCTGGCCTGAAACGCGTGGCCTTCATTCCCCCCCCGGGGGGGGGGGGAATTCTTACATACAAAGGAAGGGCGTATTCCTCGTTCTATTTCGGGGTTAGAAAAGCAGTTTTGGTATAGCTCTAGCTTTTGTGGTACCTTGTAGGTCATTGAGCCGAAAAACTATGATCGGAGATATAAAGGATATTACATGGCCGCGCGGAGTTACGAAATTTAGCTTCGAGTGTTGAAAAATATTTCACGAGTGAGCGCGCACATTTCCGAACATTTTCCGAAGATTACCAAAGATTGCCGAACACGACCGAAGAAGATCCCAAGATCATTTTGATCATATACCAACAAATTTAAGGGTAGTTTAACGAACAACAAAAAAAGCTACCACCCGATATACCACTAACTTTTGTATAATAAAATGTGATATGTAAGAATTGATTCCTCTAAGGGGAGACATTTCAAGACACGCCCACAAAACAGGATCTTGGTATATCTTAGGGGTTCTTTTTAAAATTTCCGTCCCTCCCCCCGGCTTTAATCGAGAAACATGTAAGTCACGCAGTAGATAGCGTTGATAGTATGAGTGCCAAATTGTAAGATAGTTTCGGTCCAAAAAAAATACCAAATAACATGAATATTAAATTAAAAAAAGTTATTTTTGATGAATTTCAAACGAATAACAATGGCTGAAGCCTTTCTTCTGTTGTCAGTTACTTTTGTTTTGTCAGTTAACCTCATCCAGATCCTGTTAATGATAATATAACAGAGACAGAATACAAGCGTACACTTTCGGCATCATTACGAATTAATTCTATCTGGCCCGGATGCTCTGATGTGACCCATGTTGATATATATACACTGAGATATTGATCATTACATACATAACAGTAACAATATTTTTTTTATACCTGTTTGTTTAAATACGCATCATTTTTGGTAGTTTTCACAGCTTACGTTTTACAAATTTTCTTGTCTTCTGAAATTAATGCCCGTCATTTTCATTACAATATCATATTTACACGAATTCAACTTCTCTACTTGTTAGCTATTGTAGTCGTCAAGTAATTAGTTTATCAGCTAGCCAAAGAGCACTCGCTCGCCGCCAATTTTCTGTTGTAATCCCATGATGTATGAGCAGACCCTCGATTTGCTTTATATTTGTTGTGAAAACAACGTTCTGATTGAGCCATTTACAAAACTCACGGTATGTATTCAGTTTTACCTGCAACATTCCTGGCAGCTACCTTGTGCCTCGTATGTTTCGGTGAGTCGTCTCCGCCATATTTCCATGTATGTTTTCCTACCATCTTCCTTATCTGATTTCGTGAGTTCCACACTAAGCAAAATGAAAAAAAAACGTATATTTTTGAGTTACCTTCAGTCTACTGATTTCTAAATTCTGTGGCAAAGTGGGTCGAAAAATTCGTGTTGTATTTCTCACAGTGAGCTTAAAATAATTGACTATTACATATTATGAAGAATTCTCCGTGTTCAATTTAGAGACTCAAAGTTTATGCCTTTTGGAAAATAAATGTACGCTTAATTCTCAAACTATTCTGTTCATAATCTTTCTTACTTAAGGATTATTTCAGGTTTGGCGATATCCAATCTCAACTAAAATTACTATTTTAGTCAAAATTGTCAGTGAAAGTCATTCAGCGGTGGCGACGAGAACGGCCAAAAACCTACTTTCACAAAACACTGTATGTTATAAGACAACAACCGGCTGCTTCCTGTAACTGAGATCACTTTGAATATCAAACAACTAAGGTGTAAAATGTTCAAGAATTATTTTCTATTTGATTTTAGCCCATACGAAGGATTTTAAATACATGAAATGAGCATTACGATACTGATGAAAAATTTTGAGCCATCGTCTGTGCTTGTAAAGTAAAATTTACTAAATGCAAATTCAGCCTGGATCATACTTTTTACCTTTCGTCCATTACGGTCAGGTGTTTTCCGTTGATTCAACTGAGCTGTCTTTCTTCAAAAAAAGGCGACTAAAATTCCTTTTACACTCGCCTTTCCTGAAACGCTACCTCTCTCACTTGTCCATTTTGTGAAAAATGTTAGTCAGTTGGTAAAAACAACTGTTGGAGTCGACGACCACGGGGAAATCGACAAAAAAACAACTTACTTAGAAAAGAAAATAATTCAGATCTCAAAATGTCACCGAAACAAAGCAGACGGGAAATTAGCATACGCAAATGAAGTATATAAGATATGGAGAGTGTAGATCATGCTAATTGAAGCCACAATATCGAGGCATATGGTACTTAACGATAACAATCAAATGCCGGCCTAGTTTCTTCTTCTTCTTCTTCTTTTTTTCTGTAAAACGTTTTTTAACGATAACTGAAGACCTTAAAATAGAACTTTTGTCAGCTCTGTGGTTGGTTTCGACGAAATTACGTTGACGGTAATGGATGGATGATGTTAGTTAGCTGATGACTGTTGAGTACAGTGTTGTATTAATTCACCGAATCAGGTTTTCATTTAACACTTGTCGCATGCGGTTTTATATTTATCTTTTTATTTCATATCGGTTGTATTTCGGCCGAGTGTTATTTCGGTTCAGTACTCTTTACCTTAATCGAAATTTCTTAAAATAACTTCTATAAACTAGTTTCTAGCACCCTCCCATCTCCCCCTCACCAACCCTCCTCCCCAAAAAGGGAAAAAAAAGTTTTTATTAAATCAAAAAAAAAAAGTCAATCCACGAGATACATTAATATTTAGCCTGGAAATTTATTAGATTGATGTATTCCATTTGAAAACTACAAAGTTTCCCTTGGTCTCCCGTTTGCACAATCTCAGAAAATGCGCGATACTAATAACGAGATGAGACGATTTGCGTCGTCGTGTTTTTAAGCTTTTAAATTCGGCCTACTTTTTTGAGAAGTTTTCCTTGGTCCCCCCTTTGCAAAATCTCAGAAGAGGCGCGTTTTGGTTGTCCTTGCCAAATTTGTCATAACTCGGCTTTTGGGCAGTTTGGGAGCTACGGTTTTCAGCAAAACAGTTTCCTGTGATTGCACTATAATTAGGAGATGACGCAATTTGCGCCGTAGTGTTTTTTCAGCCCCTAAATTCGGCCTACTTTTTGAGAAGTTTGCCTTGGTCCCCCCCTTGCAAAATCTCAGAAAATGCGCGATTTAGGTGTCCTTCCCAAATTTGTCGTAACTCGGCTTTGCGGGCACTTTTGGAGCTGCCGTTTCCAGCAAAATGTTTTCCTGTTATTGCACTGTAAGTGCATACTAACTGGCAGATGACGCGCGCCGCCATATTTGTTTTGGTCATCTCGCGCAGTCTCGAAATTTGAAAAAGTCCTACAGAGTAAGCCCAGGAGGTTGTCTTTAACGACAATTACAGCTGTAAATGATGTTTTAGCATCAAACGACAGCAAACAAAACAAAACGCCTGTTCAGAGACCGCTCGCCCGCGAGGGCACACGAAGCAGTCAGCGGTATTCAAAACAGCTCATGAGCAAATGCTGATCTTATATAAGTCGGGATTTTTTGAATGCGTGTCTACGCGCGTGGGAATAACGGAACTCGCGAAGGCTTTTGCATGAAAACAAGCCCGGTGACCCCTTCTTTTTATTATTGTAATATGTTATCATTGAGAGCAAACGTCAGAAAAACACTAAAAAAATCTACGGAAGGAAATTTGCACTCTGTGCAAATTGTCGTTTTCCAAGTTTACAAGAAATCGGCGCCTAATTTTTTTTTTAAATTGTTGTGCATGTCCCTTTTCAGATGCCAAAAGCTATGGTTTAAAAAAAAAACTTGGGGTCACCGGGTTAATTTTTTAGTCATAAGTGACATAAGCGAAAAATCAGGTCTGGAAAATCCTTTTGGAATGTTGCCATGGTAACTGTTGACGACAAAATAACAGCCGTTTTAGGTAAAGTATAAATTATATAATCCAAATTTACAAAAATATTACAGTGGACCTGGTCTGCCTTTTTGTGCTATTCTTACAAAGTTGCGAGCCGTCAAAAACCTGAAAACTGGTACGAGCCACCTTAATGACAATACAATAACGCACGCTTTAGCGGCCAACACAACTACAACCCAACATGGTTAGCGCGCTCGTCTCCGGATCGAGCGGTCCGGGGACATTGGCCGGGGACATTGCGTGGTGTTTTTAATAATACTAATAATAACAAGAACAAGAACAAGAACAAGAACAATAATAATAATAATAATAATAATAATAATAATTTCAAAAACTAAAGCTTTAAACAACAATAATGAGAAAAAGTATACTATCGCCTATAATAATAATAATAATAATAAGATTTCTACCGCGCCAGCATCCTAATGTTCAAAGGTGCATTACAAAAACAAGAAAAATCTTTAAATAACTAAAAACTTAGAACATGGTAAAATTAAATACAAAAAGTTCTTTTAAAAAGAAATTTTTTAGTCTATTTTTAAAGAGACATAGACGGAGCGTTTCTTATTTCACATGGCAAGGCGTTCCATAATAGGGACTTTAAGATATGGTACGGCTACGGCTAGGCTGTAGTACGGCGGCAGAGAGGGAAGATCACTTCCGTGACGTCATGACGCGCGTACCACCTACATCTACATTTATTAATTGACAACGCTTTCGCATCAAGTACGGCTTTCCCGCCGTAGGCCGTAGCCTTGCTTTCTACTACGGGAAAGTGCCTGGCTTCACGTACTCTTCACTACGTGAGTATAAGTCTGCTGTTTACTCCTAATTTTAGCGCTTTTTTCACTGTTTGAACAGCCTAGTTTGAACATAAAGTACTCAGTCATAAAAATCATTTGTTAGATTTCTTTGTCATTTGTACAGAAATTTAAACGATTTTAACACCTACCGCGAGATGATCAATTCAGTCATTAGTATCGGGCCGAACAGCCGTAGATAAGAAAGCTTCGTATGTACTAAGCTGAGCTATAAATTGTTTATTGCTGTTCAAAATGTATTTTATTATGATGAAAAGTTCTGTATTGTCGGGCTTATCACGTATTTAATCGTTTTAGGAACAAATCCGTTCTGAAATGGAGCTTTCTATCAGTGTTTATATTTTGTTTTGTGGTTGGAATTACAAGCTGTTCTATCAAGTTCTAAAATGCAAATCTAAGTTCTGGGAGAGGTAAGACGGTTACAGGGAGACATCATCGTCATTAATCAAGCCTATTTCGTATGAAAGTCGAGTAAAGTTGAGCGAAGTCATTTTGTTAAGACACGTAGAGGCTGCACATGCTGTTGCTTAATCATTTGAGTTTGGCAGGTAAAACGCCGTTGTCAGCCAAGTCCCTCACGGCCAAAGTAGCCGTAGTAGAACCTCGCCGTAGCGTATCTTAAAGTCCCTAATATTAATAATGTTGGTGCCGCAACGGAGAAAGATCTTGCGCCATATATTTTCAGGTTATAGGATGGAGAAACAAAAAGGTGCTTGGATGAAGAACGTAGTTGACGCGATGGAGTGTAAGATATAAGCAAATCACAAATGTACGATGGTGCCAAATTGTTAAGAGCCTTGTAAAAATAATGGGTTGATTTACGGGAAGCCAGTGAAGGTTAAAAAGAACAGGCGTAATATGATCATGCCTTCTTGTAAATGTAACGAGGCGCGCCGCGGCATTCTGGACGTGTTGTAACTTTTTTATAGTGTAGGCTGGTAGGCCATACTTTAGACAAGACACTTAACTATCTTAGTGTCTCTCACCACCCAGGTGTATTAATGGGTACCGGCGAACTTTATGCTGGGGGTAACCCTGCGCTCGACTAGCATCCCACCCAGGGGGGGAGTAGAAATACTCCTAGCCGCCTCATGCTAACACCGCGTCAGTTCAGACTCACCATAGCCTGCGGGCAGGCTCACGTTGGAGCAGAAGCGCGCGCGGCCTAGTCGCGAGCGCGAAATCGAGCGACGAGGCCGCAAGACGAGAAAGCGCCTCTTCACCAGACTCCTTCCCGCCGGATCGCTTTGCTTTTCGCCGCTCGCGCGCGTGACTCAAAGGTGAGCCTGCTCGCAGGCTAGACTCACCAGGAATCTTTCCGCCCTGGGGCCCGTTTCTCGAAAGCCCCGGAAACTTTTCGGGCCCGTAAAGCCCTTTTTAGTTATGGACCATTAGAAAAGGGATGGGGGAGGGGGTTAGGGAATTTTCAGCTTGCGCGAATTTTTTTTCACTCCCTGCTTGTGCAGGAATTTTTTTGCAGCTGAAACCCTCTGCACGAATTTTTTTTTCAGATAAAGATTGCTTTTTTTCCAACAGTGAAATCTTGATTCATTATCTATGTTTTTGTGCTTTATAAATTATTCTACACTCACAACAGATCAAAGGATATAGGCCACTTTTTAAAGCAAAATCTTTTCAAAGATGTACACGCAGTGAGAGAGGAGGAAGCCACTTTGGGTGGACGGCTTCCCCGTGCATTTTTGCAGTCCCTGATCTCTGGAATTCCTCTCCCACAGCCCATCATAATGGTGCCATACACCATTCACCAAAACAGCCTCTCTGTAGTGCCCTCCGCTCCAAAATGTCAGTCCAAAAAGAAGGTACCTGTTTAGTAAAAGTAAAATATTAAAATGAAGGTTTAAAGTTATTTAATATTCATGGTACTCTGTAATAACTTAAAATGAAGTTAGGCGCGCAACAATTTTCTAAAAAAAAGAAAATAAAACTAAAGTAAGACTCACCTTTCTTGTGAGAGTACCACGTAGTCTGGTAGCTGGCTGCATTCAGTCAAAATGCCCTGACGGGCGAAGATGTCCACTGACATTAAATGGAATGGTGGGATACAATAGACAAAATTGAAGAAGAAAGCACGTTCTACAAATGGTTTAAAAAGTGCTTCTTTGGATAAACACTACAGACATTTGACATTTAAAGGAAGATGATGCCGAGTCGCTCGGGCTGACCAAGTTCGAGTACAGGAGACTAGCTCGCTTATACGCCGACTTCAAAACACAGTCTGAGCAATGTTCCCATGGAAAATCAGCCACAAGTAAAGCTGCGTTCAAGACCTCAAGAATTATTTTTAATAGACATTTGTAAATTTGATATAGTAAATAAAAGCCACAATTAGCCTTTCCTTTTGCATGAATTTTTTTTCTTCGCCTTCCTCTTCGCTCGAATTTTTTTCTTGATATTTCCCTTGCATGGATTTTTTTTTTTCCCCACCCCCATCCCCACCCCCCATCACTTTTCTAATGGTCCATCCCTTAGTTCATCTGTATCTGAAAACGGAGAAGTGTATACGCCTGAAATTTCTTTTGTGAAGAGAACCTCTGTTTCTATTAATAATACGTGAGTAAAACAGCTCTGTAATCATAAGCTTCGAGATTTTGCTCTGGCTTTCCGGGTGCGCAAACTTTTTGGGAAAAGAAACGGGCCTCAGGACTCACACAACGCGCGCGTGACGCTTTTACGAATAAATACCTACGTGCCTAGAATAAATTAATTTTTTCCTTGCTTGGAACGCCTCTGATATTATCAAGCTTGGTATGGAGCGCTCGTGGACATCGAGGATCACAGCGAATCGGTAAGTAGTAGTGAAAACATGCCAAAATGCCAATAATGCTTGCGATTGCTGGCTATTGCCGCATACAATCTGTACAGTGAATACTATCTAGAAAACTAAGAGTCTAATGCACACTTGATATACCAGTGTGATTGTACTTTTAGTTACTGGCAAGCCAGTGATTAAGTATCTATCGAAGTTAGGTACATGTACATAGGTAAATGCAGTGAAATTTCGATTACAAAATCGTTGTGCAATGTACCAGTACGTATACACGTTCGTAATTTGGCCAGGCTTCACCAAGGACGTCGATGCTTTCCTCCTTGCAACAAATAGCGAAGGGAGGTGTGTTCGTGGGTGTGTTTACCTCGTTCTTTAAAGCGTCGATGCCCAAACTAGTAACAACCATTTATATATTGATTTCAGATACCCAGATTTCAAGTCAATTAAAAGCGTCGATAACTTCTTATTCACCTAGAAAAGGTCCGTCACCAATCGCTCAGAACCCGACTACGGACTGCGGACCGCGATAGCACTTCAGTTTAATACTTAGATTAATTTATTACTTATTTATCTGTTCACCACGGTAGCAAGGACCACGGGTTTCAGGGCAATGCACTTTCCGAATGGAGGGATATTCTGAAGTTGCTCTAAGCTGATAACTGACAATAATTGGACTGAGAGGAGTAATAATTCAGGGAGTAATCGCGCGAGTAATGACATGTAGTAGGAGAAAGCGCACATAATTGACAACAATGAAGTTATATTTCCGGTCTCAAAACTGGTTTTTATTTTCTTATCTAAAATCGGTTTTCTTCGATCCCTTAAGTTTTTTCCTCGATCTGCCGATTTTTCCGAATATATAATCAAAGGCTACGGGAACAAGGCTGTTTTTCGGCGCGCTCTGAAGAGTAATTTGTGATATCTGCGTGGGAACCTGATGTAGGAGGCCAAACCTCAACCTCGGAGACCCAGGGGCTGCTAGTCGGGACGATGCGATATTTTCGGGCGAGCAAAGTTTACTTAAAGTGCGGAAGAGCCACTGGGGAATTATTCTTACCGCAGAGGTGTTGGAATTCAGCCCCGCTGATTGGCCAGAAAAATATCGAAATTATCGCTTGCCCGAAAATATCGCATCGTCCCGACTAGCAGCCCCTGGGTCTCTGAGGATGGCCAAACCTAAGCCTACAGCTTCCTGTTTTTTCTGGCAATAGTTGCTGTTCCACTAGACCTTTTGCCCACGGAAGAGAGACACGACAGCTTTCGTGGTTCACTGAGAGTTTATTCTACTCATTATCTGATTACTTTTAGTTGTGCATAGTTTTAGCTAGTTTTGTAATTCGTTTTCTTTTCACAGCAACTTTAGACCAAAAGATGAGAACAAGATGCGGCGTTATACAACTCATACAACGGCTATTTACTCCGCGAAATCGGGAGCAAGAGAGCTATCAAAATCCAGCATCGCACCGGCAGTATACGCTCCATATCCCCACTATTCAATCGAAATCGCAGACGCTTCCTACGCATTCTTTTAATTTTAGATCGCTTTATCAACCGGAAAGAACGACTACAAGCAAACCATGCGTTTCGATGAATTAAATTTCCCGATAAACGCTAGTGCCAGGTCAAAAGCTGACCTCAGGCAACTATTTGCAGTATAACCAGAATATATTACCTGACCGGAAACCCAAGCTGATCACAGCCAAAGTCAAATTACCCATTGCGAAACCTCAGGAAGAAGATATATGTGACCGAAACTAATGGCTACAGGCGAACGTATGCTTGGTTGCCAGTCGCGTACGTGTTCTTGCATATTTAAGCACTCGCGAACTACAAATCAACACTCTGGCATAAGATTAGGAACTTCCATAAATAATTCGTCCCTCAACAGGAATGACTATAGAAAACTCTATGGATCTGATTTAGACCTTGGCTACGGTTCTTGTAAGTATCGAAAAGTATTGAGCGCGATAGTTTCTTGCTCTGATACATGCGATTCCCGTCAATAGCTGATATACGAATAGTTAAACATTATTTACACTGGCGATAGACGCCTAAAAGACCTTACAGGCCCGCCGCACCACAGGGTTTCGTCAGACTAGGCCACAACTCCGTTCTGCCGCGTGTTAGGAAACTTTTTGTAACAAGATGCCTTTTTAACTTTATTCAATTGCCCTCTTCATTTCAAGCCATTTCGATTCTTAGTTTAGACATACGTTCTGTCATATTGTATGTATTTTTACCTTTCTTTTTATTGTAAATTCGAATTTGATTCTTTTTTAACATAACAGTACTTCTTCAAGAGTTGACCATCGTCGAATACACTCTTTTTATTAAAATGAATATATTTTATAAGAATATCGAGGCTGATATTTGCGAAATTTTAGGAATATAAACCCAAAGCTGAGATTTTGAAAAGAATATAGTTTTGTGTGTTGAAAGTTTATAAATAATGCAATTATATGTTTTTAATTAAGCCGTATAAAATTCCTCCTTTCTGTAAACGGAAAAACTAGCCAAAAACAGCACTAGCGTATGTTCGATGTTGAAAACATTTCTGCATAATTTGTGTCATATCAGGTTTTATCTTCAACGCCATCAAAGTCTGGTGCAGATAGAGCATTTTAGAGAAGGGGGTTCGAGATACAACAGAAGGCAGTCCCCTGTAGGGCATTCAGGGGCCATTTTCCCCCGGAAAAGTTTTAAAATTGAGGGTATTCTGAGGCCAAGTCAGCTTGTTACAATGTCTCATTTTTTATTTAATTTAGGGGTTTCAACCGGACCCTTCGAAATGTCACGCGCTATAATCTAAATTCACAAGAATATTTTCAGCCTAAGATCGGCAGAAAATAGTAATATTCAGCTTTGGCAGGAAAAACAATATTGTTTAAATATAGAAAAGTTATTACTATTATTACCATTATTATTATCATTATTATTATTACTCATTATCTGGTCTTGAGCTAGGAACATAAGGGTGTTGAAAAAACTGCATGCAGTACCTCATTTGCTCATGTTGTCTTGTAGAGCTACTAGAAGGTCCTAGAAGACGGTGATGGAGGTCGTTCCTATTGAGAAGTGTATATCCCTTCCTGGATCTGGTTGTGCAGAGTTCTGCTGTGTTCCTCAAACAGTGCCTTGCATTGATGGATCCCATGCTGTGAAATTAAAAACGGTTAATTCCAGGCTTTACTCCACTTACCCTGTGAGTACTCACGGCGATGCGTTTTTAGAGTGAAAACTCATTTTTTTTTAATTTCCTCGGCGAAGTGCGGACCGGATGTTGATATTACCTAACTTCGCGAAAATACCGCATTGCTTTAGCGTCTGTGGGGTTGGGGGAGGGTCACTTCTTTCGTGCTCTCCAAACGTCCCGCATGGATTATAACTCGATGATAAGCCTTGAATCGCGCGCATGAATCAATTGTTAAGTTAAACTAATCACATCACTGACAGAGATCGACGAAATGGCAAACAAAACACCATATCGATCAGCCACCCTGTTAAATAGTGTAGCATGAATGACAAAGTCAGTTGCATTGCGTAATGTTTTGTCTTGATCAGTAAAATGAGTGTTTCGATTCTTGGTTCATTTAGCTGAAGTTAATGGTCACACAGTCGCGTTGTCATTTACTGGAATCAGATTGTCAGTGGCTTTACAAAGTCCATTCTGGGGGACAACTGAATGCTGGGAACTACATTAACGTTAACATTGGTGTAGGAGAACAATGCAAAGTTGTATTTACAACACAAGAATATCCAAAGGTACACGCTCGAAGGAATTGTTGCTTATAAATTGTAAGGCTGACTGGAGTGTGCAAACACAGACTGAAAATTTTTCTTTGTTTCGTGTTAGTTGAGAGTCACATTCTTAGTTTTAGCAAGTGAATTTCTAATCTGGGGATATTTTCTTGGACTCAAATTGCCCCAAAAATCGAATTTAGAAAGTCGATATAGCAACGAGAAAAATGTCCGCGTCGCTCAAATCCCTAGCCGATCTAGAACCCCGAAGGGCTTTGAGAAAGGCTCACACCTTTTTAGTAAGCTTCTCAAAATCATAAAAATGCCAACCAAAGTAAAACGTTACCATAAAAAAACAAAAAACAAAGTAAGTTCGAAATGTTCTACATGCTCTAAGACCTGCCTTAGCCTTATCGATTGAATGCTGGAGGTGTAACAATCGCTACGTGATTTGCACACATCTCAGTGGAAGACGCCTGGGTAATTTTGTAGCAAAGCTGCTGGGTTAATAATTTCCGTAAAGCTTCTCGGAATTTAGTTGTTATTTTCATGACCATAATTGATGAAATGGCTTTCAGGCCCAGGGACAAGTTTGCCGCGACAAGCTTGGCGACAATGTACCATATGAATGGTTCCGTTTAAATCCCAGACTTGTTTAATTGTCAAGTCGGATGCAAGTTTGATTCAAACGAAACAATTCGCGTGGTACACTTGTCGCGATGATACTTGCAAAAGTAGTACCGTCTTAATCGGTGCTTTGAATTTTTAAAGATTTTAGCGTCAGATAGTGGTTTGGTGACAAAGCAGGATATCAAAGTGACAGTGGCTGATAAAGCAATCTTGGCAGTACTTCCTGATCCAATTATTTGCTACAAGAATGCTATGTACAAGCAACAACAGGTAAATTAAATCTTGTGATTTTTATTTTGCAATATAAACTAGCCGCCTTCCAAGGAGAGCAATGGGCCGGTAAATCTGAGCATGACATTGATTGCAGTAAAATAATAAAAATCTGCCTGCAAATAAATTACTGACGATGTATTCCACGGTTTTTCTTAACTATGGGTATTTATAGATCGTTTTCACTGTCACGCAGCTGGATAAAGTCAAGAAATTGCGATCTTATTGGAAATACATAAAGAAGACACTTCTCCGAGTTTTAGGTCTGTGCGTTTACCCAAACCGCAGATATTCGTCGAAATATTTTGCAGAAATTTACAGAGCTTGGTCGCCATGTTGGTGCACATCTATGGTGCACCAACATGGCGGCCGGAAAATAGTGTAAACAGCTGGAACTTACTTTGGCTATCTAGGCGACTGATTATCTGTACTTAACAAACAAGCATTTACATAAGCACTTTTCCTAATGCTCTAACTTCTAAAAGAGCTACAAATCATGAGATAGGTATATATTTTTCGGCAAATGCGATCGCAGCTTTGTGTCACGCACCGACATAACTCTGAAATTCAAAATGCTCTGATTTCCAGACGAAGCACGCTATTGAGCTGTAAAATTGTAAACAGATATAAATATACGGTCTCTTATGCCCTATGAGGATAAAAACTTTGGTGGCTCTTTAGTTTCGGATTTTAGAAAGCGATTAATCTTTGCGCTAAACTAAGCATTGAGGTGTACAGGTTTTGAGAATTGATCAGCAGCAAGTTAAAGCGTCTTGAAGCAATTTTTGGTGTAATCCATTAGTTATTTCTCATCGCGCCATGAGGCGCATAAGGCTGCAACTGTCTCTCGCCAACTAGCCCTGTCTTGCGCTGCGCCCCTGACTTCCGACCAGCTGGACCATCTCTTTTGCCTGGATTCTTTTTCCACTGTCCTTCTCCATGTGGTTTTAGGTCGTCCCACTTTTCTTTTTCCTTCAGGTTTCCATTCCATCGCCACCATGCAGTCATCCTTCCTCTCCTTTCTGAGCACATGGCCAATCCAATTCCATCTTCTCCTTCGTATTTCTTCACTGATCTTCGTCACACCCGTTATTTGGAAAATTGTGTCGTTTCGGATGCGCTGTGGCCACCAAATTCTTAAAATCCGTCTCAGGCATGTGAACTGAAATCTATCCAGTTTTTTCTCCTCAGCAGCTGTTAGTTTCCATGCTTCACACCCATACAAAAGAACTGGTTGAACCAAGGTCTTAAACAGTTTGATTTTTGTATTCCGACCAATACTCCGTGTGTTCCAGATCTTCCTCAAGTTGAAAAATGCTCCTTGCGCCTTACTTAGACGTTTCTTGATGTCTTCTGTGCCACCACCCTCTTTTGTCACAGTTGCACCCAAATATACAAACTCTTCGACGTCTTCTACTTCCTCTCTTCCAATCATTACTTTGTCTTCTCTTCGTGTATTCATTCTCATCACTTTGCATTTTTGAGCATTCAGTTTCAATCCCACTCTTCCTCAGCTGCATTATCTACCAGTCGGTTGGTCTTGTTCTGTATGTGGTCGTATTTCGATGAAACTAGGACTATATCGTCTGCAAAGTCGAGGTCTTCAAGTGTACTTGTGAAATCCCATCTGATGCCATTTCTATGCCTTTCTGTTGTTCTTCGCATTGTCCAATCAACAGTAAACAGGAACAGAAAGCCTGACATAACACATCCTTGTTTAACGCCAGTGGTGATTTTGAACCATCTTGTTTGTTCTCCTTCGTCTAGTACAGAACACTCAAAATCGTCATACATGATCTTCACCATTCTTATCAACTTGTCAGGGATGCCATAGGCCTTCATAATTCTCCACAGTCCTTCGCGGTGTACAGAGTCAAAGGCTTTTTCGAAATCGACAAAGTGCGCATAGAATGTTGCCTGCCACTCATGGACCTGTTCTATGATGTTACGGAGGATGAATATTTGGTCTATTGTGCTCTTATTCTTTCGAAATCCAGCTTGTTCTTTTCTAAGTATATGGTCTACTCCGTTTTGTATTCTCTCGATGATAACTCTTCCCATTACTTTGCTGGCCACAGGTAGCAATGTCACGCCTCGCCAATTCTTGCACTCTTTCAAATCTCCTCGTTTTGGTATTTTCACTATCAAGCCTTTCTTCCATTGGTCAGGTATTTTCTCCTCATGCCATATTCTATTAAAGAGTCTTGTCAACTCCCTAACTGCCACATCACTATCTGCTTTGTAAAGCTCTGCTGGGATACCGTCGATTCCAGGTGTTTTTCCACTCTTTGTCTTCCTCAGTGCCTGCCTTACTTCTGCTTCCTTTATCACTGTTGTATCCATCTCACTAATTTCGTCTGTCTCTACTTCATTTTCTTCAATTGGGTTTGCCGGGGCCTCCCTGACTAGTACCTCCTCAAAGTGTTCAGCCCATCTTTCGAGTCTGGCATTCCTGTCTTTTATTATCTCGCCCCTCTTGTTCTTAACTGTTGCGACTTGGCGCCACCGCTTGTTGGTGATGTTTTTGGCTGTTTGGTACAGTTCTCTGGTTCTTCCATTCTCTGCGTACTTTTCTGCATCCTTTCCCGCCTGTTCTAACCAAATCCTTTTGTCTTCTCTTGCTCTACGTTTAACCTCTCTGTCTTTCATCTTATACTCTGCTCGTTGCTTGCTTTTTCTCCTCTCTGATTTTGTGCTGTGTATTTTGTCATGGATCATCTGCCGTTGGTCTATTGCTTTCCAGGTTTCCTCACTCAACCATTGCTTGTTTTTCTTCTTCACTCGACCTAGGACTTTTTCTGCGGTTTCTGTGTAAACTTTTTCCATTTGTATGCAGTCTTCGTTGATATTTTCTTCGACCTCTAATACTGCAAATCTGTTGCGCAGTTCGACGTTGAACTTTGATTTGAACATTTCTTTTTCGAGCTTTTGTGTGTCAAATCTTGCATTGGTCTTTACTCTATCTGGGTTTCTGTGTAATTTCAGCTTTATTTTCATAATAAGCAGGTAGTGATCACTGGCTGCATCTGCACCACGGTACACTCTGGTGTCTTCCACAGATCTCCTCCATTCTTTACGGATCATCATGTGATCAATTTGGTTTTGCGTTCTTCCGTCAGGTGACACCCAAGTTGCTTTATGGGTTGTTCGGTGTGGGAAGCATGTTCCTGTGATCACAAGGCCATTCATTGAGCAGAAATCACATAGTCTTTCACCATTATCGTTTATATTACCCAATCCATGTTTCCCCATTATCCCTTCCATGTCTTTGTTGTCATCACCAACTTTTGCGTTCAGGTCTCCCATAACAATGACTATGTCGTGCCTGTTGCATGTATCAAAAGTTGCCTGGAGTTGATCGTAGAAGTCATCCTTCTCATCATCTGTAGATTCATTTGTCGGAGCATACACTTGGATGATTGTTGTATTTTTATAGCGGGAGTAATCCATTGGCCAGGCAAAACTCACAAGCACATTCAGCGACAAAGCGGCAGCTGCTACTGGTTTTCAAAACTGCGTCCAGTTTGATAAGCATTTTGGACAAAACGTAATATAAATTTAATGACTTCAGTTGCTATGAGCTGATGATTGACTTGGAGCGGGACTCCTGGTCAACTGACAACTGAAGCAAACCTTCTAAGAATTATCTCCGTGTGTTACTGCTCCTTTCAATAAACATGCGGAATCTAAAATTCGAAGCTCAACCAACAAATGCGTTTTTCGCTACCGTCAATCAAATGTTCGACGGCTCCTCCCAGCTTCCGACTACTGCCGAGCGCGCCGTAAGCAAATCAAATCGTTGAGCACAGTTCAGACAACATAGTCGGAAGTCGGAAGCTGCGAAAAACGCATTTGTCGGTTGAGAATAAGGGACCTTAAGCAAACCACGACGGCAACGGCAACGAGAACGCCACAAAACAAAAGGTTTAAGGTACGGTAATACGGGCAACATTTTTCTTCAATTTGTCTCGCAACATTGTTGCATTGCAAGTTGAATCCTCTGTTGCACGTATTACCACGTTTGTGGCCAACTTGTCTCGCAACAAAATACAGTGTTGCAAGTCTGCGGAATTTACACGTACAATTGGTCAATCGTGTGTAATTAAAGATGGATCCTTCTTTCATATAATTTAGCGTTTCGAAGAACTTCCACTTCGACTTCTGGCCATTTTTTTCTTAATTTTCCTTGCCAGCAATGTTCACTCAGTATGAAGTTCAGTTTCGTTTCAGATAGCTAGACGAAAAGTTGTATTTTTGCGGCAGTTCTTCCAACCCTTTTTCCTTTTTTGCTGCTTGTTTTGAAGGGACAAGCGAGGTGTCCACAAGACTATGATAACCCTCGAGGTCTTTATACGGAGCAAAGTGATGATTTTAATTTCTGAGAGTTTATACTGGTGTACTTCGAATACAGGCTGTACTGTCTTCACGGTCCGCCATGTTTATTATTATTATTATTATTAGTAGTAGTAGTATTATTATTATTATTATTATTATTATTATTATTTGCCGTGTTGTTGGGCTTCGTGAAAGCCAATCACAAGCGTTGAATTCAAATTTGTTTCGAGACAAGTTGAAGCTTCAGTGGTAATACGAGCAGCAAAACTAAAATTTGTTTCAGAAAGTAGAACTCGAGTCTACTTTGTGCAACATGTTGCCTCAACTTGCAACACTGTATTTTGTTGAGAGACAAGTTGGTCACAAACGTGGTAATACGCGCAACTGAGGGTTTCAACTTGCAATGCAACAATGTTGCGAGGCAATTTGAAGAAAATGTTGCCCGTTTTACCGTACCTTTAAGGTCCCTAATATTGAATTTTAGAGTCCGTGTGTTATTGAAAGGCGCATTAACGCCGGTAAGATGGTCAATTTCATTTCATAACAATAACACATATACTCTAGTCTTTTTACTTTGAAAGAAAATCCTCAATAGATCTATTTCTCTTAGATCAATTTAGACATTTTGTCATGACAGAAGCCCATGACATATACCGTTAACTCCCTCGTTACTTTCGAAATTAGCAGCCTTTGTGGCTCGTTACTTTAGGGGATTCGTTACTTTCGGGGAGCAAAACGCGTTCTATAAAATTTTAACGAAATAAAGGACGGAAATTTGTGAAAACAGTTCTTTGTTCCAGTTTAAATTTATGTTGCCGTGTTGTCAGTGGTTGACAGGAATCGAAATCAAGTCAGATACCGTGAACTGTTTGTACTTCATGAGACACTGCTATGTTAGTCTGCTTTAACAACATCTCAGTGCGTTGTATTAAATGCACGCCTGTTGAAAATGATATTAACTTCAACCAAAGTTTCCTATGATACGTTCCTGTTACATGATGAAAATTCTACGGGTTTTGTTTTAACACGTCGCAACATTACCTGATGAAGTACAAATTTACACTTTACAACGCTTCCTTACGTAAGCGATACCTTTTGTGTTTGTAGAGTACCTTAAATCAAGTTACCTTACATACCTTTCACCTGACTATTGATTGGAAAAACATATATATATACAATTGAAACTTGGTCTCACTATCTTCGGGCTGGGAGGAGAGGTAGGGGTAGGCTTGCTACTTTCGAGGGGGGGGGGGGGGGACTACTTTCGGGATTTAATAGCGCCCACAATTTTTTGACGTTACTTTAATTTTGGGGGTATCTACTTTTGCGACTTTATTTACGGTATAGTATCAACTTACTACGGCCAGTGACGTTACTGTTTGTTTAATCAACAGGTCTATTGTTTGACTTCAGAAGCTAACCTCATTTTACTCGACTGGCTCATCGCAGGACGAATTGCACTGGGAGAAGCCTGGGACATGACCAGGTATAACAAGCGCTTTTAAACACACGGGACAGCCATGGACAATAACAATTAATTAATTAATTAATTACATTGCTCTATGACATTGAAGTTTGTCACTGTCTGTACGCGAAAATGTGTTGCTTGTTGCACTTGGGCCTCGACTGATCAATTGAGTCGCCTTTACTCAGGTTGTATTATCTTTGTGAAAGGGGATGGGTTCGCGGCTAAGTGCATTTTTCATCTTTTCACTGAACCATATGAACTTCAGTAATCACACATATTATAACTTGTTTAGTGACTGGTGCCCAAATTTCAAAGAACATGTAGACCTACGGATTAGCACAGAACATTTCAAATTTAATACTGATTGAGCTCGAATTACTCAGTCGGCCCGAAGGCTTTCTTCTGGTCACACGTGAGCAGGAGGTGCGGTGGCGTCATAGTTAGCACGTTCGACTCCAGATCCGGCAGTCTGGGTTCAAGCCCTGGCCGGGGGACATTTGTGTTGTGTTCTTGGGCAAGACACTTTTAATTACCCTCACAGTGCCTCTCTCCACCCAGGTGTATAAATGGGCACCGGTAAATTTAATGCTGGGGGTAACCCTGCGATGGGCTAGAATCTCATTCAGGGGGAAGTAGAAATACTCGTAGTCGCTTCATGCTACCGTCGGCAGAAACTGGAGATGAGCGCCTGCCCGGATGAGTCACTTGGCTCGCATGCAGACTTTACCTACCTTTGCCAACATGTACGTGGCATCTACTTGCAAATGATTGGTTAATTGATTAACGATGAAATCGGGTTTCTCCTGCGAGTCAGAACATGCAAGTGGAATCATAAAACGGTTTTCGAAGGATGCCATTTCCAGTACGAGTCATCAGCCCGCTTTCCATTGTTTTATAAGAAATGGCATCAAATGGACAATTGTTACTGGTTGCTGACACATGTACCATGCCGCAAAACCATCGATCCCATTATTTTAAATAATGTTACACTAGCTACGTCAAGTGTAAAATTTTAATTTTATGTTCTTAGCTTTGTAAGCGAAAGCAAGGTCTACATCGATGGAAGCTTAGTTTATGGAGACGCCATCAATCTTGATCGTGACCACGGAAGGAATAAAAGAGAACACTCTATTAAAGAGTCTTTGCAACACACTAAGGTAAGACAATATGCGGCAGTAATATTCTGTTCAACCGACTGTTCAACCTAATCTGAAAAGGACGAGAGGGAGTGGGATCGACTCGCCCCAGTCTGCGCCAGTCAGAGGAGGGCGATGCGAACGTGCATTACTTGGTATCCGATCCCCTCTCTTCGATTCAGTGTTCACGTTGCAAAAATTTAAAAAAACATGGACTTGAGGTTAGGGATTGAAAACAATATGACAAACGCTGCAAATTTTAAAATCACTTGCGAATGCAAGCACTTTACATAGATAATCGCGTTCACAGGTTCTACAAAATATCAAGACATAAGCGATTAATAAAAAAGAAAAAAAATGAGTTATTTATCCCGTGATTTTATTCATCATTCCGTAACTTAATTTTTTGTGGTGACAATATAGAACAGCACTCTTAAAAGTGTTCCATTGTGGCTTGCTTTCTGCATGGCAAAATATAATACATTGTTGTTGTGCTTAATTGTGCCTCTATGGCTATCTATGAAGTTACTGATTATCACGAATGTTTGTCAGGTTCTCGGAAACTGTGTATTTATTGGACCATATTTCTCAGAGCTTAAGTGGACAATTCTAAACAAAGTTAACGAGATATCAGGTGACTGCACATATGACAAGATACTTTATACTGAATATATTTAACGAATAAAGAAGCCTAATCCGTGTATTGCACTGTGATAAAACACTCAGGACATTTGAGAACTCGAGGGAAATGTAGAAAACACGAGCCGCACGCGAGTGTTTTCTACATTTCTCGAGTGTTCTCAAATGTCCTGAGTGTTTTATCACAGTGCAATACACGGATTAGGCTTCTTCATTTGCTTTATGATATATATATTTTACGCGCGCAAAACAATAAAACACGCTTTTTCTATTTTTTATACTCTGATAAAACATGGGTTTTTGACCAATCAGAGCGCGCGCAGGGGTAATTTAACTTTATTATATTATTTCCATTTGTAATATGCCTTTACCATTGTCCATATCTAGGTGACGAGGCCAGTAATGGTTTAACTGTTTCAGCGAGTGTTTTAAATCAACCACTATGTGATGGAATAGTGATAAAGCTCCTTGCCGCACAGACCACAGAACAGGTACGCATGCCTTAAGGCGGGGGTAAACATGAATAGGCGTGAAATTTGAACTGATATAAAAAAGGAAATTGTTAGGATTAAGATGGGTTGGAAACACTGCCAGACAGTTGACCCCCGCAAAAGAGAGCCCCAGGTTGCTAGGGGACTGTTTGGTATCCGTCTACTAATTCTTCACTTCAAATTTCAATTTTCCAAATCCATCAAATCTTCAACATTTCACATTTTCCTCAATTTAACCTATCCTTTGAGAAAAAATATCTCTTTCCCAAAATGCCCAAGAATCACTCAAAAATTTACACAAAACCGCCAAACAGTGGTTAATGAGATAAGCAGAGAGATTTAGTGTCGCTTGAAACGTGACCGAGATATTGGCAGAAAGGACGTGTTAAGCGACCTCAAAACAGCTTTCACGTTTACCCCCGCCTTAAGAGGAGTGGGGCTAGAAATGAACCTTCCGGGGTGAACCTCATTACCCATAATTAGAAGAAAAGCTGAAAATGATTGTCATTGTCCGCGTACCCGCTTGGACAAGTCCATCTGAATATCAAACCATATGAACCAAATGAAACGGTTCACACCATTTGACTTTTATCCCGGAGAATTAAATCCTAAACAAAGTGGGCTGTCCACAAATTGGAACTATGCGTATTTTTTCCTCGAAAAGGTCATTTTCTACTGCAGGACTTCGACGGAGTGTTTCGTTGTGTTTCTTTGCAAACGCACTTTATTTACTATCACAGGTCCTCTCTCCGCTCAGGAATATAAATGAGTAATGCAAACTGCAAACCTCATACAAAGCCTCTCTTTAGCCTTGTCACGGAAAGAAACAGTGCATAATGAACCCAAAGAAAGTCTTGCTATGAGTAGCACCGGGAACCGCGAGAGAAACACGCGCGAGGCGAGGCGAGACGAGCCGGCGCAAGTTAACCCCCCCCCCCCCCCCATCCCCTAGGTGCTTTAGACAACCGGATTAGCCATCTGACGTATTTGGTCCTTAACAAGGCTTCAACAAAGTCTCCCATGGTGAGTCATATTAAGCTGTCACTATTGAATCTTCCTGGTTTCTTTTTCTCTCTTGTAGGCTCGCTCATTTTTCAGAAGATTGATTGAAGACACCACAAGTTGGTTCAGGGGTAATCCTCTGGAGAAATAGTGTGGAACGAAGATGAGAGAACATAGTAAAGAGGAAGACTTGAAAGATTCTTTAAAATCGAGTGCAAGCGATCGATCGAGACAACAAATTCAACAACAAGTTTACAAGACAACAAATTCTGAAACTTGTTGAACACTGTAATATTAAATATTCCAACTGCAGCTGATACAGCCGTCCAAGTCCTAAATATCTACCATTTAGGACAAGTTAAAGCATCGTTTTCATATCAAGTCAGCTACTTAGACAAACTCAGTTTTGACTCAACATACGTCAAAAGACATTAAACAACTCGCACGCACTCTGCCACTCATGTGCAATCCCTATGAGCTGATCCATGATTCAACTCGCGTGCGCTCCCAGCCCATTTGGCGAAGCAGTACCATTCTGTCAAGTACTGGTTGTAGCACTCGTAAAGTTTCCAGTTTTGTGTTATCTATTAAAAGAATCGAGGTAACACTAACCAGGTTCAGTCCGGTCTCCGAGATTGATACCATCAACTGGTACTGCCAAGAAAGAAAAATAGAAAACCGGGTTTTCCCGGACCAGAGACTCATGCGCACTCGCTAAAACTTGGGTCAAACGTATCACCCCAGTTAGCTTCATACCTACACCCCAGTTTACGGAGAAGTTCAGTAAACTGCGGTACCTAATTATCGGCAACTTCGAACGGCATTCTGGCAAAAGCTGGAGACGTGCAAGAACAATACTTCGCTTAAATAAATAGTTATCTACGCATGCAATTTTGAACAACTCACTGAAAGAGGTCGGGTAAGAGAATACATCTCCTTCACATCAAAAGGCAGAGTTGAATGCATAGTTTTGTAAGCTTCTAAGTGCGCACTTGATGAGCTTTAATAATAATAATAATAATAATAATGATGATGATGATGATGATGATGATAATAATAATAATACATCACTTATATAGCTCAACGCTTCTCAAAGATCCAGCGGCGTTTTACAATAAAGGTGGTAGCTTAAAGCAAACCTTTTCTAAATTACATGTAAAAGTTCATTAAAGAGAAGCCTGAAAAGTGTGATGGGCTGAAGTTCTTCCCTAGGTAGGCGGAAATATATTTTTGACGCAAGCCGGGGTAGCTGAGATACATCTAAGAAAGTCTGAAAATGAGTCGTGGAAAATCAAACATTAAATATAGTGCACCTTCAAAACAACATTCTACTTTGCGTCGGTTTCTGCCTTTATATTCTTCATTTTAATTGTGAAGCCGATTAGATCACTATTGATCCAACGTCTACAGGCAGGATCATCGTTCCGGTTGCTTGCTTTTAAAATGTTTTATTAATTTTGGGTAGCCGCATATTATACTTCAATCTTTTTTTGCTTTTCGTGTGGCTTTTGGGTCAACACGATGTCCATACCGTGAATTGCCACTTATAAGCCCTGGGCTCAGTCATACAACTTCGTAAGAAAAACCTGTTTTGATTACCATGTGCAGCTATAGCTCGTTTCGAAACGGGGTTTCTATTTGGGCTATAAACGCTCTGGGATATAAACTCCTCCGTTTATAACCCCATCTAAAAGATGATTACGAAGTTGTATAACCGAGCCCAAGGCTTACGTACAAGCGGAAATTTATGGTAAACCTTGAAACCCGGGACTTGAAAACATCATAATAGAACGAACTTAAAACAAGGAAAGCTAAAGTGGGGGGGGGGGAGCTTATATCCTGGGGGGAGGGGGCTTATAACCTAATGTATTTATGGTTTACAGGTAGATGGGCGTATGATATGAGCTCAATAAATATTATTATTATTATCCAACTCTGCTTCGTAGAGTACAAGTAACGCGCGAAACGAGTACAAATATCACACGTTATTATTCAACAAATTGTAACACTATCCAAATTTAGTAAATTCTCAGCTCCGACTATTACATTTCTAGCTTTTTGATTGGCTAAAAAACTCCGACTATGAGCCAATAGTCGGAGTTTTACGTCATATGGAAAATAGTGCGCCAAGTTTAAAAATTTTCCGCACGAAGTTTTTAACTTCAGCCCTCTATAATGGCGGAAATAAAAATCGGCGGCAAAACCCGGTTTGAGAATTTACTGAAACAATTATTCCATTCGCCCTTGTTGGATATGAAGTGATTATAACCAACTCGCGCTACGCGCTCGTTGGTTATTTTATCACTTCATATCCAACTCGGGCTCATGGATTAATTGTTATATGGTCATGATGCTCTCGATATCTGTCATCCGTAGGTAACAGATATCCGGTGGTATACGTAGCTTCGTACATGGGAAGAAAAAGTGAAGTGAGAAAATGTCGACAGAGAGATTTAAAAATGTTAGGCTGTTTTGTTAAATTTGTTGAATAATAAAACAATTATCCTACTCAATCTCGCGGAATATCGACTGATTTTAGCCGACTCGGCCTACGGCCTCGTCGGCTAAGTATCAGACGATATTCCGCGCGATTTCGCAGGATAATTGTTAAATATTTGTACTCGTCTTATTTCTACCGGCCACGTCAAGGTTAACAACTTGGCAAGTTAGAATTTTGGTAAAAGAAATCGCTGGATAATAAGCCTCTAATAAACCTATATATTAGACGTTTTGATGTGTAGTATCGCTGAGAATTTTTACTCGTTGTTTATAATTGCACTCGCCCTACGGGCTCGTCAAAATACGGCAAAACTCGTAAAAATACCCAGTGATACTACACGCCAAAAACTTCTAATAAGATATATTTACTATTATTATTATTATTATTATTATTATTATTATTATCATTATTATCATTATTATCATTATTATCATCATTATCATTACAACCGGGAAGGCTTTAAGCGAGAAGGGGAATTTACGCTCGTATTTCAAGCTTGCGCTACCTGTGATAAGGATTATAGCGCAAAATAGAGCTGGAGCCAGACTTTTGTTCCAGGGCTTTTCTTTTTTGGATATAAACAGCCTCATTGTCACAGTCTCTTTATAGCATCCGTCTGGTAGACCGGTAAAAGAAAGTCCCTGAGGCTGAGGAAGACTGAGAAGTTCGACTGCTGTGTAACTGGTCACTCAAAAGAAGAGGCTCGATGGAACTGGCCTCGCGAGGGAAAAAAAGAACGCCTGATGGTAGGTTAGCGCGAGGGTGAAAAAAGAGAGAAAAAACCGGGTCTCCTACTAGTCTGCATAAATCCCGGGTTAAATGGTGGGATTACGCCCACGAAGTTTGTTGCGCGTGAAATTCCGCCAGCTTTGATACGCTAAAAACCCCGCGGCCGAGTATCAGCGCGATTACATGTGCAAGACGCGATACGACAGCGCAAAACCACGCGCGAGAGAGAACGTGGAGCGCGATAAAGATTTCATATGACACACGGCTGAACCTTGACCTTTCCAGTTATTGTGATTTCTCAAAATAAAGGATCACTGTTTTCCTTGTGCGAGCCAATCTACGATGCAAGGTTTTCTTTGCCATCGAATCTGTACATATACCCACCGTCCTTACGATTTCAAAAGCGAACCATATGATATGTAAACCAACAAGTCTGTTTGTTTTCCAAGAGCGGAAGAGATGTTCCCACTGCACCTCCGTCTACGTTTATTCCTAGCGGTCGTATCTCTTCTTCTTTGGCAACGGCCTCACAGTTTCAGCGCATCGACTGCCAAGCAAGAAAGAGCAAGAATTAGAACGCTACCTCAAAACTGCGCAAACGGATTTTTGCAACCCAGGGTTTGTCCAATAGATGATACACAACACATCTCATCGGACTCGGTGTTTCGGTTAGTGAAACTAAACGGAGTGAAAGTTGGTCATGTTCATGAAATGAACCTTACTGGCAGTAAAACGCATCGCGTTGTGACGCGCAGTTTACAGCCGTTGCTGTTTGAGATACCTGAGTTTCTCAGCCACAAAGAGTGCAATCGCTTCATACAGCTCACGCAAGAAAGGCACCTCGCAGATAGCGAGACTGTGTTTGGAAGAGGAGGAGGTATCGATAGGAGAGAGTTTGAAAGGAAGTTGAGTAGAAAAAATCTGACTTTCGAGAGAAGGGTGTTCTGTAAGTCCCTCGAACGGCCATGTAACGATCTAAACAGCGACGGGAAAATTAGTGTACAAGAATTCGTAGAGTATATGGATTATTACAAGCACATTCATCCCACAAAAGAAGATGCTTCGCCAATCTTCGGACTCTTGGATCTTGATTCGGACGGATATGTTGTTTACGAAGAGTGTTCTAACACGACATTGGGTTCTTTTGTGGAGTTTCTTTATCACATCGAGAAGCTCAAATCCAATCCTCGATATTCTATTCGATTTAGTGAGTCCACATCGCTACCTATGGACAAGCCGATTATAAAGCGCTTGCAGGAGAGAATAGTGAAATTAACAGGGCTCTCAAAAACGTTGATTGAGAAAAGTGAACCAATTCAGGTAAGTTTTACGCAGATGATTGCGTGACTTAATCACGCCATGGTAATGTCACACGCTTACAACGCAGGCTATCTTTTGGCCAAATCATGTAATTGCATATATATAGGCTGTAAGAGGCCTGCCAAATTTTTCAAAAAAAAGAAAAGAAAAAAAATTAACACTTATCCTCTGTTTTATATGCGAGTTAGAAGTCTGGAAAATTGAAAAAGGCGTATTTGGGTGTTTAGTGTTGAATGCAAACCAACTGCTCTCAGGGAGTGTTAAATCAAGAGAAGATCATCACGCGAGAAAATCCGGTATTTTTGGAAACTTAAAGGAGCGCATATTGGGTTATTTTGGCCGCATACAAAATTACCTTTAAATTGAAGGAAACCTGAAAACATTAGTTTTCTAAGATAGAAAAACACCAAAGAGATAATAATAAACAATAAAGGAACAAGGATGGTTAAGGATGGAGAAGATTGACGCGGATTACAAACGGTTACATGTTACTTATAACCACTCTATATCAGTTGATACCAAAATCATGGTATCAAAAAACTGCCCAATCATTGGTGAACAAGTTGCTGTCAATTTTATGGCACAATAGGTTACCAATTTTAGCTTTAAGCGCTTATAACTCAAAAACGAACTCGGTGACCCCCATTTTTTATTATCGAATTGTAGTTAACATGTTAAGATGCAACTTTTTGCAAAGTTTAAAAAAATTCTACGGAGCGGGTTCAGAATTTTCGAAAAGTTAAGGTGGCTCTGAACTCCCTCCGTGGAATGTACTCCTGTGTTCCGTGTCCTCTTCAGGAAATGCCGCTGACCATCCAGCAGAGATCTTCAATACTTGGATTGAGAATCTTATTTCAAAAAGTCGCTCCAGAAATCTATGATGAAATTAATTATGTCGATATTACTTTGATTCTATTTCCGATTTACAGGTAGTGCGGTACTCTGTGTTTGGCCATTACAACGCGCATTATGACACATCAGACGGATCTGGGGGCAAAAAAGAATGTTGCATCAGAAACGATGACATCCACTGTCACTTATGCAGGTTTGTGTCTGACAGTTAAATTTTAATTTTTTTTTGAAGGTGTCCCAGCAACGTCGTCAAAGTAACAGTTGCAGCTTAAGGCGGGGGTAAACATGAATAGGGGTGAAATTTGAAGTAATATTAAAAGGAAATTGTTAGGATTAAGATGGGTTGGAAACACTTGACAGTTGATGCCCGCAACAGAGAGCCCCAAGTTGGTATCCGTCTACTAATTCTTCACTTTTTCACTTTTTTTTCAATTTTCCAAATCCATCAAATTTTCTACATTTCACATTTTCCTCAATTTAACCTATCCGTTGAGAAAAAATATCTCTTTCCCAGAATGCCCAAAAATCACCCAAACATTTACACAAAACCACCAAACAGTGGTTAATGAAATGAGCAGAGAGATTTAGTGTCGCTTGAAACGTGACCGAGATATTGGCAGAAAGACCGTGTTAAGCGACGCCAAAACAGCCTCTACGTGTAACTCCGCCTTAAGAGCCAAACATACAAAAGAACATTAGTCTTTGTGAAATAGATGAGCCGGCTCAGTGTTAGAAATAAATAATTGCCATCCTTATATTTTTACGCCGTCACTAGGAGCGTACAACTCCTATACTATCTCACGGAATTTTTACAGACCGGTCTATTTTTAGGCTTCTTTTCCCGCGAAATAGGTCAGTTCCGGTCTACACGAGCGCGCATTGGTAAGGAAAAAATGGCGGCCTCAGGTGGTCATGCAGACTTAGTCTTCCGGTGAAATGATGACGTCAGTTAAAAATTAAGTCCGTGCTTGTGATTGGTCGCTGAGGTTTCTGCAGGGGTCTGAATTTTCGGTAAATTCGATCTAAAAATAGATCGGTCTGTAGCCTGCGAAAACAGCTGTCCGTCTTCGCTCCCGGCCCGAGTGGCGTCACTCGAGGGACCGCTGTTTTCGCAGGCTAATTGGTCTGTGAAAACGCCCTGACAGGAATATGGAGTAGTTGCACGCTCTTAGTGATGGGCTCGTGACCATGAGTGATATTTTAATTCTACTCGCGTGAAGGCTCTGAGAATTTTCAAATATTTCTCGTATTGTACTCGCATTTATAAGAGAAGCAATACTTATTTCCCAGGTTCATAACTATACTCCTGTACTTGAACGACGTGGCTAAAGGAGGGGAAACGGCTTTTCCTGTGGCGGACGATGCCAAACGATACTACGTCAGAAACTTCTCCTTGACCCTGAACGAAAAATGCCAAGAGGCTAACTTGCTGATCAAACCGAGGAAAGGGACCGCAGTCATGTGGTACAATCATCTCCTAGAGCATGACGGGGCGACCCACATGGGCGCCATCGATTGGTTGTCTTTGCACGGTGGGTGTGACGTCATTGAAGGTGTTAAGTGGATTGCAAACGTTTGGCTAAACGCACCCTCGAAGGAAAGGACGAATACTTAACTTGAATCGAAAGAGGAGAATGGGTAATAGAGTAACGCACCCCCCCCCCCCCCCCCCGCCTTTAGGCCTTCTTCCGAATGGAATCCCTCTCAATCTGACGATTAGTGATTGGTGATTAGCCTCGTTGACATGCCGCTTAGAAGTCTGCTGAATAAGAATTGAATGTCTACTAAACGCCTAATACTTTTAAAAAAGATCCACTTCTACGCCGAGGGGATTCTCGAAAATATTGCAGCAAGATAGAACCATATCCCCTTTCAGTTTCTATAGGAGCTATGATAGGCGTTTTTCCCTTACCGTGAGTTGTCTTAAGCAGGAAAACAGCTAATATCCTGGATTAGTGTCAGCTTCGAACTTTGTTCATCAATAATTGTAAAAAATGATTTATGTCGCGGTTTACTTGTCCTACGTTTATTTGCGATTTACATGTAAAAATAAAAGCTTCAAAATTTACATTGTAAAATTCAGTAAAACAACTAAAAATCCCGATTATTATCACTGATTTTCTTTCAACAATAACAGCAACAACAAATTTATTGAATATTAAATATAACAATTACATTACATGTAGTTTCCCCCGCAAATAGCTTACAACCTAATCGAGGCGGGGAGATCTAAGGACATTTTAGAAGTACAAGGTTTTTTTACAGATGGGCTAAATAACAATGAAGACACTAGAATAAACTAACATAAAATAAAGCAAGTACATCAAAATTACAAAAAGAGGCTAACCCAAAGTATTAAATAGCTTAATAAGACGGGAGACTTCGACATAATCATCTTCTGACCGCAAGAAATTTACTAATTTTGTAGCGATTTAGTAACTTTCAAAATTAACTCGGCAACAAGTCCGTTAGTATCGTAGTAGTAGCACTCGCGACGGCTCGTCCTGTGAGCACACATGGCTAGACCCTGAGTGTTTTTACTTGAGGTAACCAGCAGGACAGGCGTGTGCAACGCGTGGACACGCGTGTACAACACGCACGCCTCGCACTCGTGAGAATCACGCAACCTTGGGACGCGGGCTCATAGCCCATTGCAGAAACGTGAGAGGACTGGGACGAGTTTCTTATATTGATTAGATTGAAAATCTAAATATTTCAACTAAAATGTTACTGAATGAAAAGCTACCCAGCCAAGTTTGAGAGTTTTCAGTGGAAAATTGTTCAAATGGGACAATCTCAAAAGTTGCAAAATTCCATACAAATCCTTATAATTTTGTGGCTTGTCTACCCAATCCATACAAACTCTCTATTTTAGGTGATATTTGAAGAGCTACCATTTTGCAATTTTCCTTCTCTAAATACTTCTATTCTTGGTAAATACTCTCAAATTTAGTTGATCTTTCATTTGAATATCTTAGTTTTTCAAACAAACGGAAAACAATCATACTCTTTCCCAGTCCTCTCACGTTTCTGCAATTCCTTCCCGCACCGAGACATACGGTGCGAAAATATTTTTAATATAGGTTCCTTTCTGCAGGAAAAATAACTTCTGTATGGGTCGACACGCAAACCTTCCCCGCAAGTGGATAGGAGCGTTGCGGGACGTTGGGAAAAATAAACACAAGAGAGCGAGGATGTAGTGTCCTTAGGCTCGTCACGTAACGCTCCAGGAGCGTCGCGTGACGAGCCTAAAATAGCCTGCCGAAACAGCCGTCCATCTTCGGGCCGGGAGCGACGAAGGACGGCTGTTTTCGTAGCCTGCGAAAACAGCCGTCCTTCTCGCGAAACGCCACTCGGGCCGGAAGCGAAGAAGGACGGCTGTTTTCGCAGGCTACTGTACTGTTTTCGCAGGCTAGCTGCGAAGGAGACTAGCGAAGACGTTACGCTGTCGGATATCGGGTATCAAATCACAGACTGAAGAGAACAACCAGTGTTTGTTTACAGTGAATTTGAACACAACAAGCTATTGTAGCGCACTTCATATAGGTGATATCTTTGTCTATCCGGGCCACTTTTTAGCAGATTTAGGTTGTGCCATGGCCGTCTTCTTCCGATCCTGTTTCTTTTTTCTTCTTATGATATGCCATTTTCCCTCACTACTCGGTACGCCGGATGTAACAGCTATCAAAGGTGAAACGTGTTCTGTGCGCGGACCCTCGGTCTTTGGAAACGGTGAAGAAGAGACTCCGTGCTTTAAAGATCGGCTGTATTCATCGTTTTCCGATGTCAGGCTACCCAGACGTGATGCTGTCGCTGTGGGCCATGTGCAAAGCATTCAACTGGGTGAAGAGAAAAGCGTGCAGCTCAAAACCCGGAGCGTGGAACCGCCAATATTCGAAATCCCAGACTTGCTAAGCGGCGAGGAATGTGATCATTTGGTGGGACTGGCGAAAAGGAATGGCTTTGAAGAGAGTGAAACTTCGACGAGGTCGAAACGACGTGTCACAAGGGAGGGAACGAACGCCACTTTAACAGAGGAACATATGAAGAAGTACTGCAAGAAAATCAGTCGTTATGACGACAATAAGGACGGCAACATAACGATGATGGAGTTCGCAGGATACGTTTACCACATCACGAGAATGCTCGTGCGTACGAGCGATTTATGGACCGTGTATGAAACATTGCTTCCCGAAGGAGCGCGCGTTATCACGTACGAGAACTGCACGAAGGTAAACCGGACGCAGTTTGTGGAGTTCGTCTTCCAACTGTTCAACATCAACCGCCTGAGATATTACAAGGCCAGGTACAGCGAACACTCCTGGATAGAACTGAACGATGAAGCTGATAAAGATCCAGTTCTAAAGCGAGTGAAGAAAAGAATTACAGAGGTTACTCAGATGTCTGTGTTACAGATTGAGCATAGCGAAGCTTTACAGGTTAGAATTAGTGTAGTTTAAAACTTATTCAGCTTTATAAACAAATCAATATACTATTGTCATGCTATAAAAGCGTGACATACACATGAAAGACCTCTTTCTGTTGATGAAATTTGAGTCTACGATCTGGACACGTTGCAAATTTCACGTGACAGCAGCGTTACACTGCGTATGCGCACCATAGCTATGGAGGAATATAGCTTTGCATTTCATCCGTGGTTGTGGCATGATTCTCCATAGTGTCTAAGACGCCTGTTCACAGCCAAATTTCTCAAAGTTTTTAGCGTTATAATAAGCCATTTCCGAATTACCTTTAGCCTCTTTCTCAAAGCGAGTCTTGGTGCTCATCCTTTCATATGAAAATGAGATTTCATTCACATGCAAATTAAACTCATTTTCATATGAATGGTTGTGCACCAGGCCTCGCTTTGAAAGAGAGGCTTTAGGTAACTCGGAAATGGTCTATTCGACAGCCTTAAAAAAGTAGAGAAGAAGAATAAACGTTTTACACCCACATACCCGGCCTGGGCCAGAGATGACGTTTTTTTTAGCGGCGATGTTGCCGGGAATTGCGTATCACGCTTTAGTAGATTAACCGCTCCTCGCGAAAAAGAGGAAAAAAAAATCTTGCATGCACTACACCGCTTTCTACAACCTCGTTACCAGGGCTTTTCCCTTTCCCTTTTCCCGCGACTTAGAGAAAGACGATAAAGACGCTTCTAAACGCGGTCGCTAGACACTTTAATCTGCCGAATCATTCTAAGCAACATATGGCAGTCTGCGGCCTCTCCCTACATCAAGGAAGCACAGAAAGCCGCAAAACTCTTGAACAAAAATTTATTTTTCAAATCGGCACTCTTAATCCTCATGGTATCAACGAACGCTTTTCATTCAACTAATTCATTCTGTTGTTTTCCACGTTGCCAGGCACCAACCAATAGCGTAGCTCCAGATTTCTATATATAAACCACACACAACCCACAATTCCTTGATTGGGTAACGCTTGAAACGTCAGCTTCCGAATCTCTTTACGGTGGCCAATTCACATTATCAACCCAGTTGATAAAACCAAATTATCTTTTCCCGTAGAGATTGAACGAGGTTTCATGTTATACGTAGCCTCCTTAGGTTCGTCGAGCAATTTTCCTCCCCCAGGAAGATTGCGTGACGAGCCCAACTTCTATGCATAACGTAGAAGGCTACGTTATGCGTAGTTTTACGAATCACGTGAGAATGTTCCAATTAGCAGTTCCTTTAGATGTTGAATGCTACAGTGTTGTGGTTTGCCTTTTCACAGGTTGTGAAATACCAGCGAGGTGGACATTACCACGCCCATTATGACTCTACTGTGAGTAAGGAGACGACGGAGAAGAGATGCTGCGGGAAATTTGAGGACATCAGCCAAAGCACGTGTCTCTTATGCAGGTGATTTTGAAACTCAATAACTTAAACGTGCTCTACAGTTAACCAAATTGAGAAGCGCTGTGGAAAGAACATCTGCGACTTGGACGGTTCGGTTTTGCGTGCAATATCAAAGTTTTCGTGTATAATTTATGAAGTCTAGGCTTGCAACTCCGATCGACCAAGACTCGTGCCTTGACATGTGACTTGCATTCGCTGTGGTCGAGACTAAACTGATAAGCCGCCGCGGCGCTGCCGGCAATTTTTTAACCGCTGACCACCCGACGTAGCCTGTCCACAGACCCTCTATTTTGTCTTGAGTTTGTCGAGATAGCTAACTATTAACCGGAAACGCAAGGGGATGGCCCCGGGGAAAGACAAAAATAGAAAGTCAACGCAACTTGCGAGAAGGGCAAAAAAAGCAACTTCGTCAAGCCACCCTTTGCAAGTTTTTGCGGAACTACTTGCTTCTCCATTCAGTCAGGCCTTCATATTGCAGTAATAACTCTAAATGTGTTTTTACCAAGGGCACGGAATGCACGCTCTATGCTTGTGCCATATTCCCCGCACCAAAAATCGTTTCATATTGCAAACGACTAATTTTCCGATTTTCATATTGTCCAGGTACATCACCATTTTGTTTTTCCTAAACAACGTCACAGAAGGAGGAGAAACCGCATTTCCAGTCGCAGATCGCGAAGAACTATTCGCGGAGAAAAATTATTCGACAAATCTCAGTAGAAACTGTAACAGGGCGAGCTTGGTTGTAAAGCCGGTGAAGGGAAGCGCTCTGTTGTGGTACAACAATGTCCTGGACGAGGAATCTGGAAAGATGGGCGAAGTCGATATGCTAACCTTACATGGAGGATGCGATGTCATCCAGGGTGAAAAGTGGATCGCTAACTTGTGGATCAATGCTCCTCGAGGTGATCAAACTGTGTGACTGATCTTTATGAACTGAACAGGCCGTTCTCCGCATTTTCTCTCTCGCTCTGACTGTGTATTTGTTCTAAAATGACCCAACGCATAGCACTACTTAAAGCTTAGCGAAACCTAATTTGATTTGCTTCTAACCCTTTCTAAACAGTTTTTTTTGCCGGATCACGGAATCCTGATACGCAAGCTGACATGTTTTGTTGGTAAGATAAAATACGTTTACAATCTGGTGCTAATTATCTGGTATTCATCGGCTGGTCTACTTGAGACTTACAGGCACGTGCCTCCGATTTCTATTATTCCTAGACTCCCCCAATCACGCAGCTTAAAAATAGGAGAAACTGTCACAGAATTAAAAAGTCACACAATATGACAGGAACTTTCACGACAGTGTAGGAACGAAGCACTGCAAACAATAACGACGAGGATGATGAAGAGGATAAACGACAACGGACAACAACAACTGCAAATTTATCTTAATTGCTATTAAACCAAAGTTTTGAAACGCTTGTCATCCAATGCTAGTATATTTAGCTCTGCTATGATTTTAAGCTGGGGGAGAGGGGAATTAAGCGGAAGGGTACTATTTACTCCATTCCCCGAGTCGTTTAGTAACAGCCCGTACGCCACGATTTGGCAAATCCACAAACAAGCTTTCCAAACAAAAAGAGGGCGTAGAAAGGCGTTTTCATCGCAGCGCCTTGGCAATTGTCATACGGTCACCGTGTAAATACGGTCTTTTCATGAGACGTGAAATTTTCGCATGCAGATAAGACAAGTACAAGATGCGCTAGTATATAAACGTTTCAAGAACGAGTTGGATTGAGTGAAAAGTGGATTGCTAACTCGTGGATCAATGCACCTCGGATCCACAAGTTAGCACACACGACACATGACATTACATAAAAGACGTGGGCATCGCATAAAGCTGAAAAAAAGATCAGCATTATTCCCGTAACATTCGGGATGACCTTTGTTAGCATTATCTAGCCTTTCCCGTACATTTTATAGAATTTCTCCAAGATACCCGTGATTGAGTGAAGGGCTGTGTCATACTTTATTAAAATTGGCACAACAAATTCCTTACACCTTGCACTTTCGTGAACTTTTAATTCTTCACAATTTTTTCAAGCAAAATTGTCACAACATGCATTCACAAGGGGACGGTTTTGTATGAGAATGAAGAAATCATTCACTATCAAATTCTCAAAAATAACATTACAAAACGTGCCAAAAGTTAGTATTAAGTTAGCATTTTAGGCGAATTAAGGGTGCGTCCCTTTATCAGTGATTCAAGATCTGTCTGGATCATGGTGCATTAAAGGAGCTGATGTATCCACTCTGGTCACAGATTCATTTGTTTCTTCAATGCAGTATGATCCAGACAGATCTTGGATCATTGATCTTGATCCAGATTAACCCAAAGGAATGCACCCTAAACCTAGACTATTCAATGAAGTGGTAGCAAATCCTAGTAGCAGAAAGGTCTTTTTTTTTGAGGTATAAGAAAAGACTTGTATGTGAGAGGGCCGAGGGTCAACATTTCAGTAAAAGTTGTCATGTTAGAGGTTGATCCCCCAGGCAGAGCTTTCCTGTGTGAAAATTGGTTTCTGACCGATTTGGACAGTAACTGCGTGACTACTGTATTGCCTTTCTTCCTCTTCCTCTTCCCTTGCCAAACCAGCTTTTCCTCTCATTTAACTGCAGAACATTAGACATTGGCCGTGAATTTAAACTGGATTCACCAGGCTTGGAGTCATTGCCACTAGCCGCTGCCACAGGTGCTTGAGGGCGTGATGCATCAGCTGAACTTTTGACAAACGCCCTAGTAACAGGACATGCCCCACTGATCATATCACTAGTATTTATCGCCACTTTCAGATCTATCACATTGGAAAATCTTACTCTTAGTGGCTGAGTATTGTTAACGTTGCCTTTCATCAGTTTCACAGATGTGTCAGTCACTTCAAGCCCAAAATGAGTACAGAAATCGCAAGCCTCTTGCACGTTATTGAAATTCAATACTTCAACCAATAACATGACGGGAAGGCAAGCATTACGACTGAAATACGCTGTGTTGACAGAAGCAAGAGCGTTAATTCTCACATGGTTGAAGTGCTTATGAATGGCACAGCATGCTAAATATGGCAGCTTCTTGACCAAACGAAAGAATCGAACAAAGTTTTTAAGCATGAAAGTGAAAGCGATGTCCAAAGCTAACCGAAATAGGAAGCTGTTCTTGACTCCTTCAGGCATCGTTATCGCGCGATTTAAAGCCTCAAAAGAACCAAGATTGTGTAAAAGGTAATAGGCTTCAAACTCGGCCCTTGTGTCTTTGTATGCAGAAGGCCATTCTGTTTCATAAAAGCACAAAAGCCTTTTCAGACATTCTGATGTATGATCGTTGTTGATTTTTGGATCAAACACATCCACTGGACTCTCACACAGCTTGTAGCCGGATAAAATGTGAAACCTGCAAGCTTTCTCAAAGATTTCCACTACGGGCTTTCCAGTGATTCTTTGAACTACCAAGTCTTGTCTTATAGCTCTCATTCTGTCAAACACAAACCAGTAAATCATTTGCCACGGGTAGACCGAATCTTTGGAAACAATTTCTTCAATCAAGTAATTCATCGTCTTTAAAAGCACGTTAGCTGGTCGGAGATCTGAGGGATCAATGGATTTTCCAGCTGCAGATCGTGAAAACTCTTTAACCACTGCCCGGGAATCTGCTTTCAGTTTGTCTTGTTGGGAAGAGCTGTTGGACGTTGGACAAGTGAAGGCAATTGTCTCAAAGAAGTGAAGTCTCCGCTGTTTCTCTCGAGATGCGATTTCCCGTGTAGGGCACATCTGCGTGCATGTTCCCTGAATGAAACTTTTGCTTGATTCTGTCATTTTAGCAGAGATAAACTCAGTTTACAAAGAGTAACACAAATTAGTGCCAACGGTCCGCCATTTTGAATGTATTTTATGAAAGAAGTCCGCTCTCAATTTCAGCGCCTGCGTGCTTAGCAACCACTCGAAAACAAATATGGCGGACGATGTTCTACGAAACAAAATTTCAGTGATGTGACTCTAAATCAACTTTTTGGCGAAGTGCCTGAAGGAGAATGGCAACAATATTGAACAACACCACATCAAAAGGAGCAGGCAATTACATTGGCGAAACCAAAAAGCAACTGAGAGACGGTAAGAGTATTTTAATTTATAAATGTTTGGAGCTGGATCGGAGGTGACTCTTTGAGTAGCTCGCATGTTTTGTACAAAACGAAGTTGCAACATATGTCAATCCCATACATGTCTTTTGATTTTTATGGCTTCAAGGATTTGGAGTATACAATTATGCCAATAAATTCTTCAGATATGAAGGAGAGTGGAGTAAAGGAAAGAAACATGGTGAGTTTATTACAGTATTTTTATTGGAATAAGCAGTTAAACTTAATTATGATAAATAGTAATAATAATAATAATAATAATAATAATACTAATAATAATAATAATAAACTTTATTATCGTGTCAAAACATTCTAGTTACTGTAAACAGTAAGCTAATTGTAAACACCTATATATACTAATAATATGCTAATAATAACTTAAAAAAATCCAATACAGTAATTCACTAGTTCATGATTGTATTTCTAAAACTTTAATAATACTTTTGCCATTACATTTTAAATGATTAAATGCCTGGTGTCTGAAGGTGAGGAGAAGTGGGGGAGAAGTCTGTTACTCTTGCACTTGATACTTCATTTGCATATATCTCTTCCCACAAAATGGGTGATTCCAGAAAATATCCATACCCTACCATGGGTGGCATGAGTATTTTAACCCCCCCTTGCCCTCGGAAATTCCAAAATGCTCATCCCCCCTTGCCCTCCAAATTCCAAAATGGCGTGAAAATCGGTATGAAATAGAAAATCTGTCAGACATTCTATTTGGAAATGAGAGATTTCAGGCGGAGCTTTCGCCCTCTTTCCTCTGGAAATTCACTGAATTCAGAGCTCAAACACCCCTCTCCCCCATGCCTTCGGAATTCCAAACTGCGTTACCCCCCCATGTCTTCGGAATTCCAGTCCAAAAGACCCCCCCTCTCCCTCGGAATTCCAAGATGCCACCCGTGGTATCATATGGATATTTTCTGGAATCACCCAATGCGGGAGAGTAGCACGATCCCAAAACTACATGGACTTTATGCAACAGTCCTTGAATAAAGTGCTCAGGTTTTAAGTGGCTAATACTCTCTAAAAGGGCTTTATAATACTTTTTTACATCCTATGGTGCCATTTCTCTCTGTAACAGGTTGCAAAAGTTGGTTTCTGAGTTTAAGATAATGGCCTGGCTTACAGGTTGGGTAGTGCTCTGTGCGTTCACTCTTCAGGTCATCATGGAACGGTATTTCTCCTCCCAGCATTGTATGAGCACCCGAGTAACAACTGTTTGTGAAACTACGGATGCTTTTCATTCAACCAAATATGTTGGAAATTCTGGGTAGGGAAGTGAATGGAACAGACATTTTCTGGAATCTCATTCAAAAATTTTGGGTGTACTTTGCGAGGCTGGCCTCAAATTCCGGAAAATCAGAATAACTGGAAAATTTGACCATTCCTGCTTGAACCCAGAACAGTTTCTTTTAAGCCAGGAAATCAAACTCGACATGGCTCTGAACACCAATATTTTCTATCTGACAGATGATTTGAATCTCTTTAACATTATTGCAGTGAATTGGCTTTAGTAAGTGCAAAAATACATGTAAGCTAAGTGCAATGTGGGCTTGACTGCATGAGTGAACCGCTTGCCTCTTCATTCAAAAGTGACTTTTGAACTTGTCAGGAAAATAAAAAGGTATCGTACCCTCAGATCAGAGTCATTGAGCAACTCCAAAGCAAGTACAAAAGTTCAAAAAGGTAAAGACTCTACTGTTGTTTTCTTTTTGTTTGTTCCGGTCCTATTTTCATGCAAAATTTGAAACGCAATGACCTGGGATGAGTTAGTCCGAACAAACGGAAAATACTGTTCTATTTGTCACATGGAATACCCAGAATTTCAAACTGGAATATTTGGGTGAATACAAAGCACCCTACAAGTAGGGTGGCGACGTCCGATCAGTAATAATCCAGTACAGTATGAAAATTTATGTGTCCATCTCTCTGATTTTAACAATAATCTTTTAAAGGTCATGGCAAACTTGTTATGGCAGATGGCAGTTTTTATGAAGGACAGTTTATTGATGGTGAAATCCAAGGACATGGATTTCGCCGCTGGGCTGCTACAAGGAATGAATACACAGGTCAGTTTGTTAGAGGAGAACTGAATGGCCATGGAATCATGATTTACGGTGATGGATCACGATATGAGGGAGAATGGTTAGAAAATCGTAGAGAAGGTAAGTTTGTTGTGAAAGGATGTGCAGTACATGTACGTGATTGTACACCTCTTTTAAAGATCTTACTTAGGCTTTTAGATAGTAGAACTCTTAAAAAACTATTAATAGAACTTGTGGTTGTTTAAAGGCAAAATGACATGCGCTCCTGAAGACAATCGACTTGGTGTAGAACCAATGTGAACTGGATAGTGTTTGTACTTGTTTATTATTTTAATTTATCATCACTGAACAATGAAAATAATTTGTAGAATTTGCCTGTAGGTGTTAATGTTGTTGAACATTGTTTATTTCTTTTTACAACAGGAGAGGGAAAACTAATAAGTACAGATGGAACAGTCTATGAGGGATCATTTCACAATCACAGAAGACATGGGGAAGGAAAATTCATGTTGAGGTATATATATTGTAAAAAGCTACAAAATATTATTCAAGTGTAGTAAATAATTTTGTAGGAGTCGGTTTTTCTTTCATGATCTGATGGTATCCTGCTTTTCGATTAAATCAGAGATTTGGCCTTAAACATAATGCTACAGAGATTTACAGTTACTGACTACATACTTGTAGTATCTTAAGTTTAATTTGTTGAAAATTGAAAATTTAACAACGATATTTTCTATTGAAGCTATAACACAGAATAAAGGGGGCAAGTTTCTAAAGAAACTGTGGTGCTGCGTCGGTGGGAGTATTGCAAGATAATTTGGTTTTATCAACTGGGTTGATAATGTGAATTGTCCACCGTAAAGAGATTCGGAAGCTGACGTTTCGAGCGTTAGCCCTTCGTCGGAGCGAATCGACGCACGAAACGCTCGAAACGTCAGCTTCCGAATCTCTTTACGGTGGACAATTCACATTATCAACCCAGTTGATAAAACCAAATTATATAACACAGAATAGTCTTACAAAAACCAGAGGACAACATCAGCAGTGATGTATGCCTTTTTCTATGGAGTTTGTCCAGACTTTCTAGATCACTTTTAGATCTTCCATTTTCAGCTACAGTCTACCACTTGATAATGATTGCCACTGCTTATTGGTTAGATGCATGCTGCAGGTCATAGTGTTATGTGAAAAGCATATGCTATGTCTGCAACTGAAAGCAATGATAAATCTAAGTTGTTACTGTATACTTGTGTGTGCCTGTGCCTTGCAAGGACTGGAAAGTACCAAATTGCTGAATTTGATTGTTTGAAATCAATATTAACTTATTAATCTTAAAGAAGCATGTAAATACAAGTTACGCTCCGACCGTGATAGACTGCTACTAAACCCTGTGAAATTCAAGACCTTAACAATGTTAGGAGATCGATCTTTTGCTGTTGCTGCTCCTCAACTATGGAATTTACTGCCCTATGTAATCAGGAGTAGCCCCTCAGTAGCATCTTTTAAAAAGACACTCCAAGACATTTTTATTTCAGAAAGCTTTTTGGTAATTTTTTCAACAATGTGCTTTTAATCTCGTTTTTAGTAGGTTTTATTGCTGCGGAGCGAGCGGAGCGAGCGTAGCAGCAGTTCATAATCTAAATATAAAAGAAAGGTAGAAAAATTTGAGATTTTGCCATGGTTTTTAGCCTCGCTTTCAGCGGACCACAATGCTTTGCGCTGTGGTAGAGCCTCGTTTTCAGCGGACCACAATGCTCTGCACTGCGAAGAGCCTCGCTTTCAGCGGACCACAATGCACTGCGCATTGCCTCAATTCGAGACCAAGAACATAAGCAACTGAGAAGTTCTAACATAACATAACATAAGATCTTCTACACTGTCGTCTTGCTTTTTCGAGTTTCGACGCCAGTTCAGGCGAGTGCCAGGGTTCAGCCAGGGTTCAGAATGCGAATTTTCGAAATTTTTGATTTCGAGACGTTCAGATAGAGCTTTTCGAGAGCTTTGGACGTTGAAGTTTACTACACGTTAATTATTTGAAATACCCGTTGAAAAGTCCTGTCATTCTGGATTAACTTGTAGGTCAACGCGTCACGAAATAATTCACAAGGTATAGTGGTGTCATTTTATCACACATTACATGCCGCAAGATTGATTCAAATGCCTGCAAAAAAAAGTAGAGGTCGTGTTTCTTTCAACGGCAAGGCGTAAGAAGCCGAAAGACTCGTTTAGCTCTGATTGGGCTGAAAAATTAGCAGAGAGTGACAAAGGCTCTTACTTCGACCAGGAGCAATGGCTAAATGAACGAGCAGTCAAGCGCCGAATGCGATTCGTCGCTTTCCTCGTCAACATGTAGCGCAAGCCGGTCAAAAATTACGGTTGAAGAACCTCTTGCAGATCTGGAAAGCACTGAAACATGGCAAAAGTTCTATGGCCACGCTATCGTAGCCGGTCAAAGACTACAGGAGAAGATCAACGAACCGGTGACCTGTCGCTTTTGTCAGGAAAGCGCAGAACTTGTGAAGAATTTAGGAAGTAAAAACGGACGTGGTTCCATTTGGATGTTTCAGTGCCAGAACGAAAGCTGTCCGTCGCACGAAACTAATCTTCCATTTCCGACGATGAAAAAAAAGTAGGGCGCTCGCGATAAATTGTGCATCGGTTCTTGGCTTTCGAGCTATCGATGGCGGTCACGCGACAGTCTCAAAGGATTTTAGTTTTCTTGGTCTGTCGTCGATAAACAGAAAATGCATTCCCGCCACGTCCCGCGTAAAGATTTGGCCTGCTGCATATCAGCTGTCAAATGCCTATTGTTGTTGCAAGATGATCCCTCGCTGGTAAACATCAAAATGGATGATTAGGTGTTATAATCCTATTGCAGTTAAGATGCCGCAAAAATATATTTTGTTTCTCGGAACGAAAATTTTGGAAAGTTAAGCATACATTTTTAACTCCAAGTCGGCAGCCCTGAACCGATTTAGCTGAAATTTGGCCAGCTTATTGTCAGATTGTTTTTCTTGAAAAGCGTGTCGGCGATTTTTGTTTTCTTTTTCCGTTTTCGAATAATCGTCATTTTTTCGAAGGAAGTGCTGATGCTTTGTCCCCTCTGACTTTATCCTATTGTCACAAAAGAAACAAATAAAAACTGAGACACGGTTTTTTAGTAGAACGTGTCAAGAAGCAAATGTGGTGTTTATCGTTCTCTTCCGACCATTCTTAGCGGGACTGGAGTTGACTTTACACAGACATATGTTTTCGCAAAAAACGTCTCAATTATGCTATCTCTTACGATTTTGAGATTTTTAAAGGAATGAGCCATAATCTGGAAATATTAAGCTTTCAGAAAATGTATGGTTTGTTGGGGTTTATAAGAGAAATGAAAGTGCTACAGAGATCCGCGCGCGGACGGTTCTGAAGGGTGTGGCTGATACCTTAAGTAGATATGTCGTCAACAGGTTGATATCAAGTTCGCCTTGAATAAGTTACACTGTTAGGTAGATACATGTCGATGAATAGATTGATCAGGTCGAGTTCGCCGCAAACAAGTAACACTGTGAGGTTTTCGATAGTACTGTCTGCCAAAAATTGAACGTAGTTTAAGTATTTTTTCTGATAGCTTTGTCGTATACTCCTGTAGCTGCCATGTGCTTCTCGCCCAAGCACCTCGGCAAATTTGACAGGCTTTCATGTGTTCGCACTTATGCACTAATTCGCACAGCTACATTCGATATTTTTTAACAAGCCGTCACATAATCGCACAAAGTCAGTTAATTTTGTTCATGAAATCTTAAACTTATTGAACTTTATTGTTGCATTATTTCTTTCAGAAATTAAACGCTGTAACCGATGGCATCATGAACTGAATATAACCACATCTTACTCAACAATTTCTGGGACTTGACCAAACAACCATTTCTACACAAGCTTTATACAATCCCTACTTCAATTTGCAAACAACATCCCAATTTCCGCAGCACTTTCATAGCTTTGGCTACACTAGTGTAGTTTTATGTTTTAAGCGCTGATGAAAATAGCCATATTGATATCAGCGCTATACAAGTTTCATTATTATTATTATTAAATTTTCCCATCGAGCATCTAGACCAGTTACATTTTGCGGTGAAAAAGTTGCAAACTAAAATAAAAAATAATTAACTATTTACTTCAATCTAAAATTTTATGGAGGTGCCAAAAAGTTTGATGAGAAAAAAATGAGAGAGGAGAAGCAAACTTTGGCAGATTTAAGTTCAGCTCATCACTGTTTGCTAGCAAAATGTCAGGTAGTACAAACCAGTTACATTAAACAAATAAAATTTTTCTTGTTTACCATATAATAAATATCTTTTATTAGTTATTAACCGAGCCTAGGTAATGCGTATGGGAGAATCCTGACCTCGACTGCATTCAGTCTGTATTTATGACGTCCTTGGCCAAGATTCTCCCAATAGGCCTCCCACTTGGTTAACAAGAGCTGAGTATTGACCCAGAAGTCTTAGACGTCTGTTTTTTTAAGCAAGAAAAGGCACTAAATTAATAGACCATTTCCGAGTTACCTAAAGCCTCTCTTTCAAAGCAAGGCCTGGTGCACAACCATTCATAATTATGAAAATGAAATTAATTTGCATGTGAATGAAATCTCATTTTCATATGAAAGGATGAGCACCAAGACTCACTTTGAGAAAGAGGCTAAAGGTAATTTGGAAATGGCCTATTATCTTTCCCCTCCCCTGATCTGCCTGAGTACATCTTTATTAATCCAGAATGGAATATTCTGGTCTTTTATTCTGACAGCAATGGTGATGTTTACGAAGGAGACTGGGTCAATGATGTGCGGCAAGGACATGGGATTATGAAATTTATTGATGGAACTATTTATGGGGTCAGTTGACTCACAGTACATTGTGTAATATTTTTAAGATGTGACAGAGGAATCAGAAGTCTTCTAATTAAGCTGAGCTGACTACTGGTGATGTTTAGAAACTTTCATTTCTGTTATCAAATGAATGCTTTCTTCATAGCAGGAACTGCAAAACTCCCCTCTCACATTTGAAGGTAGTTCTCAACGTAAAACTAATTGTGCTATAATTACAGAACATATCCATGCTCCCTCCACAGAAGGATTGGATTTTCCTGAGGGTGGGAGGGGTTCTGTAAGACAAAAAAATTTAAAGAAATGGGTGAAGCCTGATTGGATTTCCAGAGGGGTGGGGGGAGCTACTCAATAATAAAAGAATTGAAATCTCTGCTTATTTCGACTATTGTAGCGCATGAAAGTACTGCATTTTAAATGCTCAGACACTGGCTTGCCAGGGTTCTATCAACAGACTTAAAAGTTGGAACCACCCTGTACAGTATAATAAACAGTGCCACATGAAAGTACTGCTCAGTAGCATTCAGTCCACAGAGTGACTTAAAAGTGAAACCATCCTGCGTTGCATTGCAAACAGTACCACACAAAAGTATATTCCTCGACAGCTTTCATTAGTATGGTCATATAGTAGGATTTCATCCACAGACTTAAAAGCTGGAACCAATAAAACTTTTGAAAATTGTGAAGTGGAGTATGATAGATTGATAACAACGACTTATTTCATGTGCTGTGATACACAGGGCCAGTGGTGGGGAGATGTTTTTAATGGTGAAGGATCCATGATCCACACAGCTGGTGTTTCATACGAAGGAATGTGGGTGAATGGCAGGCCTGAAGGTATTAAAAAATGTACAAGTTCTCTTGTACTAACAGTAGGTAAAGTCTGCGTACGAGCCAAGTGGCTCATTAGGCCGCAGCTTATCCCAGTTTCAGTAGCATGAAGCCACTAGGAATATTTCTACTCACCCCTGGATGGGATGCCAGTCCATCCCAGGGTTACCCCCAGCATTAAATTCGCCAGTACCCATTTATACACCTGGGTGGAGAGAGGCACTGTGAGAGTAAAAGTGTCTTGCCCAAGAACACAACACAACGTCCCCGGCCAGGGCTTGAACCTGGTCTCACTCTGGAGTTGAGGCCACTGCGCCTCCCACTTGCACTAACAGTAACCAGGTTTTATAATCATGGTTCTTTTAGGTGAAGTGACGCAAGTGCTCTTGCTGTTTGTTTTGGGCAAAGTATGAAAACCTGCAAAAGGATTTGTGTCAGTGATCATTCTCCTTATGAATTTTGTCCAGACAAGCTGGATCCTTGGATCGGTTTTCCTGGCATGTGATACTGAGTAGGCGGAGGTTTTCAGCAATTTTGCAAGGGCTCATTCAATAAAAGCCTGAAGTAACAAGGTGTTTTCAAGATGGGAGTTCACTCTATAGTGACAAAGATTTACCAAACTCAAATATGTTAGCAAATGAAGCAAACCAATGATTGGAAGATGATCTGGGAAACTTACTTTGTTACCATAACGGATATGCGAACATGTATCTTCTATAGTAATTAGAGCAAATAAAATTGTATTTTGTGGTTTGGTGCATTGTTGGTGGTTTTAGGGTCTTGGGGTACATCCCCACTCAGGTTTCAGGGATTGCCCCCATGCCCCAGAAAAAAAGACCTGAATTTTTGGCTAGAACTGGCAGTGACAAGATTGCAGTTACCATTAAGGGGAGCAAGCAATGCCATGTAATTTTATGTCTAAGAGGCATCATTTGTATTCCAGTGGAAACTGTTTCGATACGCATTGTTGGCGATGACCACATGGAATTCACACAAGGGAGACCATTTGGGTTTGAAGTTGAGTGTGTGACAGCAGATGGGGAACCAATTACACAAGGTCAGCTCATGTTTGTTTTTCTACAATGTTTATAAGCACCACTGCGTCATTCAAGGTCACTTGACTTTAACTGATTAACTGATGAATATTCCATCATCTTCCTAATCCATAACGGCCCTTATGGCTTGACGGCTCTGTAAATGTTTACCAAGTCTTTTTTATATATTTTGTGAAGGTCATGTAAATATGATTTCATTTTTAGAGGAAGGGCGACTGTTGCAGGTGACAGCTGGAGTAAAAGTTGGTTCTAATAGAAAATCTGCTGGTGGGACAGAAAATGAGTTGGACACAATTTTAACACCATTGTAAGTTTTGCAGAAAAAATCACTGATGTTGCACAGATAAATCTACTGCTGTCAATATTTTCCAGTTTGCTTAGAAGAGAAATAAAAAATCCCTTAACGATAAACTTTTGACAAAAAGATCAACAGTTGAAAACAATGCTAACTGTGCAAGTTGATGAACTTGGACAGTTGCATACACCTTATTCCAAAATGGCCGCCATTTTAGCCTTCTTTTGTTTGCTTGCAAATTAGCCCTTGTTGCCTCGTTCAAGGGAAAATATTCTTTTGAATTTCGAGTTTAAGAATGAGGCAACAAGGGCTAATTTGAGGGCAAACAAAAGACAACTAAATGGTGGCCATTTTGGAATAAGGTGTATAGAATTGGGCCCTCAGCGAAGAGCTGAGTATGGACTGTGCAGTGTTAAGACTTCACTACAACTGCTACAAAGATTAGTTTCTTCACAGCTCCTCCTTAGAGAATTAGAGCAACATAAACTGAACTCTGCTTCTCATGGCTGTTTGATCCAGAGAAGTCATGCTTAATTTGTTACTGAAAATAATATTAATAGTAAATTTGCATAGTACTTTTACCTCTGATATTATTTTATGTGTAGTGAACAAGAGGTAGAAACTGTTGATTTTTCTTTGTATATTTCTCAATAATTTAAGTGGTTTTGAAATTGAGCCATACCCGCTGACGGAGATGCTTGGGGAGATATCAAGTGAGGTGGCGCTACAAGGAGCAGTTTCACAGGCACCAAGTGCGATGTCCAGCAGGCCCATTCAAACATCTTCACCAACTGTGGAGGAGCTGGCTAAACCTATTGACTACATTCAGGTAAAACATATTAAAGGGGCTATGTCACGGAATTTTAGACAATTTCAGCATTGATCAAATGGTCATAGAATTAAAGGCTCAAAACTATAGAAGAACTTAAACAAAACACAGGAAAGCTAAGAAGGGACAAGGATGGACAAAACTGGGGAGGATTGAAGTGGATTGCATTTGGGTAACTTTGAAAAATGTCGGCCCACCTTTTTTCAAATTTATGTCAGTTAATATCAAAATGTCATTTAAACAGCTGGAAAATCATTCTCAGTTGTTATGTTGTCGTGATTTTGCAAATGAAAGACTCTTGCTCTGCCAATTTGACGTTTAGAGCTCATAATTAACAAAATTAAACAAATTTTATGGTGTGTTTCAAAACTCAGCTATGAAGTGTCATGAAACTTTCAATCAAGGTCTTCACCCCATGTAAGGACCATCTCAGTCTTTGCAGTTTCTTGTCATGTTGTTCTTGGCTTCCCAGCTTTCTCATTACATCTGACCCGGGTTGTTCGAAAGCTGGAAAATGCTGTTGACTGGATAAATCATTAACCGGTGGATAGCGTTATCCAGCCTTCCAACACTCTGGTCTGTTGTCCATCTTAATGATTTTCATGGGGCATTCTTGTCATGGAGATGCAGTGAGCTTATGGTTCATGCACTGGACTCCAAATCATGGGAACCAGGGGTGCTTACCATTTGGCCAGAAAATCCGGAAATTTCGGTTTGAAGTCAAATGGTAAGGTAATTTTCCGGAAATTCCGTTCGAAAATTGTGGAGTACCTGCAGAGGTACTCCTCTTTTTCCGTTTGGAACGGAACGGCGGAAATTTCCTTACCATTTGCTAAACTATCCAGTTTCCAGTCTCTCATCAGCCGAAAACAATTATGGGAAATCGAATTGCAAATGGTAAGCGCCATTTCATTCGGTTGGTTTGCTGATTTTGGAAAAATCCTTACCATTATTCAACGCTCGTCCCAACCGGTTTATTCTGACAAATGGTAAGCACCCCAGGTTTATGCCCTGGCCAGAGTCATTGTGTTGTGTCCTTGGGTGAGACATGTTATTGGATCACAGTGGTATATAAATGGGTACCTGTAAATTTAATGCTATGCAGTAACCCTGCCATGAATTAGCATCCCTTCCAGGGTGAGTAGAATTTCTCCTTGCTGGTCAATTTTATGGAAACTGGGTTACGTTCTGGTGGAATGGACCACTTGGCCCAATACATACTTAACCTAAATCCCTTTATTCCTACACGTAGCATGTGGCCAAGCCGTTTAAGTCTATGCTGCTAAATTTACATGAGAATGCTCTGACAGCTTGTCTTCTCATTGGGGTTATTTTTCTCTGTGTTGTTTTTAGATTACCGACACATCAGACTATGGAGACAAGGAAAGTTCAGTGCCTGAGGCCCATGTTGAGATACCAAGCAAGACCGCTGCTCCATCACAGGAAAGCACTATGGTGCCGTCAAGTTATTACAAGACTACAACTCTTGGCGTAGAAGGTTATCCAAAGGACGTGGTGATTGGAAGTGACAGACCATTACTTTTTTGAGGGGTGGTGGTTGGGCGATTTTCTGGGGCATGAAATATTTTTCACCTTCAGGTTTGCATGATTATGGTGGGCAAAAGCTTGTCGAAGAGTGTTTTTAACATCAATAAAAGCACAAACCTGGATAGTAGAAAGCACTTGCTCGATTTTTCCCCATAGCTCCCCTTGCATCATTTGTTTTTCAGTAGCTTTTGTTGTGCAGGAATGTTTTGCTCACCCCAACCCTCAAAAAATAATGGTCCGTCGCTAATTAGAGCTACATTGTATCCATCACCTAGTTTTGCCAAGGGCTAAGTTTGCAATATTTGTTTGCAAATTTTGGATCAATCTCCCGATTTCAAGCACATGCAGGATAAAAACTGGGTCCTACTAGGAAAAACTATTAACATATTAGTCTACGTTTTGTCTTTGTAGCAACTGACGTAGTAGTGATGGTTCCTCCAGTGTTCTCCTTGCCACCCCCCGTGTCCCCTGTACGGACAGCTGGTGGAAAAGCACTGCTTGAAAATCTCTACATACCACCCCTCCCCCCTGGTTGTAAACCACTGAACAGTTTTGCATCTGTGCAGTCATCTATGGATAACATCACTGTCACTGAAGATTCCAGGGCTGCAAATGGAGGGTATGTGGCATGCTGTGCGAGACTCTCTGCAATCTTGATAGCTCCCGTACCGCAATAGCTGTGCACGTGCGTTATAAATCTTTGTACATTTCTTAGCCGTCCTCTGCAAAACAACAACATGAAATGACTAAGGGCCTGTTCATATGAGCCTGGTCAACCTGGCTGGCTCGGTTTCCGAGATCTCGCCTCACCACTCTTTCCTTCGTACAAATTTCGATGTGTTCATATGAGACCGGCCTGGCCCTGTTACCGAGATCTCGGATGAAAATTTTCCCATATGAACACTCCAGCCCGGGTAACCGGAACGAAACTTTTTAGACAAAATAGCTTTGCTTTCGCAACATAGCTGCCAAAATGGCATAATTTTTGTTTTATATGTATTTCCACTTTAGGAGTATGCGAATTAGCTTTATTAGTCAAGTTACAAGAGTCCACAAAGCCACGACAGTCGCGAACGATACAAGTTTATGTTCCACCATTTTGATTGTGTTTCTTGGGTTTCATCCCGGTCGACCGGGCTGAAATTTCCCATATGAACAGACCACAAAATTTGTCCCGGTAACCGAGCCAGCCCGGTTCCAAGGCCTTCATATGAATAGGCCCTAAGTTCTCCGTCGTCTACGGAACGTTGACGACGACGGCTAATTTTTTCTATCTCCATTTGGAATTGAACGCCTTCGTTGCATATTTAGCTTAAGCACGTTTTTAGAGCCTTTGGCGTACCGAACAGATCAAGACAATCGCGACTTTCGCTTGAAAAATATAACCTTATTTTTTACTAGGCGTCGTCTTCGGTGTCGTCGTCGTTGCTTAAGCTCCCTCCTATTACGTGAACGACGACGCCTAATTTTGTAAACTTATATTTCGAAATTAACGCTGTGTTCCAGATTCAGTTTCAAGATAGTTTTGTCAGTGAGAAGCAAACTAAATTGACTTTAGAGTATCGCGAGATTCGTAGGTAAAATATAAATTCATTTTTTAATCGACGTTGTCCTTGGCGTCGTCGTCGTGGTTTCTTTAACTCCCTAACGTTGTTTTGCAGAGGACGGCAAATGAAATGAACAAAGATTTATAACGCACGTGCACAGCCATTGTTTTGCTCATTAAATCTTCTTCCCAGAGCGCGTAATAATCGTCTCCCTCTTTTGGCGCCTAGTCTGATTGTCAGACCACACACAACTCAACAACACCTTTTAAAACCACGTATACTTTAAAAACGTCGAGGCTAGGATTTCGTGAAGGAATAGATCTTTCCGCTTTTATTGCTTTTAAAATGTTACGCGTTTGTCCAGGGATTTCTGTCAAGCATTTGTGTTTCTATAATTTCAGGTTTAAGAGCAAAGCCAATCTAGGGCTGAACCCCAACTTGCTGAAAGTTGTCAACAGAAGCGTGCCCTCCTCTGCAGTGTCAGATGGGAAGAAGAAGAAGGACACTTTGCCTGACGTGGTAGAGAAGGCAGACGGAAAACGGAAAAAGGAAAAGAAAGACGAAAAAGACGATAAATTCTGTAAACCAGGTGAGGGAAACTATAGGGCCTATAACAAAATTGACCGTTACAGTTAAAGATTGTCTGTCACTTCATTGGTCAAAATGGACCTCGTGATAAGCAACGTAGCACTGCATGGCAACTGTCACGTAATATTCCTCAGTAAGGGTCTTGCAGAGAAACACGTGTCAGTCATTTGCTGTTCACGTGCTCTGAACAAGAAGTCATGTGTGAAGTTAACATATTCGTTGTCCGAACCATGTTCTGTTAGTATGTATAAAGAAGCCAATAAGGAGAATTGTAATGCTCATATCCTCTTGTTGTTTATTCGCAGGTGACTATGTTATCATCGTTGAAGATGTGACATCGCCGCCATTTCTTGATGTCACCCTGGCGCCTGCGTTTCTTCATGTGAAAGTGACCCAGAAGAAAAGAGCTCGAAGCAAAATAGAGTCACGGAGACTCTGAAAAAACAGTATTGAAGTTTATTTCAGTTCGTGGCTTGGAGTGGATTTTTTACAGCAGATCTTTCTGAAATTGTCATCAGATTTTGACATTTAAAGACTTTAAGCCAGGGTATTTGTTTTAGCTCTAATTTTTGAGCCGGAGCTTGCCTGAGTGTGAACATTTTTGTACCTCTTAGTTTTAAACTTTGCATAGAGGCAGACTCAACATTTACCTGTTGTGCATTGAGCTTGAAGCAAAAACGTAAGGACTGAAGTGCGGGAAAAATCCACCGTAGGAAAAAATATGGCGGCTGTACATTTTACCACAATACCTTGCGAACCTAACACAGCATATAAGACACAAGGAAAGCCACATTTTTTACAATATTTGTCCCTGTACTAAGGACATTGTGTATAGTAGGTTTGAAGATTTTACAACCCTTCTGTGCCTTTTTATGAACGTTTATAAAGTTTTCGTGCGCTAAGAACTGTGGGTAAATGTACCAGTCACCATCTTTTTTCCTACGGAGGATTGCGTTCGGTCGGGTTTTAACCGCTAGCGTTTTTTTTTGAGCCAATGAAAAAACAGTCAACAGATTTTTCGGCAGAAAAGTTTAATTGCACGTTTAAAACTTGTCTTACATCTTCACAGCCTGCAAAGCCTGTAAACGTGTTTTTCACATTCCGGTTATTTTATCTGTACACGTATTTATATAAAAAAAGAAAAATTATATCTTACTAGTGACAATAAAAACATCAGTAATAAATAAAATATACTCGAGTTTTTTAAGGGACAGTAAAATTGTTGACAATGGAAATTTAACTTCAATTGATCCGACAGAAAACACACTGCAGGCCAACTAATACGGGCTACATTTCCTTGCACCTTTTGGCACAACAAAATTGCATTTAAAGTTGTTACGCGCATTACCACCAGTAATACCAAAATGTCTGAACAGTTTTTTTTTAGTGAACCACGTTTAATTTGAGATAACACTAAACATGTTTCGACCTAGTGTGAACGCACCATGAGATTCTCCTGGAAAATGTATTTTCTGTTGACGTAAGTCCCCAGAGATCCGTGTTAGGTCCCTGATTGGTTGTTTTGTGCACGTGAAAATTCAAATCCCAGCAACAACCAATGACGGGCGCCCATCAGTCTGGCATTTTTCGCGCCAAATCTGAAGCACTTCCAAGCGGCGCGCAAATTGAGCGCGCAAAGCAAAAATGTCCATTCACTCACTCGGGTTACCCGAAGTCTCTTGACAGCAGAACTGAACACTTATATTAGTCAGTAAATCTCGGCCACTCCGATACTTTCTTTCTTTCCACCAACCCATCGCAAAACTTCTCCAACCAGTTGACCAACTCCTTCTGTATTGATAAACTCAGAACCTTTTGCCTCTTTCTCTCGTACTCTGTCTGTCCATCGACATCTTCGTTAGTGTCTGCCTCACTGTCACTGTCGTCGAAGCCCATCAGGTCTCCTCCTTGACTCTTGAAGAACGCAGTCTTGGTGAGATCGGTCGGTTTAAAAATCGAGAAGTACTTTTTGTGGCCGTTTATCGCCAGTACAATACCAGGCGTCACTTCGCCGAACCGATCAACCTCCATAACTTCTGTACACCAGGCCAGGTTATCAGAGATGGAAAGCCACGCAAACTTGAATTTTGGTTCACTGAAACATAACATCGAGGGAAGGTATTATTCAAATAATCTCAACATCAAAGACCTTGGGCATTCTTTAAGGACGCACATTCTGTTTTGTCGCACAAAGTTCAACTTGTTGAACTTCATGGGACACATCGCGGGGACAAAATATCCCCCAAATTGGTGTTGCACAAGTAAAAAAGGTATCAGTTTACACGAGGGGACATGTCGCTGCAACACATCCCCGGGACATGCTCCCGCAACATTTTTAAATGTTTTGCGAATGTTGTGATTTTGTCCCAGCTACATGTCGCTACAAAATGTCCCTGTAACATGACCCCTCGTCCGGCCACCTTAAAGACCCGCTGATAAAATTTATCACTAAAGTTACAGCCGCGAAAATTAAAACCCAGTTGTCAAACCCTTATTCAGTGTACCCGTCCCAAACGCTTAACACATCTTGTGTATTTTACGGCATTCTTGCAGACGAACAGGTCAACCTGTTTTTGTTATGTTTTCAGTGTTACATTTCAAGTTCAATATCATTTTCTAAAACAGGGACTAATCATTTGTTAGCATGTGAATCAGTATTTGGAAAATTTCTGAAATTTGGCTTCATTCCTCACGATTAAATGCCAAATTTCGAAATGTAAGTCGGGCAAAATTTAAGGCTTCTTTCATTTTCGCTCGCAAAAATAAGAGGCAATAAGGGAACACATAAATTAACTAGCATTGATTTATTCGTTAATTTGTCTACTGAGCATCCCTGTAAAAACGAGTTAGCTGACTGTGTTTGAAACTGAAGGCAAGCTTGGAACTGAACTTCTTACCCACTATATGAATACACCACGTCGGCATATCCTTGTATCAAAGGTGACTTCGCTGCTGCTTCTTCACTGGGCGCATCTACCAACAGAGTAAATGTTATCTGACTCGGAGGAGCATTCCCGACCAGGTCCTGCTCTGTACTTGGGTCCAAACGAAGGAGGCCCAAAGCTGAAACTCTTTGTGGTGCCCTGTGGTCCCCTTTGGATGACGCTTTGTGTACCCTTTGAATAGAGTCACTGAAGAAAATGCAACAAATTAGAAAAAAGTAGACGCCAGTTAAGTGGAGTCTACCAGTGACTTTTTATTGACTGAAACTCGTAAACCTACACGTTTTTTTTTTCAAAGAACAACCTAGCTGCACCCAAAATACGTTATCACCACGCGAGGAATAAAAACGTGGGCAAAGAAAACGGCCGCACCGAAAAAAAAGTGTTTCTCTAATGAGCGCTTTAGCAGGTCTATATATGTTGTGGTAAAAGAGTTTCCTGTTGTTACGAAATGTGGTTGTAACCTAAGAGTATGTGAATGAAATCCCATAAATGATCTTTTAAAAAATCACAGATGTGTGGCGCTGTTGATGTTTTTTTAATGCTTCTATGTTTCCGAAGCAGAACTCGAGAAAGTTTATCTTGCTCTGTCACTTTTAGAGGGTTAATATGAAAAACGATTAAAAGTTCTCTTTGCCCCATTGGTTTCCTAAAAATTAATGAAATCCGTTCTGTAATAAATCTCTCCCGGCCGGAAAAGAAATTCACTTAAGTTTTTGCTCGTCTTGTCTCGTTTTGTTCTTGCTAAAGTAATACCAAAAGAACGCGAAGTGAAACGGATCGCAATATCGAAGTCTGCATTAGCATCTTGCAGGCTTTCAGCTAGTTGGGACGCATTGCGATAAACGGTGGACGAAAAACTAGAGGTGAAGCCCCTCTCTCCATTTTTCGCTCGCCGTTTATCGGGCTGTGCCCCAACTAAGTGAACTCCAGGTCTGCATGTACAATGAGTCAATCATTACTTACTTTGCACTAGGAAGTAAAACGCTAAAAAACAGAATGACTCCAAGTCCGCACAACAACGAAAGCAAAGACAGGGTTTCTCTCCTGACAAAAGGGAAAAGAAGACACAATTGGTTGCTATATGGTACGCACGGTACTTGTCGATACTGGGGTGTGTTCAGCTGAGCAATGTTTCATCTTAGACTTGCATACGAGTCGAGCTGCGAAAGCCAAGTTCAGAGGGAGAACTGTCAGTACAAAGGTTGGGGGCTTTGAGAAAGTCTAGTTTAGTCTGTATCACCGCGGAACAAGATGCATGTAATATCATATTCTGAGTTCAGTCACACAAAATTAACATGATTCCATAACGTGTGGATATTCAATGACTGGGGTGGATAAAAGAAAAGTTTGGAAACAACATGAGGCGTTATCACGAAATTTCAAATCAAAAGCAACTTACCGATACATCGAGGATTTCACAAAGTAAAAAGCATCTACACACCAGTTGAACAGGGCTGTTATGAGTCCCTATGGAAACAAAAGAATCTTTCGTTGACATAATGTTCTAAAATTGCTTTAGAGAGACCATGTTAGTTATATGTCAAACTGAAAGGTATACGGACCGCACAAATGCCTAATACTGGGAGAGTGCATTGTATAATATGTATTTATTTCATGGTGGCAGTTTTATCTTGAAAAGAAAAGGAGAGTAAAAGAAGTAACAATGAAATTCTCAAAGCGTGATTTACCACCTAAGACATGTACATAGCCAGGGCTGACAACAGGCGTGACACAAACTTCACCAAAAACCTCCCCAAGCAAAATCCTGATGTTAATGTTCAAAACTTATCACATCATATCCAAAATTATGATCATTTTTGTGCTGATGACAGCATTTTTGGCTTCCCTGGGCTTCCTTGCCTTATACATGTATATTATGTAAATTTAGAAAATAACCCAAAGCAAATACGCACGCTGATTGCCGTTTAAAACTGTGTTTCTATAACTCGATAGAAACACAGAACGATGATCGAAGTAAACAAGTTGTTTTTCTTTTTCTTCGTCGCGGTATTTTCTAAAAGAAATAGAAAACATGTTCTCCATGTTCCTATCAAGTTATAGAAACACTCGTGAAAGTTTGGGAGAACTCGAAAAAGCTGTGGAAACACTCGCCTGCAGCTCGTGTTCCCACAGCATTTCTCGTTCTCCCAAACTTGCATTCGTGTTTCTATTTAACAATTAGTAGAATTCTACTAGTATACTAATGCAAATACTGCAATCTGATTGGCTGAGCTACTCGCTATCACAGAATAGATAGTGAGTAGCGTAGCCAATCAGAGAACGGCCTTCATGATAGAACGCTAGTAGATTTATACTAAAACTCGATAAAAACACGGCACATGTTTTCTATTTCTTAAATGCTGGAATCCCACTTTACTGCCACCTCGTTATTGGCCACCTTGTTAAGCTCAATCAGTCATTTCCTTAATGAAAGGACCTCTTTCATATGGCCAACCCATTAAGATGGCCAGATTTTTGTGGCCCAGATTAACAGGGTTCCATTTTATATTTATACACAGCAAAAAATAACACAAACAAACAAAACATGTAGAATGTCAGTTTTGGCCACGATATCCTATGAAAAGTTACTAACTGGAGCATGTTCATTGTAAATCAGAGGAATGCTTGATGAATAGCGCAGTTTTCCTTCTCCTGACAGCAAGTCATCTAACATCACAGCCAGTCTGGCTTTGGACAGCGACTCCTGTTCTTCAGACACACACCACCCACTTGAGAGCCAGTCATATCTGATTTGCTTCTGACCTTTATTCCACAGAACTATGACCTGAAGATTACAAAATAACCTGGCAGTACATATGTTGCACGTCAAAATGATCCAGGTTAAAACTAGTTTGATTCTAAATTTCCCGTCTTCTAACCCTAATCATATAACATTAGGGGTAAAGGGGTGTAAGATCGCAACGCCTCAAAATGGTGTTAATATGTGTTCGGTTAATTAGAGATATTTTGTTTTGTATCGTGCAATGTGTTGGAATGTAGCATTGCATAATTTATTTAAATAGCTTTTGAGCAGCGCATTTGGTTGTTAGTTCTCGCAGTGCAGATCAGAGTTCAGTGGTCAAATCAAAGCATCTAGTGCAGTTGTTGCCTTCTCAGCCGCACCTCAGTCATTTATAGCCCAACATCGCATCACTTTCACGGGTTTCAGTTTGCACCATTTTCGCTTTGCTCATGTTTGTTCTGTTCATGTCTATTTCAGTTTTAACCACAGTGAGCCACAGTTGTTGATCACCAGTAAATAAAGTGTGCATTCTAAATTATTATTGCTTGCTGGAGAAAATGTCACGTCCTATTCGTAGCTTCAGGGGGTTCCAGACGAATCAGGAGTATTTGTTCAAAATCAAGTTCACCATTTTACCTTTGATGCAGTTGAATTATCTGCACATTTGTCATCCTTCCTTCCATCTTTAAACTCTCCAGTTAGCTCTCTTTGCACATCAACATAGACATACAAAAATTTCACTCGCTTCTCAGAGATGTACTTCTTATCTCTTGCTAATAACTTCAGTGCTAGCCTCTCTTTCTCATGCTGGCCTTGCTTAGTAAACAAAATGACACACAGTCTGAAAAAACAAAATGCATTCAAAAAACATGTCAAGTAAATAGGACCCTTCTTCTACGCAGACACATTGCTTGGGAGGTATCTCTGAAGACACATGGATCTGCTAAAAAGAACCTCCCTTAAGCTAACACTTCCAATAACTGGACATGTCCCCACCAACTTTCAACAAACACCTCTCCTAAACAGATGCATTTCCTATAGCTGTAACCCTCTCCTTGTGTGGACACAGCCAGTAAAAAGTCATTGGACTCTTGCCACAATAACCTTGACAGCTCTGACCTTCTGGTGGACACTTTACCCTACTTATGCACTTGCCCTAATTGGACACTTGCCCTAAAGAGACGTCTTCCCAGTGTGAACTCCCTTATCTGGGTCTTTCCAAAGTAAACACCTCCCCTATCACTAAGCAGAAACCTTCCCTCCCATACACCCAAGAGGAAAACTCCCCCAAATGAACACCTCTCCTAATTGGACACCTCTAATAAATGGACAACTCTCCATATGCAGACATTCCTTAAGCAGATGTTATAGGTCAAAATGAAATTTCATTTTGACCTACAACACAGACACTGACACTTAAGCTGACTCCTCTTCTAAGCAGACCACACCCATTTTCTTTAACATCTCCAGTGAGTGGATACCTCCAATTTATTATTATATATATTAAAGTTACGCATCGATATATTTCATATAATTAAATAAAACAGGTTCACTGACCTTCGTAGTGATCTAAACCTCTCCTCAGGACAAAGCTCGTCAAACAAGGCTCTTGATGAGAGTCTTGGAAAGTGCAAATATTTGTTAGATTCAACTACTTCCCTCAGCTTTCCACTTGTTAGTTCTGAAGCCTGTAGTAAAATGATATTATTAATTAAATTAAGAACAAAGTGTAGTTGTCATATGTTTTTGAGATAGCGCAATAGAAGCATGCTGCTAGATCTAAGATGGTCGATTAGGACTTATTCCTGGCACAAAAAAATTTCGAAATGTTTTGATTCAAATAAGTTATCCAATGTCTATTAATAACATTATTATTCGTTTTTTTAATTGCATTGAAATTTTTAACCCATTGACTCCTGTGCCGGCCGTAACCGGCCGTGCGAAAAACCACCTTGAATAATCACCTGCTAATTTTTTAATGACCATGAAGCTGTCATTTTGAATATCAATGTAAGCAAAATATTATTAATAGGTAGTTTTGTTACCACAGTCAAGAAGGCCCCACAACTACATGTACATGTGGGTGGTCAGATGAACAAATTAGCATAAAATGAGAAACTACTGGCAATATTTCAGGTATCAATATTTCTCCGTTGTTATCCCTGAAGGCTACAATCCTTCTGTTCAGTAACAAGAAAAACAACCTCTGACCAGTTCTCATTGATTGCTTAAAACAGTTTGGCAGAAAACTGTGCAAAATCAGAAAATCAAACTAGTCAATAAAAGATCATGATGTCTGAAAATCAATATTTCATGTTACCATGACAACAACATCTGGCACTGCCACATCATCCTTAAAGATTAACACAGTTGGTTCTTTTGAGTCCACTTTAAATCGTTTTCTAAGAGGCTCCCCAGAGCCATCTGTCAATGAAACAAAGCCAAAAGACTGATGCTTGTAACTGCTGAAAGCCACCAGATGATATAGGAGTGACGGCAGAGGCTTGGGTGAAAACAGCAAGACACTTGGTTTGTTGTTAACACTTGTTGTTAGGAAGGTATCAACACTGTTTGCCGTAATCTGAAAACACAAGACAATGAGAATCTAGGTTTCAGATAAGTTCACACATAAGCAAGATTTCAACAAGTTATCTGTAACATTTTGGCTTCGATCATTAAATCAATTTCATTTACAATGGTATACTTAGTCACTGTGAAAAGTTGGAACTAGCTGATCAGTCAAACCTTGTGGCCCAGTAGCAAGTGCTTTTCACTAGGTTTGAATTGTAGCATGGAGTGATAAGGAGAATACAATATACTTACTCCCCCCTCCTGGGTTGGATGTTAGTTCATCGCAGGAGTTACCCCCAGAGTATTCAATTTGCTGGTGTCCACGTAAATACCAGGACAGTGAAAAGCCTTGTGAGAGTAAAGTGAACATTTTGCTCAAGAACACAACACAAAGACCTCAGCCACGGCTCAAGACCAGATTGCTCGATTGAGAATGTAATACACGATCTAGGCATATGGTCACCACTGAAGCACTCCCTACTGATGTATTGCAGGTGGTATTTGAAAAAGAGATTAGTTTATTCTTGACTACCTTTTCAATTAAACCACTTGGAAACAACTCCATGACAAAATCCTTCAGACCTTGTACAGTCACTCTATCATTGTAGAAGATAACTCGTCCATTAATAACACCAATGATAGTGGGCACCCTTCCAGCACCCAAAGCATCAACAAGGCGTGGACTTCTGTTGACGTTGATGATGCCAATCCCTACGCCAACCTTCTTCATGCTACTTGATGCTTGTTCCCATATCTCTTCAATCTGTGCACCTTTAAAACAATTTTTTAGAGTAGATTAATGCAAAATGACAAGTAGCAAAGATAAAATGTTCAATTGAAACTTTTTTAGTTGCTAATTAATGCTAACTGTCAATGTCATTCCCTTAGCCTGCTTTTCTTTTGGTCAGCATAAAAAAAAAACCCAGTCTTTAGCCAGTACTGATTTTGTGAGCATATGCGGAGTGCTTGTTTTCCACTGCATTTAGCTAAAATGACTAAAAGTCCACGGATCAGGGTACTAGCCAGAGTCTTTGTTCTTGGTGACATACAAAAGAAAAGCAGGTTCTGGGGACGAGGTAAACTAAGTGGAAAACATCTATGTGTCTCCAATATCAATTTTATTAGTATTAAACTTACAGGCAAAACACCAATCAGAGATGATTTCTATCAAATATGGCTTCTCATAACTCTCTGGCAAGACTGCCTTGTAATATGATCTATGATTGATCTGGCCTGGCTTGGACCAAGTGTCTTGAGAAGGCATTCCATTGAAGAAGAAGCTAAATCCACTGTGAGGGTCGTAAAATGGTCTCTCATGCCGTCCACCATTGCTTGGTTCTCCTGTGGTACCATACATATCAAAATTCTTTTTCTTTTCCTCATCTGACAAAATCTGGAAATTTTTAAGTCATACAGGTCAGTTAAATAAAAGTGGTTTAACATGCTTCTTCATCAAATGCTAACAACAACTGCAATCTCTATTTTCGTTCAATTTACGTTTTTACAGTTAGACTGGCTTGCAGATAGCAAGTTTTGGTCTAGGCCAGCCAGAATAATTTCAAGGCAGAAACTACTGTACCCTCCATCATTCACTGATCATTTAAAGCACTAGAAATTAAGTAGCTCTTGGTTGACAACGGGTGACAAACTGACAGTGGCTACGGCAGCAAAATCAGGCCAGCTCCAATAAAAACATGCTCAATTTGGATTGGGTCTCACAACCTACATTGCACTGACACCGGGGACTGCGATGACCTTTCGTGTAGTACATCCTTCTCTCTAGTTCAACTACAAGACATTTTAGACACTTCAAAATAAATATTCACTTGCTAGAGAGATTTTTGTAAAGAAGTAAGCTTATGTCTTATGTCTTGCCTCGTGAGCTTGATTGATTTTGATGAATTTTTCTTGAGCCTCAGGATCACTGTTCTTGTCTGGATGCCTACAGATTACAAAAGACGACGAAATCAGAGGATGGTACAGAAACCAAACAAGCATGTGACGTTTTGTTCAGATTTATTGTGTTCCAGGACCGAAAGGGTACGTACGCTTTCAAAGAACGACGATTGCAAAATCAGATTTTTCTCCGTTTAAATGCAATCAATGTGCATTAAAAGCTCTGCGATATGAAAACGAAGATTACTTAAAGGGAAAGCTAATCTACTGACCAGTTTCGTGCCATTTTCTTGTAAGCTCTTTTTATGTCAGCATGGCTTGCAGACCGAGAAACACCCAGTATTTTGTACGGGTCTTCATCGGCTCCCAGACAATCCAAGCGCAATGGAAAATAGAGCAAAATTAAAGCAAATGTAACCACATTTCTCATGAGCAGAACACATGCCATTAGCAGTCGCTAAAAGACAAAAATCGAATGAACCTATCTACAAAGTTTCACTGCGTTCTTTTTGTCTCTGTTCTTTTTGGCGAAATGGGTGAAGCCGCTGACAAGGTAAATATATGGAGTCCGCAATGTTGTAGATCAGCTGTTTTGATGGTAAGGTTATGCTCAGTGAGCTCCGGGACGGAAAGCTAACCACGTGATCAAAGTTGTAAATTTTGAGGTTCGCCATTTTTCTCTCACCTTTTCTGAACACGGGATTTTGCAAAGCTCTAGCTGAGTCAAGAGACAAGATTACAAGGTATTGTTGTCATTTTTCGGAAACTTGGATATTGGTCTTTACCCCTGTTTCCCTGACGTCGTCAAAGTTTGAGGCTGCCTGCCGCGCGAACGGAACATTGCAACCTACCACTGCCTCCAAGACGTTGAATTTTTAATCGGTCCAAACGTATTAAAATAAAATAGGAGATCTTTGTGGGCATAATTCTTTATACGCTGACGTTCTTGGCTGCAGCTCCTCAATGGGTTGAACCGTAAAATACTCTAGCGGACAGCTAAATCTCAGATAGCATCAGTGATAACTTTTGGTTGTTTTTGCTGCTGCTCGCAGGAATCAGGATGTCGGAAACACTAACGTTTGGACCGGAGTGGTAAGTGCGAGATCCTCAATGATATGTAAATTGGATTTAGCGCCAATTATTTTGACATTTATCTTGTTTTGACGGGCTGTTTGTTGAAAGTGCGTCAGTTATTAAATTTACTTGATACTCGTCTCGTGTAATCGATAATTTCGCACTTACGCGATATCAGCTGATTTCGACACGTTTCGCGGGCTACAATGATTCAAAAACAAAACTTTTATCAGCAGCGTCGATGATTTTCCCTTCTATTTTCGTTTTTACCTCTCCCCGTCCCTTATCCTTTTTCTATATTTGGCTTAAAAATTCAATACATATTATAAATTAGGGTTCACTAGTTGCAGTGTAAGTGATCACTTCTCGATTTCTATTACTGCGTAGTATTTTTGTTAAACCTGTGCAAGGTTCTCATTAAGTGCCGGCTGCTGGCTAAAAAAAGTGGGCACTTCGATTACCGAGCTGCCTACTGTTTTGTGAAGTAATACACATGTAAGCTGTGAAGAGTAATTTGGGGAAAAGGTTTTTTGGAACGCGACTGAACCTTGACTGTCCTTGTCTCAGGACTGTCAAGGCTGTAGCTAGAGAAGGGGCATTGAGTCAGGGTGTGGTGCACATTTATGCTAGCGCTGTAGGATAAAAATTGAAAAATGTCCTTGTAATCCCCTAATATTCTTGGTGTTTTGACCTTTTCCAAAATTGATTTTTTAAGAGAATGTGCAAAAAAGCATTTCAGAGCATCTGAGTATGACACTTATTTTAATATTGTTTGGGGTAGCATAACACTAGACCTCTTTCGAGGCTTGTCCCTTTGGCATTTGAATTGGTGTCAGGGTTTACGGTCACTTCGCTCCATGGTCACTTCGTTCAAGTCACTCTGTTCCATCCGTTGGTCACTTTGTTCCATCAGAGAGTCACTTTGTTCCAAAGGTAAACTAAGCTATTAAAATTTTATTCTTGATAGGTTTTTCTCAAAATTTGAAGTTAGCAAATGCTTGGTGTGTTTGAATCATTTACGAATGAGTTACTCTGCCATCTTGGATTGTTGTGGACCCCAGTCTTTCCCGCATTCGCATTTTCATTGTTTATATCTTTAATAAATGTCATTGATTATCTACTTTAAAATAGGTTTCCTACTTTCATTGGGATATTTCTTCTAGTTTACTTTTGTAGGAAAACTATAAGTTTGTATCAAATTGACTTTAAATGTACATGTATATCGCATTGTGTGGTTCCAGAAAATATCCATACCCCCCCACGGAAGGGAATGGAAATTCCGGGGGGTGGGGGTGTCATAGGCCCAGGAATTTCCGGAGGGGAGGGGGGGAAAGGATGTTGTTTTGATGAATTTTTTCCAGGCCGGTCTCAATTTTCTTACTGTTGTACGTAATGTTTCGTTGTTTGCATTGAGCTTCTCGAGTCACGAACGCAGAAAAAAAAAATCTCGCTAATTTAAAGGCTGTTGGTTAGCCTCGATATTCTGTCGCCGCAAGAGTCCGCAATTTCCCGAGTTGTGGCTAGAGATCGAATCGCTTGTTGTGGAAAATAGACGTGTGAATCGTGACTGATTGAAAATATATGTTTGTTGCACTTGACCAAATACTTCTGTCACTCCTATCTGTATCGTCTCAGCTGGAAGATTTCGTCGCACTTTTAAGTTGTCGTCGCAAAGCGTGAAAAAGTAGCGTTTGAACTGAAAGAGTACACAACATCGAACTAGCAGAAATTCGGAAATCGGTAGATAACAGACCTATTATCTTGTTAACAATGATTCTTGAACGAGTAAAACAGAACAGTAACAATTCTAGTTCAGCGGGTAAATATATTTTTAAAGCGAGCCGCGTGCGATAGAAATCAGCAGAAATTATCACAGATAAATTAACGACTTTGCTGCTCCAATATTTCCGCATAAAAGCCGAGGACAAAGGGCAAAAAAGCGTTGGACACCCGTTTTGAATCACGCAGAAATCATAACATTTACATTCAAGCCTAAAGTAATCCTGAGTGATATAGAGTAACATAAATCCATTCACACAAGTTTTGTTTACATTCCATCAAGTAGAGTGTGAAGAGTGTGAAGCTATTGTTTCCAAACGCAAGCACGGTGCTTAAACGTCATTTTCGACAGAACTTTGAATGAAAAAAAGTGTTTCATAAAAATTTGACAGGTTCAAGCAGATTTTCAGAGGTGCAGCACAAGGCTGTTTGCCATAGGCTAACGCCATCAGAAAAGTTAAGTTATGCAAATTTCGAAATCGGCGACATGTCAAATCGATGGGACGCCAGCTGTCGCGAAAAGATCTAATCACATTGAACGGCTACAAAAAATCGAAGACGCATTCTTTTTACTGTTCTTATAGGGAGTCGTAGTTATCTTCCAAAATTACAGTAAAGAAAGGGTTTACACCAAAATCAGATGTGCCGACGGGAGCTGTTCCAAAAATTGGAAATTTCTTTTTCCATGTCATTTCCATACTTCAAAATTAATTATGTTGTTTTGATTGTTTGGTGCGGTGTAAAGCGTTTCTTGTGAGCATTTCTCTCTCAGCGGTCTTGGAAATGAACTTTTTTAGTAACCGCTGTTTTGCCTAAATTATGAAGCGGAATTGACGGGATTAAAACTATAATTTTCATATCGCAAATTCTCGGCCACATACCTTCTGGCGATGTGTTACTCACAGTTTTTCGGGAAAAAAAGAAAAAGATCAAAATCCAGTATCTTGTACTAAAAAAATAGCTTATTTCTGGTTTCCACAAGGAATGATAATATTTCCAGGGGGTGAGAGGCTAAAATGGAATTTCCGGAGGGGAGGGGGGTCTATCCTGGGAGCCGATTTTGGAAAATCCAGAGGGGGGGAGGGGTCATACAAAAAATCCCTTCCGTGAGGGGGGTATGGATATTTTCTGGAACCACACATTGTCTTAACATGTGTATCAAAACATGACTATTCTTTGGAACTAAGTGACTTGGAATGAAGTGACCATGAAACAAAGTGACTGGATACCGGTGTCAGCCGTCTACTTCATGAAACTTGCCCTCCACTCTCTAAATTAATGAGAACCCTGCAGTGCCCATGTCACAAAAGGCAACAGATCACTCAGTCATCTAATTGTTCCATTTGTAAAGGCTTCGCGCATTGTCAAGTGGAAACAGTGTCACATCCCCTCCTCCTTCCCCTGGGCCTAAGTACAAACTTGCTGAACACCGGTATGGAAAGGAGGAGATGCTGGCATTGTTCAGTGAAGATGTCGAGATGCCAAAAGAGTTGGAGATGTTTGACTCCATCTGCAGAAACAGACCAGTGCTTCCTTTAGCTTTTCAACCTCTTACAGAAGAAGAGCAGGTACACTAATGCTTTTTTCTTCTCTAGCTAGGTGATAGACAAGTGTTCCCTAAGATTGTTTTGTTTTTGTGACGTGTGTCACTGAGATCCCCCAGGGGTACATTGTATTTTCCTGGGAAAACCAAGAAGATATGTTAGGGGAATGTCATCATGATCAGTCCTTGCTGCACCATGAGAAGCACAAGGCCTTGGGGGAAAGTAGGAGGATAGAATACTTTTGAGAGAAGTTCGAGAGCTCATTGATTTTAAGTTATAGCAATAGAAAGGAGTTTTTAAGATATCATTATAATCTCATGAATGGCAACCCTGAGAGAGATTCTACTGAAGAAACTTTGTAGCGAACCTGTATAGCATTCAGCTCCCCTCATGGTTAGCCTGAGGTATGTAGGCCAGTTGTGTGTCTAATTATTACAGAATGGTTGGATAATTATTAAAAGAAAGAGAAAAAGCATTGAAAGTTGCCAAACATATGATTCTCATTGCAATTATATGTACACTGTACTTGTGTATCATTGCTGAAACATTCATTATGTGTGTACAAGGTCTTGTCTTCAATTGATTCAGAATACAGGGATGTTGTCAGCGGTTAGAGATTGTAGTCATTTGTAATGCCGCGTAATGCTATGTTTCTGCTAGGAAATTCGCGATGTTTTAACTCCAATAGTGACATCAAATTAAATGGAACCAACTCCAAACATTAAAAGTTGCTATTTTCATTAAAACTCGCATCAAGGTAAAAATCAATCGAAGGAACTACATCGTAAAACAAATCTCAAGGTATTTTCGGCCTTGCTTTGTGAGATCTGAAAAGTCACGGACTATCTTACTTGCTTACTAACCAACCCAATGACATTATGGTTGCTGGCTAAAAGCCCAATAACCACGAAAATCGACAGTTGGAAGTTGTAGCTACTTCCCACAGTATAGTTTATTTTGTCATTGCTTGGCTTCTTTTGATTTTCTTTCAGAGGAACTCTGTTGGATCTGTAAACAGCAATGCAGTGTTGAAGTTAATGGGTCGGGGCGGGGTGCGAGGAGCTGGCCCTTCAAGAGGACCAGGACGTGGAGGATTAAGAGGTAACACATGTAATACAATGTTCCATTTAACACCCTTGTAGGTTAAAAGTCTTCTTAAACCTCTGGTAATGTACAATTCCCTCACGTACATGTATGTACCTTGAATGTACCTCGGTAATAGAAACGTCTCAAAAGTTCACACACTTGGATTTGCCCTTTTGGTATCTGTATTACTATTCTTGTCCATACTGTTTAATAATATGTTAAACACTTATTTCCTGATCTGTTAAAGGTCGTGGCAGAGGTGATGGAGGATTTGTAAGACAAACATCTTATGAAGAATCCCGGGGTGAGGGTGGAGGCGGGTTTGGTCGAGGCAGTGACACTCGAAGACAAGGATGGAATGAGAACAGGTTTGGATGTTACTTGGTGCTTTCTGTTGATAAAATCTTGTTTCAAGAATTGTTGAATTTTGCAGATGTAAATGTGGTAAAGTTCTGAAAGTGATGACCCTTATTACTTTATAAGAATTTTGCAGCATTTTCTTGTTTTTAAATTTTTGTATCAAAACGTTCCAAAAGGCATGATTACTTGATTTGTCAGAAGAGATCAAAAGGATTGAAATTGCTTAATTTATATAGAATGGCAGAACAGTATAATATGTGCCTTTGTGATAAGGATTATCTAATAAGTTTGGTACAGATTGTTGTATCTGTTATTTTCATTGTTTCATAATAACAAATCAAGCTGCATTTGATGTTGGCATTTAAGATTGCTATTAAAAAAATAATTTACTTTGGAGCTCATCACTCTTTGGATTTTCCAGAGGCTCGCTACTTTTTGAGAGGGTGTCACTTTCTAATTTATCAGTTGTCTATAAGATCAGGCCCTTGTCATTGGGTTATGTATTTCTGCATCTGGGCTGCTTTGATCAATTCAAACTTAACTTCAAGCAATATTAACAACTGCATCGCTAAAATGGAGGTTGGGTGCCTGAGACATCCAGGAGCTTCCACTATTGGCAGCCAGCTCCTAGATGAAGACTGCTTCCATGGCTGGCAAATCCTGGCAACCCAGCCATGAGCCCCCTCGCAGCAACAGGGACAGGCACCCGTCACACTGTTGAAACAGTGGAAAGAGGGAGGGACAGGGGTGGGGGGAGAACTGCCTGGGCGATGAGCTGCCACTGCAAAAATCGCTAGAAAATGCCTCCTGTATCTACGCCACGCTACGCCACACTACGCCACGCTACAATCCACAAGCACGTGGAATTCTGACACATGCGCATATGTGTCAACACCGCAGACCACCAGGGGAATGCAAGCGCTCTTTGTTGTTAACTCCGTTAAATAACATTTAACTGCATTTAACAACTGCATCGCTAAAATGGAGGTTGGTGCCTGAGACATCCAGGAGCTTCCACTATTGGCAGCCAGCTCCTAGATGAAGACTGCTCCCATGGCTGGCAAATCCTGGCAACCCAGCCATGAGCCCCCTCGCCATGCCGAAGGACCTCCGAGCAAGGCAGCCAGCTTGGAGAGAATGGGGCTCATGGCTGAGCAACGCCAGAGCCCCAGAAAAACGACGCCCAAGTCCGGAGGCACCCAGCAACTGATAGCAGTTAGTTAAAGTAAGAATCATACCTGTTAGGATATTCTACCAGCTACCGAGAGGATGGTGTCCACCGGTGTGCGCACATACAAAAGATAAGCTTCACTTGACCAGCGACCCAAGGTCTTGATGAGGTGGTCAGGAACGCCTCTCTGGGCGGCCGTAGTAGCAGTGCCAATTCTAAAGCTGTGACCTGAGAACTTTCCAGGAATGCCAGCTGCCTGCAAGGTGGTTTGCAGAAAGGAAGATAGAAGGGCCCTTGACAGAGGACGGCCATCCTGGAAAATGAAGAGAGGCCCAATACCTGGACCACGAAGATGAAGGTAGCTTGTCAATGCGGAAACAGGACAGAGAGGTGCAGTGCCACGACCAAGGAAAATAAAACAGCCACGCCGAAAAGGATCAGTCTTAGCACATTTAATGAAAACTCTAAAACTTTACGGATTCGTTGAGGAATCGACTTGAAGATCAGCTGGAGTCAAGTCCACCGAGGGATCGAAAGAACTGTTCGTTGTGAATTCCCCGGCTCGAAGGAACCCAAAGAAGCCAAGGCAACAGGCCGCCCACAGCATGACATTGTCCGGGTTAGACAAATCCAATGATTGGTGTAAAACACCCATGAGGTCTGCAGTCACAGGCTGGCGCTGAGGGAGATTTGAACCCTGGTGTCGTTTAATCCCTCTTAAAAGACGCTGAAGTTGAAGACAGTTGGAGAGTGGGTCTGGATAGCCATAGTCAATGTGCAAGGAACGAACCTCCGATAGATAAACTTTAATGGAAGAATGATGAAGGCGATCTGCCAAGTGGGCACAGAAGCGCATCAAAGTTTGTTCGCTGGTCGGTAGGAGGGGGTGACCAAGATCAGAAGGAATATCCTGACTGCAAAATTTTAGGAACTGGTGTTGAGCTGAGCCATAAACTTGACGAGTCGAAGGAGCAAGGCCGTTAGTTAAATAGAATTGGCACTTTTCAGTCAAGTCACGGGAAGCTGCGCCAGTAGAGATGGTGGTATTGGTGTTGCCATATGAGCTGCATGTGGTGCTAGACGATGGAAGCGCTGGAAGTCAAAACGAGATAAGGCATCAGCAGTAGAATTATCCCGCCCAGGTGTATAAGATGCGGTGAAGGCAAAAGAATTGCGGGCTGCTACAAGGGATAAGTAGCGAAGAAGGAGCATCATGTTTGGATCCTTTGAGGTGCCTGAGCGTAGAACGCTGACTACCGCCATATTATCCGAACAGAACTCCACACGTTTTGTGGCCCATCTGTGGCCCCAGAGCATAGCAGCCACAACTACAGGAAAAAGTTCCTTGTAGGCTATTGACAAAGGTTGTTGAGCAATGGACCATTTTCCTACAAACCAGTCATGGCCAGAAATTGCACCGTAGCCAAGAGCTCCAGCTGCATCGGATGACACCGAGAAATCAGGTAAAGGTGCCCATGTGGGGGAGAGTAGAAAACTAAGTCCGTCCCAAGAGATGAAAAATTCACGCCACCAAGAAAGGTCTAAATGGAACTCTCGGTTAAGCCTGATGGGATGGTCGTCGCGCCGAAATGCAGACAGTAAATTAATCATTCGCCGTATAAAAGTGCGCCCCTGAGGAATGACTTTGCACGCGTGATGAAGGGTGCCAATGAGAGATTCCAACTCCTTCCTCATACAATGGCGTTTAACCGACCAAGATTCTAGAAGGGCAGCAATGCGCTCAAACTTCTCACAAGGAAGACGGGCTTGAAGAGTGAGGGAATCCAACTCAATACCAAGCACAGTTAAGCAGGTAGAGGGTCCCTCCACTTTGTCTGGGTGAAGAGGAATATGCCAGTCCTTAAAGAGCTGGAGGCAGGTATCAAGGTTGTTCTGGCAGACAGGAGAGTTGGGAGGACCCAATGTATAGAAGTCATCGAGATAGTGCAAGAGGAAATTCAAGCCATAATTGTGTCTGAGGATCCACTCTAGTAAATCTGCAACAGATGAAAAAATGAAGGGAGCAGAACGTAGCCCAAAGGGAAGAGCCATATCGATGAAGTAATTGCCCTGCCATTTCATGCCAAGCAAATAGCGATCCTCTGGATGGACTGGAATGTTCCGATAAGCACTTTCAACGTCAAATTTGGCGAGAAGTGTACCTCGGCCAAAGGACATGATTCCACTAATGACGTCATCCACCTTCATGTACTGTACAGAAAAGGGTTCTTTTAAGATGCCATCGTTGACGCTATGACCCAGTGGACTAGATAGATCTAAAATAAGCCGCCACTTTCCGGGTTGGTGCTTCTTAGGGATCACTCCAAAGCGACTAACATAAAGGTTTGGAATTGGGGAGATAAGGAAGGGGCCAGCTACACGACCTTTCTCAAGCTCAGAAAGTAGGTACTGATCAATCACTGATGGCTGAAGGGATGCTGATGGCATATTATGGACTGCGGACTGTAAGGACACTGCCGAGGGGTCAAAACCAAGACGAAAGCCACTTGTGAGACCTGTAATCACATAGTCCACTTTTACTTGATCGGGGTGAGAACAAAGTTCACGCCAAAGTTTTTGAGCATCAATGGGGGTAACCCCAGAAGGAAGGACCAAATCTTGTTGAAAGGTACTGGCAACCAGGCACGTACCGGAAAGGGGGGTCTGAACTGGGAGTCCCTGGGGCCGGATACGGCTACTTGCTAGCGAAACATGTGCAGAAGACACAACAACATCAACAGGAACGGGAAACAAAGTATGTGAAGGTGAAAATGAACGGCATAACTGTACACTATTTACATTGTTCACTGGAGAAGCGGGCTTCCTGGTCACGGTCTCAACGCCTCTGGCGTTTGCTCCGTGGAGGGGTAGAGGACCGCGAGGGCTGAGCATGTGACGCTGAGGCACGAAAGGGGCAGTTCACACTTGGATGCTCTCCTTCACACTTCTCACAGCGATGACGGTACCGACATTGACCATAGGGCCAGGCACAAGAGCCATTATTCCAGGATCTGCAGAAAATGGATGAAGAGGTAATTGATCTTGAAGGCAAGGATGAGGTGGTAGGAGGCTGGAACTGTTGTTGAGGTAAGCGGGTATGAAAGTTGTACAAGTCACTGTTCATACGGGACCAGTCGGTCAGACCTGAAGCGGCTGCGTCTTTCCGAAAGGCTGAGTCATAGTGAAGCCAAGCCTTGCCAGAGAACTGACGAGTGGTCTGCAAAATTAACAGCTTGTATTGGGTCATGTCTTGCCATCTAGATGGGTGAGTACAACAAAAGATCCACATATACACAGTAAAGGCTTCCACCCATGTTACAATAATAATAAATAATAATAAAATCACTTATAGAGCGCTGTGTCCACTAATTGCTCAAAGCGCTGTACAACAATCAATCAACTATAAAAATATAAAAACTGATAGCATCTGTAATCTCTCGTACCCTCTTCTTGGTGGACACGAGCAGTTTCCCATCCAAGTACGTTTGGGGCTCGGAATCCTGGGCCTTGACGTTTTCGGGTAGCAGGTCCGCCAGATCGACGAATTGCCCTGCCTTTATTTTTGTAACCAGCTTCTCCGGGATGGGTGAATAACCTGGGCCAACGACAAAAGGCTTGTGTAGCAAAGAAGCGACCGAATGAGCCAAGGTGGGTGTAGAAAAAGCTGGAGAGAAGAACTGGCTGGTGGCGGGAAGCGCTCCGCTCGAGACACCGCGGGAGCCAAACAACGATGGATGAGAAAGGGACGAATTGCCTAACGTACAGTAGGTGGAAACGAAGGACGGTACGACGATGTTACCTGAGGAGAGCCCGGCAGCAAATCCTGGCGAAGAGTTAATGTGAAAGGAAGACGAGCATGTGCTCGAGGTCACGATTCCCGATGTGGTGACATTCGACGCTGTGAGCTGGCTTGTTTGGTTTTGCACGGCCGCTAGAATTTGAGGCAGCGAGTCGCCGAGCGCTCGAGAGAAGGCTTGAGAAAGATCCTGAGCGGTCATGACGAAGGTTGGAGATGTGGTTACTGGGGCCGAAGAAACCACGGAACTTGCCACTGAAGAAGAAGAACCCGCGGAAGAAGTCGCCGAAGAATCCAACATGGCGGCGGCACTGTTGTTAGTTGACCGCCCCGAAAGCTGATTCATTAATACGAGAAGACAAACAGGTAAAAAAGGCGGTGCAAACGCACGAAGAAACTGTAAAGCTGATTTGTTCGAGGAGAACTGCCTGGGCGATGAGCTGCCACTGCAAAAATCGCTAGAAAATGCCTCCTGTATCTACGCCACGCTACGCCACACTACGCCACGCTACAATCCACAAGCACGTGGAATTCTGACACATGCGCATATGTGTCAACACCGCAGACCACCAGGGGAATGCAAGCGCTCTTTGTTGTTAACTCCGTTAAATAACATTTAACTGCATTATAATGTCAGTTGTTTCTTTTATGTTATAGTCGTGGAGGCTTTGAAAGATCACCAAGCCTCAGAGAATCAGGTTTGGTGTTTTTGTTTTCCAGCTAGAGAAAACTTTTATTGTTGTATGTACTGTATAAAGTGAACTTTGTTTTGTGTACTATCATGTTCAGGAAAAGTTTATATTTTTCCTTTTCTTTTCAGGTCCTTCTGGTCCTGGTAGAGGTGGGTATGATCCATCACTTGGTCGACCTCGCCTGTCTAGTGACACTTCTTGGGAAAGATCTGAGAGAAGATCAGATAGCAGCAATTGGAGAGCAGGAGGTGAAGATGAGGATGGGTGGAGAATATCAGGGCAACGATCTGCCGACAGATCAGACAGATGGAGAGGTACTTAAAAGAATGCCTGTTGTTATATTACCATTATCAAATGTGCAGTATAATGTTGTTGTGGTTGGTAGTATAAAGGAACTGCTAGAAATTATAGGGGTCTGATCAAGGTGTCTGTCTCCTTTTAAGGTGGCTCTTCCAGAGGTAGAGCACCCTGGCGAGGGGGAACAGACACGTACAGAGAACGAGGTCACCCTGACGATGAATGGCAAACAGCTCGGGGCAGTCGTCGGTCTTATCACGATCATGAAGACGTTCGGTGGGGCCCATCAAGTGAACGACTTCCTGAATGGAGTAATGATGATAACGACGATTTTAAAACACCGGGGACTTTCGATTCTTCAGGGGCATTTGTATCAAAGGTAATTCTTTTTTTACTCCAGATCAACATCTGAATTCTTGCCACATGTACTTCATTTCATGTTCTTGTTGTAATGCTCTTAAAGGGAATTTGGCTTTAATCGAAATGTCTTTCCCAAGGAGAGAACTCTTGTGTGTTAAGGCCAGCTGGCTAAACTAAGGAACATTGTTGGGAAACATTGTTGCGGAGGCAAATGTTTCCCAGTTTAGCTGGACGGGAAACATGTTGTAGAAACAAATTTTGTTGCTCGGGAGCAGAAAAAGTTTTTGCCTCAAGTCAAAAATATTTTTGCTTCCCGGGCACAAAATTTGCATCTGAAACATCTGTTTCCCAGTTAAACCACCATGAAAACAATGTTGACTAGGTTCCAGTGCTGCTAATTAAAAAATGATTTCCAGCAACAACGAGAGTGAAAATATGGCTAACCACGAAGTTAAAGCAGGAGAACCCAAAACATATCATAGAAAAGGGAAAGGAAATGGAAGTATGAGGATAGAGAGAGTTACTCATTGCCTTGTATGACTGTTTCTGGAATGTAGCTCACGATGACTGCATGGATAGGGACAAAAATGAAGTGGGTGACTGTACTGTCGAAAGAACTACAGTATTACAAAAGTAAATGGGAAATTCTGAGATCACAAATTATGAGGGAACAAGCCCTGAAACAAAAGTCTTTGAAAGTCAGTTTATTGTAATGCACATGCGTGACTCTTTTCTGAAATTTCCTCATTTAGCCACCAGAGAGGCAAAACCTTTTATTTATTTCCCACTAATTTAGCCAACCTGGGAAACTTAAGAAACAATGTTTCGGGATCTGCAACAATGTTTCCTAGTTTAACCAGGCCTGTAAAATTGTATTGCTTTCTTCAGCAAAAGGAAGAAAGAGATAGAATTAAAGCTGAGACGAAAAGTGAAGAAAAAAGTGACAATACAGAGAAAAATAGAACCACTCAGGTGAGTTGACCAAAATTATTATTAATTTGTTAAGCATTGGTTCATACATGTATAGGTACATGTAGGTAGTTACTGGATTACAAATATGCCAAATTTGACATATTTTATGGCAAAATTTATCTGTGACTCCAAAGAATTCCTACAGGTAGTCACTGTGACTCCAGTATAGAGTTCACAAATGTTCTGCAGAATTTTCTTCTCTGACTGGTAAAATTTTAAAAATTGTTGGATTACTAATAAAATCATACAGAATCAAAGGTACCTAAGGTCTTGTAACAACATTGTTTGTTAAATGAAGTTTGTCCTTAGCTGTTTTGTACCATGTTTGGCACTACTCGTTGTTTCGGCCACCAAGTTGGAATGTAGATCAGTTTAGTCAGCAGTTTTCCTTTGCACATGTACTTCATGTAATGGTGATGTAAAGTGCCCACCTTCCATGACCTCGCATTTTCAAAAATGACTGCAAACTCTGTGGAGAAGGAGGACTACAAAGGGAAAGGAAAATTTGTAATCCCTTTAGGTGTTTTTGAGTGATGTGAATTCTTTGTCAGGAGTATCATAACCTGGTGGTGTATTAGATTTGAGTTTGGCTGAATTTTTATTGTTCTATTTTTGACAGTCGGAAAGTGATACTTCGCAAAATGAAGAGCCTGATGTGTGGAAGGAAGAAGAGCAAGGTGAAGTCCACATTAATTTTTTTTGATACAGTTCTGTGGGATGATGATGTTGGTAGGGGTTTTGTAGAGGGCCTATCTTGTAATACTCCCCATCGACGCAGCACCACAGTTTCTTTAGAATCTTACGCCCTTTATTCAGTTCAAATAGTTTTGCCCTTCTGCTGAAAACATTGATGAATCCTCTGTGTATGTCTTAATTTTCATCAAGTTTGTTTATGTTATGATCAATGTGTACAAAAAAAAAACAGTCAAACAGTTTTGTTATTTTGCTTATATTGGCACTTTACTTTTAGGAACGTCAAGAAACACGAGTGAAGGGAAACCGACAGAAACACCAGAATCACAACTGCCAGTGTCACAATCATCTTTAACAGATAAAGCATCTGACTCCTTAAAAAAGCCCCCTTCATCCTCCATTTCTTCTTCTCCCTCACCACCCCAGACATCCACTTCACAAACCAGACCACCAAACTCCACACAGTCTAATTCACCTAATAAACCTCTGTCAGTAGAGTCTTCTTCGCAGGCTTGTGTCTCGCCACAGCCCCATGTCAACATGCCATCCACTGCACTGGAGAAAGATGCAGGTATCAGGAAAGACGAAGAACCTAATATGGAACATTTTGCAAAAGCAGCTGAAAACCTTGTAGCTTCTTTGGATGATGATGATGACGATGATGAAGAGGTAATTTCGTGTGTTTTGTGTGGGAACATATATTATAAGATCCGAAATGTAGGGTCACCACAGCTTGAACAATGTGATTCAAAATTACTGTCCACTAGTCCTGGGAGAACCTCTTGGTGTGTGGTATTAAGTAGTATGGACTGTCTGCTTCAAATGCCGTTTTTTCTTTTGCTAATTAGAATGGGAACATGCAAAGATAGACAGGTCAACTTCAACTTTCCACTTTATTTAAAGAATAGCTGTTAATAAAGAACAAAAAGGACTGGTCCACAAATAGCATTTGCTAATCTAGGCAGAACAGTCACACTAGTCACAGGTTACAATGAAAATAATAAGTAATTACTAAATTCACAAAGGAGACTAACATAATTACTTGCACATATTGTATCAACTTAAATCATTGTTAAATTGTTCACAGACTATAAGAACTTAATCATGACTTGTTCAAATGATTGGAGTTATTTAGGATACTATGTACAATAATTTTAATGTGTGTTTGTTTCAGGAGGATTTAAAGGATGCTGAACAAACAACTACACAACAGCAACAGCAGCAGGATTATCGCAAATCTCCACCGACTCCAGAAGAAGTACAGTGGAGTTACACTGATCCACAAGGAAAAGTACAGGGTAAGTTGGCTTTATTAAGAAACAAAAATTCTATCCAAGCTTTGATTCCTCTTTTTACCCCCTCCCCCTTGGAATTTCCAATAACTCTCTTGAAGTGGGTTGATATTTTCTGGAACCGCACTATCACAGATATTTACACAACTGGCATTCTTGAACAGGTCCATTTTCCAACTCTGAAATGGCCGACTGGTTCAGTCATGGATACTTCACAATGGGGCTTCTTGTTAAACGAACAACGGATGAGGCTTTCCAGCCACTTGGTGAGGAACAAGTGTTCAATACATTTTGGTTACTGCTGTGTTGTTGGAGGCCAGTGATTGAGTGGTATAAGTCTGTAGTAACTGGAATTGCTGTGATCTTGCAGGTGAAATTATCAAGCAGTGGGGTCGAGTGCCCTTTATTCCTGGTCCTCAGCCGCCACCCTATAAGGTAAGCAGACGCAATATTGTCTTGTGACTCCAGCATTGTAAAGAGGGAAGGGCAAGTTCATATGGTATGTGTACGTACTACAAAAAATAGCAGATGGTACGAAAGCACAGCTCAGTGGCTTTCATTTGAATGTTGAATTTCAAATTTGTAACTTTTCAAACATCTTGTACAATGCAATAAACACTATCGCGTGAAAACGACCTTTACAAAGTCAACATGAATGCAACACTTAAGTTAGATTTACTTGGTAAATTAATCAAGTTGAAAGCTTAAAAGATTGCTTTAAACTGAGATTTTCTTTCAGTGACCAATAATATTTGTACATATTTAGGGTGTCCCTGAACACATTCAGCGACAACAGCAGCAGCAGATGATGGCACAGCAGCAGTACCAACATCTGATGCAACAACATTACCTTCAGCAGCAGTTGTTTCACCAGCAAGCTCTCATGATGCAGGTAAAGGTCACATATTTAGACACACTGTAAGGGGACAGGGGAATGGGAGAACAGGAGGATGGGAGGATGAGAGAACAAGGAAAACTCTTCAAAGACAACTGGAGATTCTGATCATTTTGTTGTATTACAAAACTTGAACAAGAATTGAGCTCGACTTTTGTCTTCATAGCATAAAGCGTCTTTAAGCTTTTGATGTTACATTCAGAAGATATTTGAAAGTGATCACCTTGGAATCCATGATACTGATCAGTTCTCTTATCATTGACTAGTTGCTAACAGACCACATTTGTCTTTGTTAGGGAGAATTATTCTCAATTGTTTTACTTAAAAAGACCTCCATTTTCAGGTTTCTGAGAGCTATCCTCATTTTGTCTTCTTGCCTTTGTTTTGAGTAATAGTTGAGTAATAGCACCAAATCTGATGTACAATTAGTATAGAGAATATAAGTTTTGATATTGGGATTGAAAATTTTGAAAATGATTTATCTTCTTTCAGCAACAACAACTCCAACACAACCAACAGCAAATCCAGCAGCCACCTCAACAGTCCCCTCCTCAAAACACTTCACCATCCAGTACACAACACACTCAACCACAGGCCAAACAGGGGGGTGCACACCACCTAGAACAGCAGCCCAAGAAAGCAAGACCACAAACCCTGTCACCCCACACAGAATCTATCTGGGGCACTGGACCGTCATCACAAGCCTCTCCATGTAAGTGTGGAAGTTTGACACTGAATTTACTTGT